>OX453253.1:11657887-12137588 GCA_949709985.1 Luffia ferchaultella | reverse complement strand
CATTACAACGCAAGCAACGATACAGCACCTAGGTCATCCTGTAAATAGTCATTCCTCATTACATCATTCGAACCACCATCAACTAAGTCACTCGATCTCGAACCACACTGGTCCTTCTCCAACTGGTCTTCCACATGCACCTGCCAACAATCTACCAAACTACGCCCTTAAACATCCCGGCTTAAGTCTACCGCCACATCCTCTCTCAGTTTCTGCTCCTAATTCTCTAATGACAAGTAACCACGTGGAGGCGTCACCTCAGATTAGTTGTGCGCCCACTTTCGTCACTCCTGTCACAACGTCAAGTAATCATCCATTGCTTATGACGGGAGCGGAGTCACGAGCTGTACCGCCGACATCGAGCGAACTGCCTGCACGGACTGAAAGTCCGGCAATCAGCTCCAATCTCAGCTCGAACGGCTACCCTCCGCCGGGCGTATACTCCGGCGCCACGTACCCGCCATTATACGCTCCTTATGCGACGTCGCTGCAGCACAGCCCTTACCTACCGCCTGCCGCTGCCTCGCCAAGAAACTCTGCTGATACGGTTAGTATTTTTTGATTAATAGTTTACCCGTCAATGCCAATCGAAACTTTGAATATTAAATGACGTAAAATTGACTTTCTCGTGGTTGCTATTTCGTTAGACAAACGCTTTCAGGATTACATGTTCTGTGAAGATAAAATTTAATTTTTTTTTTTTAATATTGCAGAGGACATCGTTATCAGCGTCACCGCTCGTTGCACCGAAAACGCCTAAGGGAGTGCGCCCACACACGCCAGGCTCAACGGGCGCGGCAGGCGCCGCCTCGCACACGCAACACGCTTATTCTCCACGTGGTCACAGTCCTACTAGAGAAAGAGATAGCTATAGGTAGGAATTAGTTCTTATTTTGTATTAAACGTGAAATTATATAATATGCAACAGAGCGAAAGGTATATGGCCTTAATATCAGTGCCTTACTCTTCATGACCATGCAAAGAACGCCGAGCATTAGGCAAAACATTTGCTGTTTAGTAAGGTCTTACTTACATGTTGGTTAAAAAAATCTGCAAGCAATCGGCTAAACATCTGTCATTTTATGCTACGGTCCAACTTTCCTGATTTATGAAATTTGAAAATGTACCTGTTACAGCAGTAGCCTCAGCAGTTTATCACGCGCCAGCGGCAGCACACCGGTGTCGTGTGTACCGCCGACCGTAAGCGCTATACAGCCTACGACTGTCGTTAGTGCTGCGAGTGTAGCCGCGATTACGTCGTTAGCGTCATTGGCACCCACGTTATCTGTACCGCCGCTGGCTGCACCGCTCCCAGCGCCATTGACGGCACCGCTGGCGGCACCGTTAACGGCTCCGCTCGCAACTCCGCTGGCTCCCCCGCTGGCGACTCCTTTAGCCGCGCCGACGCCCACACCGGCCGCCCCGGCTGCGACACACCTCACACACACATTGGCTCCAGTTCCTACAGTGGGCAGTATCAGCTCAAGCTCAAAACCACCTGCGCACTGGGGAGTGACGTGAGTTTTTATTTTCTTTGTTATGTCTCTATTGATTATAATACCTGTAAACATCTCTTAAATCATTTTGGAATTATGAGAAATATATAAAATTATGCTTATTATGAAATATAAAAAAAATTCTTCGCAATGTCTGAATAATTGAAATTCATCATGAGTAAATAAATATAAACAAAGAAACAGATGAAAATGAATTTCACCTCACTATCAGCAGGTCGGTGGGGTCGGAGCGCGCAACATATCCACCGGCGCCGCTGTTTGGTGCGCCTTTGCCGCCTCCGAATCCAAATCCATTTTCGGCCGAGTCCTTGTTTCAAACCAGTGAGTATATGTATATTGGTTACGCGTTATAAGCTCTGCACGGTAAAATAAGTGCTATGGAAGAGATCCAAATCGTAAATTGTTGCCAGCAAACTAAGAGTGTGCAGGCATTATTTTTTATTACGATGTTTAAATAAACGCCCAGACATATTTGTTAACTATTTAGCTATATGGTTTTACGGTAGCGACTGCAGTAAGAAGAATATAGTGAGGAGTTTGTGATTTTTATTAAATTAAAAGATGCTTAAAAGGTAGACTCAATTCTGACTTACTTGAAATAAGTGACAATTGAAGGGGTGAGTGGACAAAGAGGTGTTATCTGAGAAAACAAAATAAATCGACTTTTTACATGGAATTAGATTTTAAATGATCAGAAATCGACTGTGCAAATTTTGATTCGTGTCAAAAATGAAAACCTATAGCAAAGGTATTAACTGACAAACCTGCATTCATTTCAGACTTACAAATGTGGTACAAGCAACATAAAAACACTCATATCTCATTTTGAACTTTTTGTTAGTTAACACCTTTGTCCGCTTATCTTTTCAATTGTGTTCACTTTCTTTCGTTATCATTTCATTATATGTTTTGGTGTCCCTATCACGCTATGTGATAGCCGTCGCACACCCAATAGTTTGAGTATTTTTGGCGTATATTTAAATGCAATTGAATGTAAGCAACTATTATCTTCGTTGTGTCACTGTTATCATTACATTCAGCAAAGCTTACATACAGCAAATACTCTTTATACTGTCCCTACTTTTTCAATATTAATTTAACTTGACCTGTTGTAAATCACAGGCCCGGGCGCGGACTTACTGCGGCGGGAGCTGGACAACCGGTTCTTAGCGGCGGCGGGCGCTGTGGGAGCTGGTGGCGCGTTCAGCGTGCGCACCGAGATGCACCACCACCAGCACCAACACACGCACGTGCACCAACATCCGCCTCCACACCCACACGCCCATCCGCATGCGCATCCCCATCCGCACCATCAGCTCTACGTGCCGCCGCCACCGTTGGTCTGTTTCATTATTTTCATTTACGCAGTAACTAGTTACAAATAAAATTTTAAAATGAAAAAATGAATGAAATTTGTGCGTAGGAGTTGATATAGTAGAAAAATTACACACTAAGTATTTCAGTTTTCAAATAGAACAAACATAGGAATAACACAAAATAAGAAAATAAATACACTATTGAAAAACAGTGCATCAAAACAGGATTATTTCGGAAAAAGAAAACATTGACATGTGTTTTATTTATAGTGTTTAAGTCACATTATCACTTAAGAGTACACAAGTTTAAATTAAGTAATTGAATATTTTAAAGCTGTAAGCTGAACAAAGATTTCAATATACAAAAAAATCTGTACAAGTCTGTCCGTGCATTATTTTTTTTGGTTGAGTATTTTTAAATGAATGTTCTTTTTACTACATTTTAAAAACTAAATATTTTTTAGAAAAGATTCATCAAAAACTACTCAATGAATGAAAATATTAAATTCAACACCTAATTTAGTGTAAATCGAATAAATTACAATGTTCACAACTCTTTGTAACCTAAAAATTATATAAAGTAAACATATTTATTTCAGTTCAAGGACGTCGGCAAGATGGCATCACTGTACCGCACGGGGCTTGGACTCGGCTATCCGTATTCTTCGAGCCTCCTGCATCCATCTGCACCTTACGTACCACCCGCGCCGCTATCTTCGTACGCGCCTAAAGTTAGTAATAACCCTTACAATACAACCATATACTCATTTTGGCTTTTAATATTTTTGTTGTAGGTATGTATGTTTTTTTTTTTCAAATCACCAAAGTGCGATCTTGAATGTTTACCGCTATTTACGCGTTCACGTAAAACTAACTGAAATATTACGATTGTTTGTAGCGCTCATACTTGAAACTGTTGTTAGCTTATTGTATACATATCCCAACTTGCAAAATGATCTTGATAATAGCAACTCATAATTCTTTGGATCTTAAAATTATAAAACGACTTTGATCGATTTGAGTCTGCTCGTACGCACGCTTTGAATTGCCTTTACAAAATCAAGATCAAAGATCTTCTAAAAAGGTCTTAAAAACGTTTACAAAATTTAATTATACGACCTTTACAACATCACATCAAGAAATCTGCCTATGTCAGCGCACAATATGGTTTATACTTTAACCTAAACACTCAAGTATCATTGACATTCTAATTAAGAATGACGTGTATTTGATTCATATAAAAAAAATTATCTCGAGAATGCTAGTGCTAGCTGTTGGAAGTTTTATAGCAGTTGAGTGTTTAAAACGAATTGGAAAATTTCGTTTTTCGAACGTTTTTCGATCTATCTCGTTTTCCGTGTATACTGACTTCCCTACTCAGCCCTCTTGCCTTGCTGCCGGTGGTGGGTACCTGACGTAAATCAATCTAAGTGGCCCTGGTTCAATTTCTTTCAAACGCGATCATCTATCTACAATATAATTTGTTAGTAATAGTACAAAAAATTATACCAGAACTTCACGATTGGGCATCTAATAAAATTATATTTAATAGGTTATATATTTTCTATTGAGGATGCCCCATTTTCATAATGACGTCCATTGTAAATATAAGGACATACTCTTATTTAAGTGCAATAGTTTTTATAATAACAAATAAAGATTGCTTATGTCTTGTAATAGTTTCAGTCAAGCTATTTATCGTTAACCTACCTTCGCGTAAATATTTAACCGCCTACACAAATCAAACACACAATCCATTTTCTATTCTTCAAATCTTTTCTATTCTATTCTCTTCTATTCACAGAGTAGTAACTTTTTTTGTATCATCAAAGTGTATGATTTGTAGCATAAAGTAGTGCGTTTACAAGGTAATTCAAGACTAAATTATGTAAATATACTTAATCAGCTTTCACAGAAACAAAACAGAACGAAGTCATGCCTAAATCGGGACAGGATAACCATTGCAGCACTAATTTATTGATGCAATAGTTTTTAGTAAAAACCTATTTGTGGCTTACGTAATATCACTTTTCGCTAGTTGGGATAGATTTACAAATCGTACCCTTTACCATAGTATTTTAGTGCTTACAAAATCTTAACATATGTAGCGCTCACAAAATCCTTTTTACATATATAGTGCTCACAAACTACTCCTTTACGTGTGTAGTGCTTACGAAATATTTACATATATAGCACTCAAAAAATTCTGTTTACATGTGTAGTGCTCACAAAATCCTTCCTTTACATATGTAGTACTCATAAAATCCTCTTCACATATGTAGTGCTCGCAAACTTTTGAAATATGCAAATTACAATATCCGTGCGGATAAAAACTTTTTATGACGCATTATTGTGAATATTTATGAGTGATTGTACCTCTACACCTCAATCATACAAAAAAATTTCATTCTATACATTTTGTGGTTCGGTAAAGTATTCATGGTCGCATTATAAAACTTTTATTAAATCACTCTTGTTCTATCATCTTTTTGTAGATATTTCACTCGTATCATTATACATCATACATCATAATATCTAACCCTAATTTTCTTTATTTTCTTATCAAATTATATTTAATGTTCTCTGCTTATAGTTTTCCTTCGTTCTGTTGCTATTATAATAATTAACTCCTGCCACCTCATTTTAACAGCCCGTAGTGCCAACAAGCAGCGACGCCTCTAAACCCGCACGCCCTGCTCACGTGGTACGTGGACCAATTAGCATCCATATTAGAATACAGAAGATGCATGAGTATAAAAGCATGTTCATTCAAGAGTTCCCATCTTTAGAGCAATATTCTGGATACCAAAAACTTAAGCGAGATGTCGCAATTTTTAATTAAAACATTATCAAATATACATAACCTTAATTATGTTTGAGCTCAATAATTCACTATATAAATTAGAACTTGAACGCTTTTCAGATATGTTAAGCATGTATTTGATGTATTATTGTGTTTACAGAAAAGCGGTAAATGGAACGCCATGCACGTAAGAATCGCATGGGAGATATACAATCATCAACAAAAAGAGAAATCAAGCGGAGTGTCGGTGGGCGGCGCGACGGGAGTGCCCGGTGCAGGCAATGTGACCAGCGCCGACAAGGACAAGCCGCGCGTCTTTCCTGCACCGCCTGCGCCCTACCGCTCGCCCTACGACCTGCCACCCGCGCCCTACCTACCACCACACCATACTCCCCTAGGTATAAACTAAGTAAAGCTTGTCCTTCGATTCACTAATATCTGATACAAATTAGCAAAATGTAAAATCAAAAATAACGATCTCGGGTTTAATGTAAGAGTTATTAAATTTCAATTGGTAGTTGACATGTTTGTTTTTTTTTAAATATTATTATTGAAAAACAAAACAGCTTACAATAAATAATTTAGTAACAGAATAAGTACTTAAAAATAAATTTATAAAACTTTTTTTATAATATTGTATTAATTGAATAATTAAATATTGTAGGTTTAGTTGGTAATGATAATTATACTTTTAGGTGTGTCACCATTCGCTCGCTACGGAGCGGGAGCATTCCACAGTGCGCCTCCTCCACCTTTCGGATTATCGCCGTACGCTCGCGATCTGGCTCTGTCCTCGTCGTTGCACGGCTTACACCACCCGCCTTCACTGGCGGCACTCCACGACGCGTGGCGGCCCGGCGTAGCTCCGCGTGCGCCCGCACCGCCTCATCCCCACGCACCGCCCACCAGCATAGCCGCTGCAGAGGCACGGCGTGACCACGAGGAGCGCGAAAGGGCGCGTCGCGATCGCGAAGAGCGCGAGCGACGTGACAAGGAGGAACGAGAGCGGCGTAAGCAACGCGAACGGGAAATGGAACGAGTACGACAGCGGTCGCCGCTGCGTAATGGCGTGCCTGAACCCGGCAAAGAGGAGCGAAAGGAGCCGCCTCGACCGCCACCCCCGCTGGCAGCGTACCCAACGGTAGGAGCCGCCTGGGACCCGTACCGCGGTTTCGACCCTCTGCAACACATGCGGTTCACACCGCTCGTGGAGGCTGCCATCCGCGCCGAGGAAGACCGCGCCAAAATTCTAAGCGCGTACGCCCACCACCAACAGCTGAAAGCGAGCCCATTGCTGCATCGGCCGTTGCCTCCGCACGCGTCACTGCCGCCACTCGGGCCGCACGCGCCGCTGGCCCCACACGCGCCCCTCGCGCCGTTGGCGCCCCTCGATCTACTCAAGAAAGAGGAGCCGCGATGATAGCCACTGGCACACCACACACCAACTGTACATACGATTACGTAGTTATGTAAACGACGTCGCAAGTGAGAGTACCACTAATTCGATGTATATCTTTTTCACATTATCGGTTTAGAGAATTATTTATTCTATTATCGCTTGCATAAAACCGTTAATTTTGTCGTTAACTTATCCGATTGGGATACAATATTGTACAATATCTAGAGTAATGTTACGAGTATAGTTGAAATATTTAACGCGAATCGGTAGAGGGCGGTAGCGGCAGCGTAGTGGGAGCGGTGGCCTCCCGTGTCGTGCAAAAGCGGCGCTCGGCCGGCGCCGCTTACAACTGCTGCTTGTTTATTTACATGGAGATGTCTATCGAGTTGTTACTGTGACCATTATTAGTTAAAATTATACACAGAAGCGCTGATGTGAAGGATAGGATTATCCAATCGCTATCTATACATATATACATATTTATATATACTATAAATAAACTTGTACATATTAGCTTGTAATTTAGTGTTAAAGTATAGATTCGGTTTATTTAACACTTACAAAGGAAAGAAACCCATAAATTATTATTGTATCGGGAGTATAATTTTCACTTCCGTTAAAAATCTCATAATGGTTTTTTCAATTGTACCAGTGGAGTTAAACTATTTATTTATTGTGCTCTGTTTATTTAGAGTGGGTGTTTTTACAATATCTTATTGTATTAGAGTTCTTTAACATTTTTTAATAAAATGCATTTAAAACATGTGATATTACTCCAGACAGGCAATACAAACATTTTGTCTGACTTTGAAGTGACATTGATTTTGTTTCAATTACTTAACCAGCATTGATTTTGTTTCAATTACTTAACCAGGCTTTCATTATTTTGACTATGATTACATTTTACTTATTTATTATTGATCTTTTATAATGAACTATAAATTTTGAACAAAGAGTTTTATGAATTTGCTATTTTGTTGTGAACTGAAGCACACTGTATAGCTTTACTTATTTATTAATATTTTACCAGATAGACATCAAAACATCGTATCTCATGTGCCATTGAAATCCTTTTTGGTTCACAGTCAGACAAAAGGTGTTTAATGAACTCTTAAAAGTGTGTCTCATTATCTGTTGTTTTTTTTTAAATCCGACAAAAAGCAACTCAAATGTAATATAGTTATACAAAATAATTCTGTATACTAAAAAAGTAAATGAAAGCTTGGTGCGATTCAGAAAATACCATTAAAACTTTTGATTTTTATACCAAAGAAGATTTTTTTACATTCCACTTTGTTTCCTTTACTCTGTGTGATGCGAACAAATAAGTTTTGTATCTCAATTTTTCATCATGTCACAAAATGTCAACTGACATTGTGAGCTCTCATACAAGGTGAAACAACCCTCCAAATTTTAATGCAATGATCTTTGGTAAAAAACTGATGGCCGTCTTGATTCCTTCCTTGGATCGTTTTGATATGAAATGTACGAATATGTAACTTTTCCCGAAAAAATCAATAACTCTCGTCATCATTCACGGCCATCGCACGCTCCGTCCTGTATACAGAAAAAAATTTTTCTCCCAACTATGCTGCAATTCTATCATAACTGCACTACATATCCAACACAAAGCGGCACTTTGTTGCTCTAGAGCAGAAAAAAGTTATGGAAATCCTTTACTACAGTTTTTCTTTTAAATTCGCGCATACTTTTGGTTGGCCAACCTGACGGCCATATGGTATTTGACAGTTGAAAATACTGGCCATAAATAAAATAGCGCTTATTTTAAGAAGAAAAAAGTCGGGAACGTCAACAACTAATTTTCATTGAAAAATTTAAACATGATAACCTTATTATATTTAACTGCAGCATAGTTGGAAGAAAAACCGATTATGCAGCTCGCATTAAGTAACTTATTTTGCCCTCGTGCTTTTTTAAAGTACTTTCTGCTCAGTGCAACAATCTACTATTAATAACCATCAAAAAAAATCCACATCACGTAAATAAAAAATGTAGGTTGCATTTTCATAATAAATTATTTTATAACGTTTGGTAGCCTTCTTCGTAACGACGCGCCCAAGATCTTGAGACCGAGATGACGCACGCTGCAAAACTAAGTGCCACCGCACACTAGTGATTTCATAATTGGCCGATGGTTTGATCGTTCAGGGAATCAGTATGAAGCTATAATATGGCAGTGCGCGCACTTGATTAAAAATCGAACTACCGAAAACCACTGTCGATCCCTATTCAATCAAATTATCGAACAACTATCGGCCGAGGGGGGAGAGGAGAATTGTGACTACACATTGGTTTTCTCGGGAAAGATTTTTGTTATCATATCTCAATATTATCCTATTGAACAATACTAATAGGAAAGAAGACACCCATCGGTTTTTTACCCAAGATCATTAAATTAAAATTTGGATGGTTGTTAAAATTTCACCTTGTATATTAGGATTAAACGGTACGCTTCATTTCCATAAAAAAATTATTTGACTGAAACTAAAAAACTATATATATTTATTTTACCAGCTTTATTAATAAAGTGAATCATGAAATTCTTAAATTTATTAAAATATGTTCTTTCTAACAAAACTTCTAATTTACTTTTTCAAAGCTCACAATTTTCAATTTATTATGTATGAACGAGTTTTTTTTAAGCCAAAATTTAAACTGTTTCATGTTAGAAAAAGAAGATATTTTATAAATTTTATGATAATTCCACGACACGCTTTACTTATTAAAATGACAAAATAAATATTACGTGTAGGTTGTTTTTTTAGTATTGGTCAAATAAATTTTGTATGGAAATAGACTTGATTACTTACCAATCTGGAATTAGAACTAGTCATAGAGTTCAATTCAGCACCAATCTTTGTTTGCAGACGAGCAATCTAAGCGTAACTAATATTCGCAATCACATGCAAATTCATCCGTGGTCATTCTGATTACATAATTTAAACTACTTTAGCAAACACGAACGGAGCGCTCGAGCATATATAACGTATATATCACAACTACGTCTAGGCCCCAAACTAAGCTTAAGCTTGTGTTTTGGGTACCAAGTGAAGACATCACATAGGTATAGTTCCAATCAAACTTTATGGCGGATCGGAATACAACGCTCCACTGCGTCCCGCTGCACCTAAAACTGATTACTGCGACGCGACTTGTGCCTATATTCACATCCGCCATAAGGTTTGATTGGAACTGTAGGTACATATAACAATGAAGACCCGGTATCATATAAATATTGACCCGCCCTGGAATTCGAACCCAGGACCTCCAGCTTCGTAGGCAGGGTCGTTACCCACTAGGCCAAGCGCTAGTCAACTCATATGATGTTGAATAATGATATATGATGTGATCAACGGCTTACATAATAAATTCTCAATCATCTATAGTTCAAATCAAACTTTATGGCGGATCGGAATACAACGCTTTAAGCATGCTTGCGCAGGTTCAGTCATATGCCCCTCGCTCCACTGCGTCCCGCTACACCTAAAACTACTGATTACTGCCACGCGACTTGTGCCGATGTTCACATCCGCCATAAAACTTGATTGGAACTATAGCTTCCTACTAGCCCGGCAGGAAGCTGGCTCGCAGTGACTGAGTTATGATTCTTACGTGTCTTAAAAATATTGCATACAGAAATGTAGCGATAACGTAACGTAAGTAACGACATCGGCAATGACCGAAATTACCAAAATTGGCGTTTCATTGCCTCGAAAGGCGCATGCATGCTTTTCTCCGCAAAATCAGTTGGGGAGCCAAAGCCAAAAAAGGTTTCACAAAACAGTGTATACGTCGATTGAAATCCGTTTTGCACTGGTCTGGCTTCCGATTATTTATATACAAACTAGATTTCGGGTAAACATCCAAAAAAACCAACCAAAAATACCTCTCACATGCGGGCTTATTTCAAAAGGTATTTATTTTGTTATATTTCATTTATGTCTTACAAACGATTGCGGCACTGAAATGTGACGCGCATGCCGATTTCGCAGGTTCACCGTACTTCTTCCCGCCTTTACGTTTCTATGAAAGCTACTGCGCAATTTTTGTGACCTATAGTCGCCCATATCGATTACAGATTGCGCCAAATAACTTGTTCCTTCTGAAGTTGATTCAGGTGCGATTTTTTGTAGTTGGTTTGCGTGGGATCCGCTTACGCCCCGCTGAATAACCATTTTCATATTGCGATGCTACTCGCTTCGGCTTCAGAGCGAACAAGATTTGGCGTGAGCTGTCGCACAAAGTCATCTAGTCCCGAACTAGGCAGGGCCTGTACCGTGGTTACGTACTTAAATATCGTATTTTTATAACATATTTTACGCCCAGGCACTGTTTATGCACACAAATATTTGTGCCAATTGGGAATCGAACCCGCATCATTTAAGTCTGCAGTCGGCTCCGACCTAAACCAATCAGTCGGTGACAGCTAGGGACAGTACAAACTTTTAGTTTCATTTTGTCTCCGATTATTTTCGTTCAGCACAGAGAGGAATTCATAAATACAAACTGTCTTCTGAAAATTGTAACTATCTATACCTATTTCGCTCTTACAATTCAATTTTAATATTGTACAAATTTTCAAATATAAAACCTGGTAGGTATTAGAAGACAATAAATCATAATCAAATAAAAAGACAAATCTATGCTTTGTTTATTAGATATACTTAATATAATTTAAGTTCTATATAAATGGTACTTACCCAAGAAAATGCACACATTTCTTATAGTAAAATAGGTTTTACTTTTATGCAAGTTATTAACATAATTTTCTCTGGATTATAACAATATGATTTTTTTTGTTTCTATGACGAGGTTCTATGGTCGTCTTTAAGTATACAGGTATTTTTTCCTGTTTTTTTTTTATATTTATGTTAGGGTATACTCCCGAAGTGATTCCATGGTCGCTAAGTCAAGATCTGATGATGGAATCGCAAGGAAATCGAGGGATACCCTCAAATCTAATAAGCACGCATAGTGTCCTCTATTCCAGCTCTATTTTTTTTTAGTTATTTAAGTTTGTGTCTGGGAGTCATCATCTCATGCTGCTAAGCTGATGATGGAGGCTACAGCACTTCTTAACGGTTAGGATTTAGGGGATAATACTGCGATTTGTCGACAGTTTTCGCCAAACCGCGCTGGCTCTTTTAAGTAGCGCGATTAGAAATCCAATTGAAACTAATACAAATAAATTACAGTTACTATAACTAAAACTTTGAAAATAAAATATTTTTTTACGAAAAAACCGATTTTAATACTTGAACTGAAGAGTAAAAGTTTACGAAGTCGGTGCCAAGTTATTCACTTCATATTGTGTTCTATATTTTTGATATAATTGTAAATATATCATTTTTGGACTATGTTTTGGATCTGAGCACTAACGAAATAGTTGGCAATGTTACTCTAATGCATTGGTATTCAACCCGCGGCCCTTGTATAATGTTATAAAAGTAAGTAATGACTCGTTTATGTATAAAGCTTTCTTCATGGAGAAAATACTCAGCAAAGAATATATAGAATTCTGAAAAATGGTCCCAGATAATTTGAAAACTATAAAAGACTGTGCTTTTTGATTTAGACCTTTTTTGGTTCAACATATAACTGCGAGGCTTCATATTCAAAAAATAAATATTGAAACCGTCTCTCTGACTTCCACCTGGAAAATATATTAAAAATCGCTTGTTCAAGAAGAGAGGGGAATATAAGTGAATTGGTGAGAACCCGGCAACATCAGAAATCACACTAGTTGTTATCTGTTGCCAAAACCAATATCTTTGTTTGACTTTGATTAAATACATCTTTTTTGTACTATGTAAAGTTTTTACTCAGTTCTCCGCACTTGCGGCCCTCTGAAAATTAAATATTTTTCATTTGGCACTTATAAATTAAAGGTTGCAGATTGCTGCTTTAATAGTCACCCTTGTAGAATTATAGAATTCGAACGACATTTTACATTTGAAAAAAAAAAAACCTTAATTTGCGCATTTGCATTTATTATTTTAACTAGCTCATGAGATTCTGACTCCTTGAACACTTTTTGCTATTTCTCATAGTTTAGGATTTGGCCATACATCCCATCTTAGAAACGCAGCCTTTAACTATACAGATTTTAGTTACTACTCCACATAAACTTTAACTGTGCTAAATCTCACACTCCTTAATTTAAAGGGTACAAAGTTTTTTTTTCACATATTTATAAATAATAATAATAATGTATACATCACAACAACGTCTAGGCCCTAAACTAAGCATTAGCTTGTATTTTGGGTACCAAGCGAAGACACCACATACTGACCACACCAAGACCCAGTATCAATATTCATCATATAAATTCTGACCCGACTTGGGATTCAAATAGCGGATTCAACGAGCGGTAATATGTAGATACTAAAAGGGACAGTAAGAATGTTACTTTAAAGTGAACCCTTACTCAGGGTACGAAATTATCAAGTTAAATATGTCTCTCTTGATAATTATCGCTATAATGAGAATCCGTAACGAATTTAGTTGAGAATGTAGATTTGTAAAGCTAAGGAATCCATATAAACAGCCAAAAATTTTGTTCTACTACAAAAATTTACAATATGACCAAATAACCAGGGAAGTTCACTGACCGGCCGGCGCGGTTGTTGTGACCTTACAAGGAGCAATCGTGCTCAGCTTGCTTTATAGTTTGGTTCGCTTTAGTGCGTAGCGTTTTGTAAACCCATTAGAAATTTAACTTGGGAAAATGATTAACAAATTACAAGACAGTTTTAAGCAAGGTATCATGGTGTTTGATAATTGAATAATTTAAAATACACAAGCGCTAATCGTGATAAGTATCAGATAATTATGTTATAAATTTAATTATAGTATAATGAACAAAGTGTAAAAACTTTTTGTTATACATTTTATGACATATTGTTTTCTTGTCACCTGACACCTACCTCATTTTATATTCGAAAAATTCTAACAGCATTTTAAATTAAACTGAAAAACGAAATAGTATAATTTCAGAGGACTGTTAGTATTAATAAATTCTTATATCTTCCCATCAATCGGGTACGGATTAAACTAAAAGTTTGTACTGCCCCTGACTGGGGATAAATGAGTGGGAACTAATCAGAATAACTCGTATCTGCTGTGTTGTGCCACGGTGGAACTCATATTCAAAAATTACTGTAATTTTTGGCTTTTTTATGTTTGAGTGCATACGCGATTAAATATCAAATTGTTTTATTGATTTCGAATTTAGGACACAGTATCTTTTATTTTAAAAAATTCTACATTTTCACCATTCTGGTTTCATTCTAATTCAAAATGGCCAGTTTTTATTTTACTAATAATATAATTGTACAAAGCTCTGTTAGAAAATTTTTAGTATGCAATGAATTTGCAACTGGTAGTGTACTTTGGGTATCTGGTTCTTTGGGCAAAACCACTTCATACTCAATTGAGTTAAAAAAAATATAGCTATGTTCCAAATTTTGGGCATCCAACGTGGCCTGATGGGACAAGAGGAATATGGGAAGAACAATTGCTTCTTCGTTTCACATATCCACCAGTAGAAGAAGAATTATTTATGTTCGTTCCTTCCTTTGGCGCTATGATTTCATAAAAAAAAAAAACAATCATCTATTTAATTTGCAAATAAGTTTTGATTTTATTATTGAGATTTACTTGCCGATTCAGATAAAACATGAGCCCGTTATAGCAAAACGTAATTTAAAACAGTTGCCATGCCTCTAACATGCCGTATCGACGTCGTCATAGCTAGCAACGGTTAACGGTTACTAATGAAATGAACTGGTTGTCCGCCCAATATTCGCTTCATCTCTTTTCTAGACTTTGGGATTCGCTTAGAAAGAGAGAGAAGAAATAATTACTTTCAGTTGCCAACCAAATTAACGCAACTCGCCGCGCTCCGGCTCATAACCGGCTATGTCAATTGTCGTTAGATATTTGGTAACCGATATATACGTGACGTGAGTTCGTTAATACCGATATTCGGCAACGGTTACCAATATCGCTATTGAAATCAAATATCGGTTAGATAGCCACTACCAGAAATTGCCAATAACGCCCATGTTTAATTCAGATGTCAGAGTTTATAGCATATTTGCAGTAAGGTTGCACAATTTGTAATCTATGATAATTGTTGGATTCTAAATTAAAAAAATATCCATGTAATTATGCTTCACATTTAATTCTGAGAGAATATAATTACAAACAAACATTAATTAATAATCTACATAAATAACAGTCCACTAGTCATTGTATTTGATTGAATTACTTCCTATACCATATTTGTACACTCTTCATTCGTTTAACCTTTTTCTGAAGCTGGAGTACACCATAGAGTAAAGCCTCGGCAGTTGGAGGGCATCCTGGTACATAGATGTCTACAGGTACAATGCGATCACAACCCCTGTAAAAAAAATTGATGAAAATAGTCAAACATAATACACATCATCTCGTGCTTGTTTCTCGGTTGGGTGGATTTGGTATGACCATGGATACTCTCTCTTCCCTTTCCCATATCAATCGCGGCCTCATTATCGCATTCTAGCACGGTTCCTGTTTTACGTGGGCAGCATATTTAATGTCTAGTCTGACGTTCATCTCAGGAACTCGCTCAAATTTGTAAAACATGATAGAAAATTTTAGAGAACCTAACCACTAGCAATATTTTAGTCATAGTTCAGTACCTGCAACATAAGCATCGAACTAAATTTATTTTACGTGGACGAATGTCTCAGAGTTTGTTTTTGGTACCTGTTTCTTGTTTCGTGCAGAGTAGGATTTTACCCACTCTTTGTAACTGAACTGATATGTCCACTTTCAAAAATGAGGAAATGCTATCTACAACATTAAAACACCATTTTTACCAGTTAATCATGTTTTTGAAAACAATAACAAAACAATTATTTGTTAAGCCTTAAATAGATAATATTAGAGAATCATTTTAAAATTTTGTCAATATGGCCCAAGAAATTTCATCAATATGGCCCAAGATACCGGTGTTTTCGTTGTTAAAAATGTACAACTGTCTATTTCTGTTGTATTCTTTTGGTTCATATTTTCAAAACAGTAGCATGGTAAAGACAGATACATCATTTCCAATCCTTCATATGGGATAACAATTGAATCAATTCAGCCAATATCAATTAAAGCCACAACTATGATTGGGGCGTTTCTAAAAAGTTGATAATACAAATAAACACACATTACTCTATTACCAAGAATGGACTTAATGTGTATATTAAAATAGCTTGTAAATAAATATTTCATAAAACTTATCAAAAAATACATTTTTTAAGAGTAAATTAATTGATAACTCATTATGACAGAGCTAAACCTTTTTTATCGAAATTGTGCTTATATAGAAGTTTATGTAAATTACCTAACGACAGAATATGAATAATGATAATAGCCACCGCCATTGGCACAACTGCCCATAGAAATGACCCATCGTGGATCTGGCATTTGATCATAAACTTTCCTAAGAGCAGGAGCCATTTTGTTAGTTAGAGTGCCTGCCACAATCATAACATCAGACTGTCGGGGTGATGCACGAAAAACGACACCAAATCTGAAAATACATTGTACATATAGCAAATAATGGATGAAAATGAAACAATGAATTTTGGTACAGTTAAAGTGAAAAAATATATTTAAAAAAATTTAATTATTTAGATATGGTCTATTAGTGTTTGTAGAGTGAACTATATGATGTTTTTTTTAAACATGAACAATCTTAATTTTTTTTCTAGGTTCAGTTTTTTTTATCATAAAAGTTTTATATAAGTGATATAGTTCCATAATTACAAATGATGAAACTGACAAAAGTTGAGAATTTCTTGTTTTATTTTACCAGGTCATAGGACAATTCATATTACCTGTCCATGTCATATCTTGGTGCAGCAATGTGCATCATCTCAACAGCACAACAAGCCAAGCCAAATGTCATAGGCCAAATTGAGCCCTTTCTTCCCCAATTAAGAAGGTCGTCGAGCCTCGCAACAGCATATTCGCCCATAGTCTTCGTATTTTGAAATGGGGAATATTTACGGACTTCATTAGGATTCGGAGCTGGTAAATGTGTTAGACGTATTTGGTTCACAATCGGTGCGAATGCTCCTTTCTTAATAATTGAGAGGGCTGTTGTTGGAGCTGTGGCGGCCAGACCTTTAATAGCTTGCATTTTTACCTAGATATTTTTAAATAATATTAGTCGCAATAATTATAAATCAAAATTATTAGACTAAACATTCAAACTTGTTTTCACAGGAATGCCAAACATTACTTACTTCATTAAATAACTAAATATAACAACTTATTAATTAATTAGGTTTATTTTATTTGTACCTTTGCTTTTACGTATAATTTAGTTTACGTAATTCTTTGCAATTAAACAATCATCATTCAATCCATCACCATCACAATTACTGACACCTGTGACTGACACACGGCCCACACGGCTGACAATAGTAGTGACCAATGACAATCCTCGAAACTGTGCACTAATCTGTGGCTGACACCTGACCACAGAAAAATTCTGACACTGTGCCTGACACTGACACCATGCTGACACCTTGCTGACCAGTGTGACCGTTTTTTAATCAAGACATTTTGTCAAAACCAAGGGTTGCTTGTGATAAAATATGCTAAAACATGTAAATATTGTTGGAATAAGTATAATATCAGATAAGTTGAGGTTGTATGTCATACTATACTTTTCGAAGTAAAGTGTATTCGTTTTTTCTTTTATATGACTTCTGTCACCTCTCTTATGTTTTTACTACCGTTTTTTACTATCTCAATGTTAATATGTTAATATATATTTAATAAATAACTTTATTAAATATTAAACCACTGCATGTTTAACTAATCAACAAATATGTATGCCAAAAGTATTTATTTTAATTAAGTAAATCGTTTATTCTGAATCCTCATCCACTAAATGTTTATTATTAGAAATATTATTGTTAAGCATATCTTGCATAGGTATAATCAGTGTTAATTACTTACAAGAATTGTTCTCTGTGAGACTTTTTAACATGTAATGTAAACATAGAGTAAATTAATTTGACGTCAGCGTTTGGTTTTAATAGAGTCAAAAAATGGCAGTTCACAATATCGAAGTGACATCCGCATTTTCGGGGGTTTGAAAATAATGTGTGGAAATCTCTCGGGGGTGAAGAGCGTCGCGCGGGGAGGTTGCGCATCGAAACTCGCACTAAAACTCCCCATCATACACCGGCTAGCTATAGTATGAGTGGTTAGATGGTAAACGCAGAAGAGGGCTTCTAGTCAATTCGTACTTTTATGAATGTAAATGACACGTGTTCAGTCATAAATCTGTTCCTTTGTTTGGTTTTCTTTAAATTTACCTGTCAAAGTACTCTTTCGCGTTGTGTGTTTGTTATCGGAAAGCACATTAAACATTTGGAAACATTATATTCTTTTGTTTATTGACTTTATCATATCACCTACTAATCTCCAAAATTCTTCAGTGTTAATTACTGTACCACCAGATTAGCTTGTCATCAGTTCTTGAACTTTAGTGCTAAAATTTAATTGACCATATTCCTCGTCGATTTGGTAGTTGTTTCTTAAATTCTAAGTTCATTTTATATTAAGGAACATAATATATCATCATCATCATCATCAGCCCGTGTCTCTCCACTGCAGGATATATGCCTCTCCCAAAGCTCGCTACCACACACGGTCCTCCGCCTTCCGCATCCAATTACCCCCGGTACGGTGCTTCAGGTCATCTGTCCACCTGGCCGGGGGGCGTCCAACACTTCGCTTCCCAATACGTGGCCTCCACTCGAGAACCCGTCTACCCCATCGGTTGTCGGTTCTACGGAAAATGTGACTGGCCCATTGCCAGCTTGCTAATCACTTCGGCTATGTCGACAACTTTAGTTCTTCGACGGATTTCAGTATTCCTGATTTTGTCCATCAAGAAAATACCTAGCATATCCCGCTCCATAGCGCGCTGAGCGACTTTAAATTTGTGGACCAGTCCTGCTGTGAGAGTCCATGTTTCGGCACCGTATGTCATTGTAGGCAGGACGCATTGGTTGAAGACCTTGGTCTTCAGACATTGCGGTAGTGGTGACGAGAACAGACGACGGAGCTTCCCGAAAGCAGCCCAGCCCAGCTGAATTCTTCGGTCGGCCTCTTTGTTGAAGTTGTGTTTGCCTAACTGGATAGTCTGTTCTAGATAGACATAGTCTTGCACAACTTCAAGAGTCGCACCCTCTACGGTTACCGGTCTCGGTAGAATATGTTCGTTGAACATGACTTTCGTCTTGTCCAAATTCATCTTGAGTCCCACCCGTCGAGAGGCGGCATTGAGGCCGTTTACCATTCCACTGAGCTCCTCCAGCGACTCTGCCATGATGACTATGTCATAATATATAAAAACTTCCATCTAAAACCTTTAGCCATAATTACGATATCCAGACTGGACTGTTCATATACCTAAATCATAAAGGTTTTCCCATACTTAATAATAAATCATTACCAATTTATTTATCGTAATTGTGCCAAAATACGCTAATAATAATTAGTAGGTATGCGAAAAGTATTCTAAAGAAGCAAAAAAATGCTAAACTGACATTAAATATGCTAAAAACAGTCACACTGATGCTAACGCCAGTGACAGTCAATCAGTTGTCAGTAATTCTTTTGGTTGTTTGATGGTTGTTTGCATGGTTGTTTGTTACTTGTAACGCACAGACCAGCTTGTAACGTGACCACATTTAAATTGGTCAATCTAGTTTTGCAACTTTAAAAAACTACCAAAATCTACATTAGCCTAAGTCAAAAAATATTACAACTCTACTTTCATCATTATAAAATAGAGATGAAATAAAATCATTTTTCATTATTATTCCTCTTTTTCTTTATTACATAAGTATACTTAACATCTTTATGCAAAATTGTGTTTGTCATACATTTTAACCTTCGTCTCAAAGTAGTTGGGTATATCAAAATGTAACATATTGTGCAATTGTCGCTAAATGTATGAAAGTTAGTAGTCAGGTATATCAAAATGTAATACATTGTACAATTGTCGCTAAATGTATGAAAGTCCCATATTAAAAATTTTGCTAAAATGTACCTAATCAATTTAATCTGGCTTTCAATAAATGCGTGTAAATAAATATCTTAGATTGAGAAAAATTTTTTTTTATTGGGTTGGATAGATGGAACATCTATTTTCAGGAAACATTTATTATATTATATTCACACATTGTAATCAGCGTGTGAAAGGTCATTACAGTTCCAGAAATGCGTAATAAAGAGATAGTAAGTGCGCGTAGTGAAAGGCGTTGTTGTGGACAGCGCGCCAAGCGGCAACGTTGCAATATGAGTTTGACTGAATGCAAATTGTGGCGGTACGCGAAGCGGCAACGTCGCACTAGATTGCATATAATTACCATAGACTTATTAATATGCAACAAGCACAAGAAAACAAAGAAAGCTAATATCTTCGTAAATAATCCGCGAAAGTTTTTACATAATTCTTCATACTGATTTTATAATAAAAATAAGTTTACGTGTCTGAGGTTTTGCGCTTTTTCATTAACACGTTGTATAAATATTTTACACACAGACACTGAACGAAATAAACATGTTCATGCACACAAATATTTGTCCCGTGGGGGAATCGAACCCACGACCTTTGGATCCGCAGTTAGGGTCTCTAACCACTCTGCCATTCGGTCAGCCACTTTGACTGACCCCATCCTATCCATGACCCATTGACCATTAATGATCAATGGGTCATGGATGGGGAAACTCCGAAAATCGTAACAAATACAAGGTTCTTATATAATTGATTTCAAATCTACTAAATATACTAGAGAAAAATTTACAGTGTTTACATAACACAATAAAAGTTATTGTTTTCACCTTTCATGCTTCGGAAAGTTTGAAAAATTAAAAAAAATATATTAAAAAACGCTCCCGACAGGACCGGGTTTGGCTGTGCTGCCATCTAGTTTAAGCTTGTAAAACTACCATATTTTTTTTCACTGCCAAATCAATGCCTTAAATCTACCAAAAAAGTTAAAATCTACCACATATGCTCACGCTGGATTCACTTGACTTGACACTTACTTCACTTGTCATTAATTGTCTTGTGATGTCCTGTGGTATCGTGGTATCAGTTTACATCTTAAAAAAAAAAAATTCGAATCGAATCAAAATATTATTTAACGTCGAGCCGTCGAGCTTTTATTTCCGATATCTATTGGGCATACATACAAAAACGGGGATATTTTTCTTTGTTTTGAAAAGGTGGAATTTTGTAATGTCTAAGGTAAAACAACATCGATCTATATCTGTTGAAATCAATGTTCATAAGTACCTACCCTTAACTAAATAATTAATTGTTATATTAATTTACGAGAATTAGCATCTGTAATTAGTTACCTATTTTATTTATTTTGTTTAAGACCAAAAGTTGGTTTAAACCTATTTCTGAAGAGGAAATGAAGCAAGAAAAGATAGCACCTGAAAATGATTTGCATGCTTTCAAGAAACCCATTGAGGTAATTTGACTGTAAAATTATAAAATTAAGCACAAAATTGTCTTTCATCATTACTGAAATAATGTGATAAATTTTTAGGTTGCTCGGCCGACACGAAAGCTGAGTAGCTTGAGCCAGAAAAACAATCAAAATTGGATGAAATATTTTGATCCAGTTACTGTGGATGATTTAGCTGTTAATAAAAAAAAGATAAATGAACTGGAAGAATGGTTAAGTCAAGTCTCCAGCTCCAATTGTAGTGAAATGCTGCTGGTGTCTGGTCCTGTAGGTTGTGGGAAAACTGCCACTGTTCATTTGCTGGCCAAAAAGTATAACTTCAGAATCAGTGAATGGATTACACCAGTGGATTTAGAGATCCCATCTGACAATGGTTTCTCTTTTTTTTTTGCTTATGCAATTAATTTAAAATTTTACTGACCAATTAAATATTAAATTTTTGTAGTCATAGGAAATTCATAAAATTATGAATTAAGAAACTATTGTAAATGAAATTAAACACTTAGAGTTCTGTTGTCACTGTTTACTTAATATATTTTGTAAATGAGATAGGTACCTTAATTTTACTGATTTCTCATCTAATGCCTACCTATAGTTTAATCATTGCTTCAGGACATTGAGGCATAACTTTTATTGTTCCATGTTTGTTGTATGTAATAATTAGTTTCATTATTCATTTCACTTTTGATGTTCAGTCTAATATGTGCGAATCAAATTAATTTTTATTATTATTATTATTATTTCTATTTTTTCATTTGCTTCATATCTGTATGTATCATAATGATTATAAATTATAACCAGGATTTAATAATAAATCTAAAACACGAAACAACAGATCAGAATTCAAAAAATTGTATCTAATTTTACATGATCCAAACTGAGAAAGCAGGACATTTTGAATCTTCATTTCCTCTTTCATCATTGCAAGAGTAAAAAATATTTTTAACAGCAAGTTGTACTACAAATTACTAAAATAATATTTTTCATTGCAGGAGAATATGAATACAGAGAAAAACAATCTACCCAGTTCCAAAAATTCATAATTAATGCTGCCAATTTTACTTCACTGCTGGATAGCTCTTGCTCAAAGAAACTTGTTCTTATTGAAGACTTCCCAAATACCTTTCTAAGAACGCCTTCAGAATTTTTTCATGTTTTGCAGTAAGCAATATGTTGTAATTAATTTTCATATTAATTATGAATACATGTTTATTTATTTTATTTAATAATATATAATAACCAATTTCAAATAATTTCAGGCAATACAAAGATCGAGCTAAATCACCCATTATTTTTATATGCTCTGAATCACACATAGACAGTAAAAATACTCCATTGAGCTTATTTACAACATGTACAAAGGACAAATTTAATATCCATCACATTGTGTATGTATTTCTCTTATATGATTAAATTTTACCCACCACTTCACTTGTGTAACCATAAGTTATGAACCAAAATTCACATAAGAAGTTAGTACCTACATGACCAGTGCAAAACAACTATGAGTCAAGTAGAGACAATTCATTTCCAGATGCATTTGAAACAACTTAGCCAATTATTTAGCTCTTCTAATATAGAATAGCAGTTCTTTGCTATCTTGCTGTCATTTTAAAAAAAATCAGCCAAGTGTGAGTAGGACTCGCACATAAAGGGTTCCATACCACTGTACAATATAAAAAAAAAATATATTTCTTGTATGAGGACCCTCTTTAATTTTTAAGTTTATTTTATTTTAATTATTTGTACTTATAGCGGCCATAATATTAATACTTCACTTCACTTCATCAGCCCATTTTTACCCCACTGCAGGGGCTTAGGCCTCCCCCAGGGTGAGGAGGGGGGCTTGGAGCTTAAATCCACCACGCTGTTCCACTGCGGGTTGGGGACTGTAACGACCGCCATCTATTGACAGCGTCCGGGACCGACCGGAGGACCGACTGCTTAACGTGTCCTCCGAAACACAGAGTCAGTGATAGTTATGTACTTAAGGCAGAAAAACTCATTGGTACACACCCAGATTCGAACCATGGCCCTATGGGGCCTTATAAATTTGGGACAGATTCGCTGCGCTTTGGGCTATCACGAATAATAATACACATTCTGTGAAAATTTCAACTGTCTGCCTATTGCGGTTCAGACGATACAAGCCTATGACAGACGGCCGAATGAACGGACAGCGGAGCCTTAGTAATAGGTTTCCCTAAAAAACCGGGCAACTCGGACTCGCGCGCTGAGGCTTCCTTACAGTTATGAACTTCTTTGAATGTGTTAAGCGCAACTCACTGATAGAGGGCATGTGAATGTACACATGTATTTAGGTATATATTTATTTTCCACTTATAGTAATATGATACAATCACTTAATAAATAAATACTAGTTATAACTGGTTATGTGCTTGTTGGACTCGCTTTAACTCAGGATGCCTTCACCGACTGATATGAATAATATCTATGTATGGGAACTTCCTTTGAAATTGAACGTATCATTCATTGGAGTAGGTACGACAATAACACAATCTGTAAAAATTTCAGCTATATACATTTTACTATCACCAAATTAGAGGCCTGTGATAGACAGACAGATGGTCAGACAGACAGACGTTGTAGGCTCAGTAATAATGCTTAATAGTTGTAGTATATTCTATGATTTCTTGTATGTCTTACAGATTTAATGCAGTCTCTCAAACTGGTCTGAAGGCAGCTTTGAATAGAGTATCAGAAATAATAAGTAAAAAGTTCAGTTCTACCTATAGTAAACCGACTACGGATCAAATAGACTGTATAGCTAATTCTTCGACTGGTGACGTTCGATCTGCTGTCTTGAATCTCCATTTCGCGTGCTTAAAAGGTAAACATTTATGACAGTGATGACAATGAGCATGTCTTGTCATTTTTGCATTTTACAGAAATATGTTATATTTATTAAGAAAAACTAGTCAGTGAAAGAATTTTATTAATATCTACAAAAATGCCAAAAATTCAAATTTTTAAAGTAAATCGTGCTATAACGTCACTTGGTTACATTACTATGGGCTAACGTGGATTATTTCTATGTAGCGGCTGGCACCGAGTGACGTCACGAGCAGATCGTAAAAGCACAAACTTTGATTTGTTGTATATCCGGTATTAATCAGTATTTTCTTGAAATTCAAAAAGTATACTCAACAGTTTGTTATACTCTGGCGTGTGAAATAGCGTATGGATACATAATTTTGTTGAAGAGGATTTACAAAATTCATTAAAATAGCAAAAAAAACCATGGTAGCACTCTCTAGTACAATTTTTTAAGAAAAATAGTTAGAATTAGCTTGTTATTATTTTAAACTATACAAAAATAAATTACGTAAAAAAAATTAAAACAAGCCTTCACTTTGATCCCACAGCCATCTTCATAAGTTTGATCGGAATAAATGATGCCTCTGACTGCATGGCTGTGGGTTCAGTGAGAGAAGTAGGACATCTTGATTCCATCCTTTTTAAGTTCGCTATTTATACAGTCAGGTTTTTTATTTTTCACTTTTGGTTATTGTAAGAAGGTAAATTTCACAATGTTATTTTATAATAATAAGAAAAGAAATTTATAGAGAAAGGTTGCCAACCAACTATAAATCTAACCTAAATGGTCATACAACTGAACAACAACAACAGAAACTGAAAGTTGTTGGCGCCATATTGACTTATCATTATTGTCATGTCTGGTGACACTCACAAGATTAAGACAAGTTGTTTGTAGTAAGAATCATCAAAATCGGTCCACGCGTTTCGCCTCTAGAGCGCCACAAAGGAACACATACATACACATATAGGCTGATGAATACATTACCGTCCTTTGCGTCGCGCCGTTGAGTAAAAAAAAGATAGGTGACTATTAAATCATGTTTTATTTAGAAATTTATTTTTCTTTTAAATGGAAGTGCCCTAATTAATGCATCAAAAATTTTGTAGTATTTGTTATATCAACATAAACAATTGTATCTTATTAAAATATTTTATAAATCCAGAAACATATCTACACACTAAAACTGTAACTGAAAAATGTGCTTAATTTCCTTCTTCTTTTTACTAATTTCATTTTTGTATAATTTTATCTGCATTAATTTATTATCAGGTACACATATAAACTTGGAAACCAGTTTCTTAAAGGAAAAAGATAAAAAAGTTAGGGCAACAAAAAGAAAGAAAGGAACGTCTTCAAAATTCACTTCATTGGGAAAAGATCAAACTGTCAGTATTCTACATGGCGTGGGTCGTGTCTTGAATCCAAAAGGTATGAGAATTATTTCAAATAATAATGTATACGATTTCTTGTTGCAAGAAATCAACTAAGTGTCACAATAATTATTTAATAGGAATGTCTAGTATTTAGCATTAATTTGCAATTTTTAGGTACTAAATATGTTTTGTAATGCATTTTTATTATAATTTTTATTTAAACGATAAGAATTGGAATTCATAATAGTTAAATTTTGATTTTAATGTTATTTGTATCATATTTATACTATACTGGCCTATACAGTTTGGAAACCCAGGACATGCGAGTTTACTTTCTGATGGCTGATTTAAATGTGTGTTGTATTTGCGATTCTTTAATGTGATGCATTGTGGCGATCACCATTCTTCAAATGGTACTTGTGGAAAATACGCAATAAATCACTACAATCCCATTACATAGGTACAGTTCCAAATGTTCCAATCAACCTTTATGGCGGATGTGAACATAAGCACAAGTCGCGTCGCAGTAACCAGTTTTAGGAGTAGCGGGACGCAGTGGAGCGAGGGGCATATGACTGAACCTGCGCAAGCATGCCTAGAGCGTTGTATTCCAATCCACCATAAAGTTTGATTGGAACTATACATGGTATGAAATTCAAACACAAAGATTTTTTTTTAAGATTTGAGAGTACTTTGTGATTTTGTTCCCAAGCAAAGTCAAAGTATAGCCAAAATGGGTTATTCATGAGGTTTCTTTTCATATGATTATAAGTCACTTGAATGTTGACCTTTTTCTTGGACCCAGTCTTTTGCAAATGATTCAACACCGTTTTATAATTAATATGTGCCCATTTCCGTTCCTTAGCCATACTGCATCTACTTATATGTTGATCATCTAGCACCATTATGTTACAGTTGGCATAGATTTCATCAGTGACAGGGCAACCAGAGCAAGTTGTATCTTCCATGTTAAAATATCCAGATCCAAGATGTTTAAATCAACTTCATACTACCCTCAGTGATACCGCATTCCATAAACACCATTTTTTATTATAATAATAATAATGTACACATGACAACAACGTCTAGGCCCCAAACTAAGCATTAGCTTGTGTTTTGAGTACAAAGTGAAGACACCACATACATATAACAACCTAGACCCGGTACCAGTATCAATATTCATCATATAAATGCTGACCACCCGACCTGGGGTTCGAACCCGGGACCGCTAGGTTCGTAGGCAGGGTCGGTACCCACTAGGCTAAGGGGTCGTCAATATTCGCGGCTTCTATGGGTCTTTTTTTAATGTTATGTTTTATAATATATCAACTTTCTTCATCACGTTCATTCATTTCCACAGACTGAAAAGCATTGTGATAATGGCGCGAGCACCAGCTTTTTCTTTATTAAAATTTTTCTTAAGATTGTCAACTTTTGATGGTATTAAAACAAGCTGTAAATATAAAAAGTGAAACCAATGAAATATTATAAATACTACTGTTATCAACAAAAACATGTCTGGCAAATATATAGCTTTCTTTATAGCTTAATATTTCGTAAATGAATCCCTGTATCAAAATATTATTTATGACATACCTCCAATATTTTGAAACACCTGTTTAATAATAGGCACCCTACTATGAATGACCCTACCAGAGTAAGCTAAAAAAGTAATCCTGATTATATATAAGGGAAGTACTTGAAACAAATATTTAAACATTTTTTTAATAGCTTAGTACAGTTTCAATCAAAGTTTATGGCGGATCCGATAGGCACAAGTCGCGTCGCAGTAAGCAGTTTTAGGTGTAGCGGGACGCAGTGGAGCGAGGGATATATGATTGTACCTGCGCAAGCACGCTTATAGCGTTGTATTCCGATCCATGATAAAGTTTGAGGCGAACTATAGGCGTTATGTATAACATGTAACTATGCCAAATTTCAGTTTTGTAACCCTAATAGTCCGTGATTAAAACGGCTGTTACGCACAGACGGGCAGATAAATAGACATGGATGAAGCACCTTTAAGGATAGGTACAGTTCCAATCAACCTTTATGGCGGATGTGAACATAGGCACAAGTCGCGTCGCAGTAACCAGTTTTCGGTTTAGCGGGACGCAGTGGTGCGAGGGGCATATGACTGAACCTGCGCAAGCATGCATAAAGCGTGGTATTCCGATCCGCCATAAAGTTTGATTGGAACTATACCTCATTACGGAATCTTAAAAAAAAAAACACACTGCTGTAAACTCAACTAGTATGAACAGAGCGTAAATATATTTATATTTTTTGAGCTAAAATGAATTTTCACATTAAGTAATTATATTTCAGTTGTGACAATTGATGGTAAATCCAGGCTGACACATCAGCCTGAAGCAGTAATGGAGCAGTTTCTGTCACAGCCGAAGTCCTTCGTTAATTTTCTGGCTGAAAATTACTTGCCGCATTTTGCAGACATTGAGCAAGCAGACCGCGCAGCGTGTGCCCTTAGTGACGCTGACTGTTTACTAGCTGAATGGCGGGTGAGCGAACCAGAAACAGTTTAATGCACTTTTTCGTGATAGCCCAAAGCGCAACGAACCTGTCTCAAATTTATAAGGCCCCATAGGGCCATGGTTCGAATCCGGGCGTGTACAAATGATTCTGACTTAAGTACACAATATCACTGACACCGTGCTTCGGAGGGCACGTTAAGCAGTCGGCCCCGACGCTGTCAATAGATGGCGGTCGTTACAGTTCCCAACCCGCAGTGGAGCAGCGTGGTGGACTTAAGCTCCAAGCCCCCCTCCTCACCCTGGGGGAGACCTAAGCCCCTGCAGTGGGGTAAAAATGGGCTGATGATGATGATGATGATGATAGAGGTAGCAAAAAGAGGTCAATAAATGCACTTGTTGCTTTCATTTCAGTGACTAGTGTAATAATTGGGTTGTGGCAAACTAAAGTGACAGTTGTGGTGGTCGAATGGCTAAACACCCCACCTTCGATACGAAGGTCATAGGTTCGATTCCCGTCATAGGAGAATAAGACCAATGAGTCTTTTATTTAAATTACAAAAGAAACTTCAACTAAATAATATCACAAGGCCCGCCGACATCGTCACGTGTGCGATGGTGGAGATCGACTGGCTTCCATTTTGCATCAGACCAATGTGGTTGGCCTAAGGTCTAAACTTGTTGACTGAAAGTTGAGGAAGGGCTGTGGTCCAGTAGCGGAGGCATGAAAGCCTAATCATATTGATGATGAAAGGAAACTGCTACTTAATACTTACATATTTATAATATATAACTTTTCGTAAATAAAAGTAGGTAGTTTCTCTAATTAACGTAATTCGCTAATTTTATACCATATCAGAGACAAGAATAATAGTAATAATAATAATACCTGGGACATCCCACACAGCGCCATCTGGTCCCAAAGTAAACAAGTATTATGAGTTACTAGACTATTGATATACATACTTCAATATTTTTTTGATATATATATATACCTATATATATATTACCGTAAGATTGTAAAAACCGTTAGTTTATAATCGGTCTAGTGAGATTGTAAACTTTTTATTAGCAAATTTTAGGAAAATCCTTATTTCTTGAGTCTTTTGGCTGGCTCGTCGCTCCGCTCCGCTTCTCAATTGACGCAATCAAAACCTAACCTTACCTAGTAGATTGCATATTTTAGCCTGTTTACAATGTAACGGTGACATATACATATATAGATATTTTACACTTAGACACGGAAGAAATAGACATGTTAATGCTCACAAATATTTGTCCAGGGCGGGAATCGAATACGCCTTTAGTTCTGCTGTTAGGGTCGCTAACCACTCTGTCATCGGTCAGTCAAGAATATCCTCACTTGTTCAAGGCCTACAGAAAATTGGCGCTAACAGTATCAACTACAATGTCAACACTTGGCAGAGGTTATTGTTTTGGCGGTTTTTTTACATCCTGATTGGACGCAGGTAAACCACCTTTTACGTCATGCAGTTACGTAGAGAATGAACTTTTCTTCGCACGTAAACATACACGTGAACAGAGAATTCTTTTTGTTTTGCAAAATTAAAACACAATTTGCGTCAAATATTGCTATTTTTCTATAGAGTGGTGGCCATGTTATTGGCCCCGTATTCTCTCTTACCCATTAGCTAAATTTCTGAAGTTAAGATCAAGAGGTAGTCAAGTAAAAATAATGCGTAGAAGCTTTCGTCAGTGCTCATGATTTAAATTCATAATATACATTTACCAACACACTCTCTCCGAATACTTCACTAAATAGGTATCTTTGGGGATTTCCAAGACTCATACATGACTAATATTGAGCGTATGTATGTATACCTAACTTTTCACATTATCCTACACTGTGTGAAATCTATGACTGTGTATTAGAATGTTTCACAATAGCAAATTGTAGTATAATTGAAACTACAAACAGTGTCATGGATAGAAATTATTTAATACCGCTTGTGACGTCGCAAAAATATTACAAACATTTTATACGTTTTGTAGGTCTAGACAACTATTGTATGACATGTAAACAACAATACATAGTCATTATCTATACATGCACGCCATTTATTTATTTATTTATTGCATTGTCACATGTCAATCTTTAGGTGGTCAGACAAAATCATCTTATACACTACGTGACGTCCCGTGAGAGCACAGCAATATAAGAGGGCTATTTTTTTAATGATTTTCAAACAATTTCAATGTAAATAAAATAATAATGCAACCACAACAACAATCAAAACAACAATAATATCACCACAATAAATAGTTTTTTTTATTAAAGAAAGTATTTTTATTCAATATTTCTTTAACAATAAATACCTCTGTTGATCTACTCATCGTTTTCTATACATATTCTTGATTTCAACCAAACCATTTTGTTTCCAGCTAAATACTACCACCATAGAGTAAATTAATTTGACAGCAGCGTATGGAGGTGTGACTATCAAGCTGTTTTTTAAGAACATATATCTTTGTAATGTTCTTTTCCGGTTACTAGTTATAACACATAGCGAGATTTTCCTGTTTTCCACACACCCACATCACATACAAAAATTTTCTATACCTGTCGATATTTCGCCACTAGATCGAATGCTTAACAACCTTCAATGACATTGGTTTACGTCAAGGTAATTTTCTGGTTGCCAACGTAGAATTTCGATGATTCATGTGGCGTGGATTTTCTGTAGCTAATGTAAAACAATGCTTCTGTGTAATGAGGATTTCCATTTGCAAGGCCACCAGACGGCGCCATTTAGACGTGAGGCTTCCAAAGAAGTGTTTAGTCTTAATTTAGTCTTAGTTTAGTATAGAGAAACTACTAGGGTTACATATCGAATTACGGAACCATAAAATGTTAGATATTTTATGTAACAATACGTGATCGAAATCGATACACAAAATCCAAAGCAAGTCAAAGTCGCATGTTATAAGTTGATATGAGTAATTAAACAATAATTATGACTAGTATTCAAATCACATTAATCATTATGCATAAGTTTAGCTGGCGCCCACGCAACGAGGAAATCCTTCGAATTTGAATTTGAATTCTTATGTACCAATATTATTGTGTTACTATTTTGGTCGCGACTTGGTCGAAGAGAAAAATACGTTCGAAATAGACAGGATTGTTTTTAACCTTTTGAACGCCAACACCTTTTTCACGAAGGAATTCAAGTTAGTGGCACGGTACGGTGATTTCGCCTTAGCAAACAAAAGGTGTATTCCTCCATCTTCCTTGTTCCCTTTCCCTTCCTTTCCAATTACCTTTCTCCAATATTATATTTAAAAAAGAAATATGGGCACAAAAATTGAAATGAGAAAATTATTAATTCATTTGCTCTCTAGTTAACTCTAGAAAAGCCCATCTTATTTTATAGATTTGTTTTTGCTAGAACAAGCCAGAACGATTTAGTGTTGGGGAAGTGAACCAGTGACGAGATACAGCAATAATCGAAATGGAAAGTTACAATTCCGTAGCATACAAAAAGTAATACTAAACCACGAAGTGTCCAAAAATCTACGAATATTTTTATTTTTTTCTAGTCAGTAATCAAAACAAAAAACAAATCCTGTCGCAATTGTAAAATTCAGAAGATTTATGGGTTTAATAAAAAAATAATATTTTATAACAATTTATTTTGCATTTTACAAATTCAATAACATTATCATGTGTTAGCATATAAATTATATAAATATCAGTCTTTGAATTCGTCCTTATCTGCTATATTTTATTCGTCTCTAAGAAATTACAAAATACGCACAATCAAGCAAAAAAAAAAACTTATTTGACTCTCGTATTACTCGTATGCATTCATGTCATATTGTAAGCAATATATAACATCGATATAAATATGTACGTAATGATTTTATCAATGAGATCTTCAGTAAAAAATATTGAATATTCTATTAAGTTAGGTATGGGTGTTTTCTATTACTCAATTGGACATGGCATGATGTAATCTGTAAAACAAAGAAAAAATATTTAAATTCTGACGGGCATACGAATTAGGGTCTTGGGTATACAGGTCAAATTTATTCAGGTTTTAGTCCACACGGTTGAACTGTTATACGTAATTTTAAGAGTCCTTTAGAAATACTGCAATCTTTGCACGCGTTTTAGCCGCTCTTAGTATTTTTTATAATTTATCTTTATTATGCAATGTTTCTGTAAACCTGTCAAGTCTGTCTTTCAATTCTCATTGCAAATGATGCCGTAATACCATTTGCTATAGATAAAAAGTATACGTTTGTTTAACGATCGCTACCCTCAACCCGCAGTAGAGCAGCGTGGTGGATTTAAGCTCCAAGCCCCCCTTCACCCTGAGGCTTAAGCCCCTGCAGTGGGGTTAAAAATGGGCTGATGAAAAAGAACGATCGCTAAATGGCGTAAGCGCACATAACGTAAAAATGAAAACCATTTTTGAATCTTGCCTAATACTATTTATTATTTACTATTACCACATGCTACTACATTATGTGTTTAGGTATATCATATTGCGCCAAATTCTGGACCACTTTTTTTGTGCTTTTAGTCAATTCCTAGAATCGCCAAGGTATTCGTGCATCCTTTTAGTCGTATTACAAGAAATCCACAATCTATCCCAGGTAGGCTAGCCTTAGGCGGTATACGTGCAGTTTGTTCAATTTCAACTATTTTTGAAGTCTCAGTTATTGTCACACTAGTTGGTACAAATTAAAATAAAATCAATGCATATAGGTAGTGCTTTCTTATTCCAATAGACTAAGAGCTCGAAGTTTATCAAACGTTTTACTTATTAATAAAAGTTAATTATTTATTTGAGGTGTATAAACTTTTTGGTAAATTTTGTTACACATTGTGAATTCATGAGGATTACACACTACAGAACACCCAAATACACATACCCAAAAAAAATCCTAATTGGCCTAATCACTAAAAATGCTATTTGACATATTGAATCATAATTAATCTAACGTATCCTTACCGTTTATTATTAGCAGGCATCCGAAACGTGTCTGTACACATCGAGACGGGCACCCGACCCCAAACACGTCCCTTTTCACTCTGTGTTTATAATTTAATAGCCGATCGTTTTCAAACTGGAAATTATTTATTACACCACTTTTAGAATTAACCGGTTCGAACGAAGTATCGTCTGTCAATTGCAAATGTTCAGTTCGATCACTTAACACATCGGTGTCTAGGTCTATATTAATGCAAAAGCAAACCGTCATGGCCGACGATATTATTAAAATTTTAGTATACATTATGAAATTGACACACCTACGAAGTCCGTGTCGTATAGTGATATTGCCGTGGAGCTATCGTGCTTATATATTGTAGATATTGACTGTAGATGACTCACCTCGACCAGTTTTCGAAGTGCGGTCCGTTCGTATCTTCGTGATGACTGTTGATGTGATTCGGTTGCATTTGTACAGGTGGTACCTACAGGTGTTATGGAGAAATATTAGCTATATATTATTATGGAGAAGTCCGCTTAAAAATCTATCTTTTAGCAAAAAGAAAACGTAACAATTTTTTTCCTTATTATATATAATAATAATACTAACGGTAATTTTTCATTTTATTATTACTCAAATAACTTATTAGATTACAATATTTTAATTAGATTTTATGTGGTTTTTCTGTTTTGGAGTAAAATTTGCAACTCATACTACGACCTTTATCTTTCCTATTAATTATCTATTAATATAATAATAATAATAAGACATTTGTTTGCTACAAAAACACATGTGCATCCAAAAAAATAATCACACAAAACAAAAAGGTAATTGATGTTACACTGCAGTGTTTATGTACAAAAAGTTGGAGCTCAGCTTTTGCCGACACACAAATGACGTGGGCGCCGTTTTTCAGCAACAGCTTGACACACTCCGAACGCACGCGCATTATGGCAGTAGGTACACTACACAAGAAACAAGTTAAGCAGGCACAAGACATAAAAAGCCATAAGGTTTACATGAGAGAAACCATAAAACAATAGAAATAAGTGCAACAAAATGTGTGCATATAATAATTTCCCTTACGTTCCCTCCACGGATGTTCCAACTTAAGTTGTTTATTTTTGATTCAAAGTTTGCATTTGCTTTTAAAAGATACCAATGTAGTGAGAGTTTCCATTGGAGGCGGAACACCATTCCAACATTTGGAAGCCGTATTCTAGATTCATAATAGGTAATGTCAGAATCGTGTCTTGTCCAATCAAATTTTTTATAGAGGTAGCGTGTATAGCATTTAATTTTAGATTGAACATGACGCAGGCTAACTTTAGGAAGCGTCTATTATTCATGTTTAATATGTGGTATTGATTGAGAAAGGGTGATATGTGGGAACGCTTAGGTATATTACCTATAGATGAACCTGACACAGGCATTCTGCACTCGCCTATTAAGGTTCCCTATATCCGAGATGAAAAAAGAAGCCAATATAGGATCGCTATGGTGCCTGTCCGTCTGTCACAGTCGATCTATTAAATGAAAAGAAAAAGTTGAAATTCAGTACATATTTGGTAATCCAATCACGGACGTATACCTAGAGTGAATAAGATTTTTTTTATTTCGGCGTTAATTTTGGGCCAAATTAGAAAATTTAAAAAAAAAAATCAACGGATGTCCTGCTTCCGCACGAACTTCTTACGACATTGGAAATGAACTTAACGGAATAAACACACATATTTTGGATAATATTTTTTGATATAAATTTTTTTTGTAATGAAAATAACACAACTGTATCTGAATAAGCTTAAAACTTCGAAATATAACATTCTGTACGACATTTCGATCGAACAAACCGAATTAGTACGAAATGTAACACCGACGCATATCCGACTTCCAACTAAGGGCACCCTTAACCACTGCTTCCGGTTGTCCGATTCTAACAATTTTAGTCTCAATCGATCTCCCGTTTAATTACCCCGAGCCGTTTTTTTACTTTTTTCTTATTCGGACCTAGTTCTCGAGATATCCGGCTCCCAAAATGAAAATCGGGGGAAAAAATTGCGATTTTTTTCGTTTTTTGCCGATATTTTTTTTTATTTTTGAACTTTTTCCAAATTATCTTTTGCCATCTTGTAGAGTTCGCCGAGCTGCGTTTTTTGACATCACGTTCATCCCTATATCTCGAAAACTCTTCGTGCAATCTGTCTGTCTCACAAAACTCCCAAATGACTTTCTATACTCCAACGAAATGAGTCTTTTCCCATGACAAAAATCTTATGCGCTTCGTGGGTCGTATCAAATGAAAATGATTATGAAAAATGCAAATACGTATATGTATGCTTACATTTTTTTCTGTCGTAGTGTCATATCAGCTTGTTGCGTTGAGCATGTGGATTAGACTTAATTAGATTTAAATGTAAAATATATTCTTCCTACTTGAAATATTTTTAGTGTGTTTTATTTCCAATTTTCTTAATACTCATAAACAGAACTTATAATTAAAAATTACCAGTGTTTATAAAACTATCCGTCAAAACATTCTGTACAATTATTTTTTTTATTACATATCGAAATGTTAGCTAAATAAAAAGTTAAACTAAACCATTCTGGGATTCGCTACATTACTTCACTTCACTTCATCAGCCCATTTTGTTACCCCACTGCAGGGGCTTAGGTCTCCCCCGGGGCGAAGCGGGCTTTGTAAGGGCGGGTTGGGGATTGTAACAACCGCCATCTATTAACAGCGTCCGGGACCGACTGCTTAACGTGCTCTCCGAGGCACAGAGTCAGTGATAGTTATATACTTAAGTCAGAAAAACTCATTGGTACACGCCCGAATTCGAACCACGGCCTTGTAAATTTGAAACAGGTTCTATTATATAAAATCAATCGTTTGTATGTTCGAACTAGTCTTGGGTAAATTGATTCACATTGCAGGTCCAGACTCAACGCCCTTGGTGCAAGGCTACACTACGTTTTCTTCGGCGAGGAAAAAACGTAATGTGGCTTTGCATACACAAATGCGCTGGCGTATATTCTCGCGGTTACCTCGAAATAAGACGCAGGTGCGAGCGTTCTCATTATAGTACATATAGGATTCATTTTCGAGGTTTTTTAGTCGCCAATGAAAAACGTAGTGTGGACTAGACCTTAGCTGGATCTCTTAGCACCGATACGACGAGACGTCGACATTGGTGGACGTATGATTCTAATTTATTACTTTGAATTTGTTTTGAGCGCAGTCTCACTGACCGATCTTGTCGATGTCGTGTCGGTGCACTTCGCCGTCTACGCCGACACCACATCCGACACGTCGGGCAACGTATCGCCTCTACTAAAGTCGATTCGATTATACTGCGTCTGTATTTAAAATGGTATTTAGGTGTTCGATCTTGTCAGTAAATACTACAAAATCACGTCTTTCTCATCCTTTTTGCACAATGTCGAAATGATGGGGCGGTTCAACACCGCCAACGCAAGAGGGCGCACAGACACTTAGAAACAAGCGAGCGCACGGACAGGAGTGACTGCATTAAAATATCTTTTTTTTATCGCAAAACCAAGAGAAAATCACCGTGTGATCTTTTCTCAAAATAACCACGCGTGTATTATTACATATTGTATTGACCGGAGCCAAACATACAACAACAACAACAAATTACAATTCAAGCAACTGATCGGAGCATTACTGTTGCCGCCAGGACTTACCAGGACGTCGTATTTCTTTGAACTAACCGTTATAACGGCATTGGAGTGGAAAGGTGAGTGAGATATTTACATGTATTAATTTACTTACAAGATTGATCACGTAAAACAAAATTTAATTTTTGTATGTAAGTGGGAAGAATTTAAGTCTTTCAAAAATAAAGGATATTTAACCCACATTTTAATGGTCCTTCGACGAACCAGATATCCAGATTTCCTAAAATAATAAATCTCCATCCTTTTCCATTCCAAAACAATAATTCGTATAAATTATTACTCGATTTTTTCGTTACTACCTACCTAGTACGTAACAATTTATCATGGCTACCAAAGACGTCGAACCAGTTCGCGTATCAAAAAAGGAATCTGATATTCTATATAAAATCAATCGATTAATTACAAAAAAACAAAGAATATTCGCCCAATTACAAAAAATATTCGATTTACGTTCCGATGTCGAACAAAGGGACATGTTCTTATTGCGTGCTTCGGAAATTTCCTTACTTCGCGCAGAATTTGAAAGGTATATTTACGAAATATACGACTTAGAATTCCAATTAAACCCAGATGCAGTGATTTCTGAACACGAATTAGACAGTTTTGATGAATTGTTTTACAACATTAAACTCCAGGTATCAAAACATAAACCAAACATTAATACAAATGTGAATACAAATGATTATGGGCATGAAACTCAAACACGCCCACGTTTGCCAAAATTAGAATTATATTCGTTTGAGGGGGACATTGAAAATTTTACCACTTTTTATGAAACGTTTTGTTCTTTAGTACACAACAATAAAAATATTTCAAATATTGATAAATTTCATTATTTATTATCGTGTACAAAGGGTTCCGCATTGAATATTGTAAAAAGTTTACCGATCACATCTAATAATTATGATTTGGTGTGGAAAGCCTTAATAAATAAGTATCATGATAATAGAATTCTCATCAGCAGGCATTTAGATAAAATGTTAAACTTTTGCCCGCTCACTAGAGAATCATCTATTAATTTAAATACGTTCATCGAAACCTTTGAACATTCTTTTAAGGCCATCGAAGCGTTAAAAATTGAAAATTTATCTAGTTATGTAATGTGTCACATAGCTTTAAGGGCCCTCGATCCGCAAACACGTAAATTATTTGAACAAAATTTAGATCAGAATCGTATTCCTAATTATGATGAATTGCTAATTTTTATTCATAACCACATCAAGGTACTAGAACATACTGCATCATATTCGAGTTCCACTTTGCAACATAGTAAAACTCCGTACAATAACAAAACCTCGACTAATAAACACATACTGACTTCCACTGAAAAATTTCATTTTAAATGTTCACATTGCGGTGATGAACACATGATTTATCGGTGCGCTCAATTTCGTAAATTGAATGTCCAACAGCGGGTCAACCGCGCCGACGCCCTTAAGTTATGTTTCAACTGTTTGAAACCTAATCATAGGGCATCTGAATGTAAAAGTCAGTTCAAATGCTTTATTTGCCGACGGCCTCACCATGCGCTGTTGCATGCCGACGACGCGTCTGAGTGCGCTGCCGCCGGCACCGCCGCCGCCGGCGCACAGTATGAACGGAGCGAGCATGTAGCCACGTTGCCGCTGCCATCGTCTGAGCTCGCTAGCACGTATCACACGGCTTCGTTTTCGCCGCGTAAAAATGTAGTTATATTGGGTACAGCGCTTGTACACGTTGTTGACGCTTTCGGTAATGAACAACCGTGTCGTGTTCTCATCGACTCGGGAGCTCAGTCGAATTTTATGTCGTATAACTGTTTACAACGAATAGGCTTATCACGTCGAAAATGTCCTTTTAATATATTCGGTTTGGCAGGCGAAGGTGTAAAAAATTATGGAATGTCGTCGTGCACAATAAAACCTAGAAACCACAGCAGTCCCACATTTAAAATCGATGTTGTTATTTTAAATAAAATTACCTCTGATTTACCAACAGTTGAAGTCCCTGAGGACATTGTAAAGGAATACAAAAATTTAACACTTGCAGATCCTTATTTTTATAAGCGTTCTCCCATTGATATTATTTTGGCCGGTGACGTTTTCCCATACATTTATGATGGCAAAAGGTTGATATTAAGTCCCGATGCCCCACCAGCATTAAGTAGTATTTTCGGTTACGTCGTTATCGGTAATTTAAAAACAGATTTAGTTGATGGTCATAATGAAATACCTAGCGTGGCGTCCACGTCCAGTTTGGTGTCGTACACCCACGATAATGAACTCGTCGATAAACTTTTGGAAAAATTCTGGGAGGTGGAAAGTTCGCCGTGCGAAATTCCGCTTGACCCTGCTGACGTTACAGCAGAAAAAATATACTTAGAACGGCACTACCGCGACTCGAGTGGCCGGTATGTGTCGCCACTATTGCTATCGCCGAACAATGAGCCGCTCGGTGACTCGTACAGCACAGCGCTACGTCGGTTCTTACAGCTGGAGCGTCGCTTAGCACGTTCGCCCCACCTGCGCGATGCCTACGTTGAGTTCATGCGCGAGTACGAAACGCTAAGTCATATGCGCGAATATACCGGCAATCTGCCTACTAAATATTTTATTCCACATCATTGCGTCGTACGCACATCAAGTAGTACTACACCAGTTCGAGTTGTATTTGACGGATCTGCGCAGACTACCAACGGCGTTTCTCTTAATGACAACTTATTAACCGGTAGGAAATTACTTCACGATATACTTAAAATAATATTAAATTTTCGTTTATATGAAGTGTGCTTCACTGCCGACATATCCAAATTCTATCGACGTGTGTTGATTGACCCCTCTGAGACGATTTATCAGCACATTCTGTGGCGCGAGTCACCCGAAAAACCGATCAAAACTTACGAGTTACTAACAAACACGTATGGACTGCGCAGCGCACCTTATATTGCTGTGAGATCATTGCAACAGTTGGCGAAGGACGAAGGCGAGCATCACTCACGTGCCGCCCACGCATTGCTCGAAGGGTTTTACGTAGATGACTTACTATGGTCTACAAACACTCTTGACGAGGCCTATAAATTACAAGACGAGCTAACAACGTTGCTGGCGCACGGCGGCTTCGAGCTCCGAAAATGGGCAAGTAATCGAACAGAACTAGTTACTCGTATTCAGTCTGATGCCCCTGCTACTATAAATTTTGATAATGATGCGTCTTCACCTGTGAAGGTCTTGGGCCTGCAATGGTCTCCTTCTGGTGACTATTTTTCATTTAATTACAATTTTAGGGACCTAGTTTACACTAAACGTTCAGTACTTAAATTACTGGCGAGCATTTTCGATCCTGTTGGTTTTATTGCTCCATGCACCTTTGTCGCAAAATGCATCATGCAAAATTTATGGAAGCTCAAATACGGATGGGACGAGCTCCTACCTCCAGAAGTGCGAGTCCAGTGGGAGAATTTTATATCATCGCTTCCCTGTCTATCGGAGTTACGAATAGAGCGCCATTTACTCATTCTCAACTTCATTAATGTACAGTTAATTGCTTTTTGTGACGCATCATCTCTTGGTTATGCAGCCTGCCTCTATTTCCGCAGTACAGATAAAAATATGAACGCAAAGGTTAGACTACTTCTTAGTAAATCAAAAGTGGCCCCGATTAAACCTCTTTCAATACCGAGGCTCGAACTCATGGCGGCTGTGCTGCTAACCAAACTAGTTCCACCAAATTTATTCTAAACAATAATAAAAACGTTAAAATGGAAATAATTGCGTTAACTGACTCGAATGTGGCATTATCGTGGATCCAAACCCCACCTTACAAATTAAAAACGTTTGTCAGCAACCGTGTTGCAAAGATCGTTGAGACGGTGCCTGCGCAATTTTGGTATCACGTGCCCAGTGAGCATAACGCTGCAGACGTATGTTCGCGCGGTACAACGCCACGCCAATTTGTAGCTCACGCGGTGCGTTGGTTCCATGGACCTGATTGGCTAAAACTTAACCAACAAGACTGGCCGCTTACTACATTATCTGTCAGAGATGATTCAACGATTCCTGAAATGAAGGTGCATGAAAAAATTGCCTTCACGGCTCAAAACAAAATCATCGAAATAAATGATTTGGAAAACGTTTTTTCCAATTATTCTTCATTCAATAAACTCAAACGCGTTATCGCTTGGTGTTGTCGATTCATTCGTAACGCACGCTTTAGCAAAAGTGAACGAGCACTAGGCACGTTACACACCAACGAATTAAAACACAGTCATGATATCATAATCAAAATAACACAACTTAATCATTTTCATAATGAATTGCATAAAATTAAAAATAACAAATATGTACCTTCGTTACGTAAGTTGTCACCCTTCATCGACGTCCATGACCTTCTCAGGGTGGGGGGTAGGATTTCTCAAGCTCAGTTGCCGTTTAACACCAAACACCCACTACTTATTCCCAAGAAATGTCATCTGACGGAACTACTTATAAATTACTACCATCGATTATATATGCACGTAGGCCCTCGCACGTTGCAAGGAATGTTAAGTAAAACTTATTGGATTGTCTCCGCTCGTAGTGTGATACGATCCGTTTTGTCTCGATGTGTAACATGTTTTAAAAATCGACCGATAGCCGCACAGCCAATAATGGGTGGTCTGCCCGCAGCACGGCTTCTGCCTGGAAAAATATTTAATCACGTAGGATGTGATATTGGTGGTCCATTTTATATAAAGGAGAGTCTGAGACGTAACGCAAAGATATGTAAAGCGTACCTGTGTCTTTTCGTATGTTTTTCAACCAAGGCAGTTCATCTCGAAGTACTCAGCGATTTATCAGCCGACTGCTTCCTCGCCACTCTCGATCGATTTGTAGCGCGCCGCGGTTTATGCTCATGTCTATACTCCGATTGCGGTACAAACTTTGTTGCGGCCAGTAAGCATTTAAAAGAAGTGGCTCAATTTCTTAATTCTCCATTAAATCGTAGCAAAATTGTCAATGGATGCGCATCACGACAAATCGATTGGCAATTTAATCCTCCTAGTGCGCCTCATATGGGTGGTCTCTGGGAGGCTGGCATCAAATCAGCTAAATACCATCTTTTGCGTGCAGTCGGTGATAAAGCTCTTACCTTCGAAGAACTCACCACTTTATTTTGTAAAATAGAAGCTGTAATGAATTCACGTCCGCTTTGTTCGTTATCTGACAATCCTAATGAATTTGAAACACTCACTGCTGGACATTTCTTAATCGGCCAAGATCTTTTCGCAGTGCCTGAATACAATTTAGAAGACCTATCTTTGAATAGGTTGTCACGTTGGCAATTCATTCAAAAGGTATCACAAATGTTCTGGAAGCGTTGGTCTGATGATTACCTTCATACACTTCAGCAAAGAGAGAAATGGTGCACATCGTCACCTAATTTAAAGACCGGTGATTTAGTGATAATTAAATCAGATATTAATCGCCCTCTAGAATGGCCACTAGGCAGAATAGAAACAGTTCATCCTGGCAAGGATAATAATATTAGAGTTGTTACAGTAAAAACTCAAAAGGGCCTATACAAAAGACCGGTAAACAAATTATGCCCGTTACCTTACGTTAATTAATTTTCAATAAAACTTTTTCTTAACTCGATCATAATATTTAGAATTAAACTTGCAATTTTAGTATACCTAGCTTAACAATAAAAAACTTAATTAATTCATAGTACGTAAGTAATAATTTATTCGAGTGTATACAATTCCTAAACTTGTTCCCCTTGAAAGCTTAGCCTTGAGCCTTGAGTATTGCTTTGCTTGCTTAGTTTCGTTAATTAAAAATTAGTACCTATGTCATTATTCAAACTGCAATCTATGACTTACCTTTCCTTTTCTATCCTTATTCACAATTTTCTTAAAATTACGAAATCATTCTGATTTCGGTGGGGGGAATGTTCGATCTTGTCAGTAAATACTACAAAATCACGTCTTTCTCATCCTTTTTGCACAATGTCGAAATGATGGGGCGGTTCAACACCGCCAACGCAAGAGGGCGCACAGACACTTAGAAACAAGCGAGCGCACGGACAGGAGTGACTGCATTAAAATATCTTTTTTTTATCGCAAAACCAAGAGAAAATCACCGTGTGATCTTTTCTCAAAATAACCACGCGTGTATTATTACATATTGTATTGACCGGAGCCAAACATACAACAACAACAACAAATTACAATTCAAGCAACTGATCGGAGCATTACTGTTGCCGCCAGGACTTACCAGGACGTCGTATTTCTTTGAACTAACCGTTATAACGGCATTGGAGTGGAAAGGTGAGTGAGATATTTACATGTATTAATTTACTTACAAGATTGATCACGTAAAACAAAATTTAATTTTTGTATGTAAGTGGGAAGAATTTAAGTCTTTCAAAAATAAAGGATATTTAACCCACATTAGGTGTCAGCAATGGATCAACTCCGCGCTCAATCTCTATGGCGCTCAGCTCACCGTCCGGGTCCTGCTCCACCGCATCGCCCACTCAGATCGAATTAGTCATTGATGATTTATTTGTTTTTTCCCACAGCTTTCTTGATAAATAATCAAACGTGTTTTTCAATCGAAAATATATAAAAAACATATGCCAGTCGTCAAATATCAGCAGATGCAACCAAAACCGCTTCTCAATATTTAGTTTCTTGTATCTTCAATATGACTAGCGACCGTTCTCGACTTCGTTCGCGCGATTTTTACAATTACGAAAGTTTACGCAGGACTTTTATTTCCGGAATGAAAAAAATAAACTTGTCATTTCGGAGATCAGCCCCAAACAAACGAACAAATAATACCCTTTGTCACTCCTGATAACATTCTTTTAATGTCTGCGAAGTTTCATTAAGATTGGTTCAACCGTTTTGGAGATTAGCCCGAATCGTAGACAGATACTACGATTTTTTAATTATTTATGAAAAACAGAACATAAGTACAATAATACAATAAATTTACTAATGCCATGACTGTTTACAAACATCTAACTGGGTCGAAGTCGGTGTCATCGGTGTAGAACTATCACTGACTCCGTGCCTCGGAGAGCACGTTAAGCGATCGGTCCCGGACGCTGTCAATAGATGGCGGTCGTTACAATCCCCAACCCGCCGTTACGAAGCCCCCTTCGCCCCGGGGGAGACCTAAGCCCCTGCAGTAGGGTATAATGGCCTGATGGAATGGAATAGTATAGATATTATATGCAATGTTATTATTTTGATTGTTGTGTGACGTTACATGAATACTTATAATTTCATCATCGGACAATTTCATCTTTATTGTTAGAACAAATGTACTATTTAAACCTGTTTATATATCAACTACCACATGATGTTATGTAAATAAATATTCACATATAGTAATTTGCAAACAGGAGAAATTCTGTCAAGAGTATGGACTATATATCGCAGTTGCTGGATTAATGGTTGCCAACAAGACCCCCGTGTCAGCGTGGAACCCGGTCCGGGGGCCAAAATACATGAATATTCAATACCCGTAAGTATTTACTGCAGTAATAAATGTATGTATTACAGTTCTTTGGACAGAAAAATTATTTGATGTCATTTATTATGGATTGTGTCGTGATAGCTCAGAGCGCAACGAACCTGTCTCAAATTTATAAGGCCATAGGGCCATGGTTCGAATCCGGGTGTGTACCAATGAGTTTTTCTGACTTAAGTACATTAACTATCACTGACTCCGTGCCTCGGAGAGCACGTTAAGCAGTCGGTTCCGGACGCTGTCAATAGATGGCGGTCGTTACAATCCCCAACCCGCAGTGGAGTAGTGTGGTGGATTTAAGCTCCAAACCCTCTACTTACCTTGGGAGAGGCCTATGCCCCTGCAGTGGGGGAACATGGGCTGATGATGATGATGATTATGGATTAAATTATTGACAGGATTCAAAATTAAAGTGACTGATTTCCGATTTTTCCCATAAAAATTAATTCCATCCATACGGCCACATCTACTAACAAACAAAACAAACAGCACATTTTCTAATAAACCTAATTTTTATTATAGCTGAACCAGTTCAGAATTCAGATTCTCTTATAACTTTATTATAAATATTTAATATTACTATAAAAATTTTATGGAAAAATAGAAAATATAAATTAACTGACTGTCCCGGAAGGTGAGTTTTTATGTCTTTCGGGTGTCTATCTCTTTGGCATGCTCCTTGGCTTGGCCATTTAGGAAACAGCCTAAACTTCATAGACTAACATAATAGACAGGTATCGTTAAATTTGTCTTAATTGTAGAAGTATGCATATATTATTATAACAATACGGATAATAAAAGTTAATAGATAGCCAAAATAAATTTGTAAACATATATGTATATATACCTAATGATACAAACTACAAAAAATATCTTTAACGCAAGGACACCTTGTGGCCTTAGCTAACATGTCTATAATGTACAGATAAGTAAAATAACAGTATTTAAGGTGTGGTAATTTTTTTTTTCAATCCCACCTGTCTGATTCTTTTTTAACATCTAAATGTTTTCTTGCCAACTTTATTCTATTATTAAAGAATATAGCCATTGCCTAGTTTTACCTGTTTAAGTTTCCCCTAATAGATATCCTCTAAATCATGTAGATAACTTTCTCCTTGACAAAATGATCACCTAATATTATTTAAATTTTGTGCTTTATCTATACACAAATATATTCTTTGGTTTCAGATCAATCTCAGAAATACCATTAATAGAAGAAAACAACTTATATAAAGGGAAAATTCTAGTTACTGATTACGAAACATACTGTAAAGTTATTGCAGAAAGTACTGAATAAATGTGTTAATTCAATCAACATGGGCCTAATTATTTATTCAACTTCTCATGGATCAAATCGGAACATGGCTTAAGTATTCCTTCGTTCCTTTCCTTCAATCAATCATTCATTCATACCTTCATTCTCGCTCTCTTCACTTCAAAAACTTCTCCCGGAGCGTCCAGAAAAAACGGATTAAAAAAATCAAATGTCTATAGTCAAAATTCCAAACTTCCGGCATTATCCTACAAATTGGAGCTCAAGTAAGGTCAAATAGTGTGTCAAGGTTCAAGTAACAGTGGTGGAACTTAATCTGTGTTCAATCTCCAACTCAAGACGACGACGCGTCGAACAATTTCATAATGTCGAACTCGCACCAACAATAAGGAGCTTCCGCAGTAGCTGCTGGACCTTCCAACCTCACCATCACGTACCGGACAATGTAAATACATACATTTTCTGGTTGCCCATGAGGGGAAAATTTCATCAGTTAGTCCGTTCAAGTTCAAGCGTAAAGCGAAAGTATATGGTCAGGTTATCACTACTCAAGGACAGACCTCAATTAGGTGATTCAAGGACAGTAGCCATCCAACGGTTTAAGGCTTTAAAGCGAAAAATGGAACGTCAACCTCAATTTGCAGCAAATTATAGGGAATTCATGGATGAATATGAACATATGGGTCCCATGTCAGTATCACATTTAATTTCGAATCCGAACACTACTTCATTGTTCATCATGGAATTTTCAAGAAGGACTCAGACAAAATAAGGGTAGTTTTTGATGGCAGCTGTAAAACCTCAAATGCTGTCATTTAATGTCTACATTCAGGTGAAGCACTTCAAAATGACATAACTCAAATTATACTCAATTTCAGGCGCCACAAAATTGTTTTCACTACTTACATCAAAATGAAGTTTAGAATGACTTGGATTCATCCTGAAGATGAAAAATACCAACTTATGGCGATCGGATCCTTCATCACCGATCATGGTTTACGAATTAAATACTAACACGTATGGACTAAGGTAAAGTCCTTTCATTGCAAACAGGACATTGTTACAATTAGCTCAAGATCATCGATCTCAATATCCTAGGGCAGCTCAAGTGATCAAACATGATGTATTTGTGGATGACATACTAACCGGGGCGGAGCCACTTGCTCAAGCTCAGCAAATCAAGGCTGAACTCATCAACCTCATGTCCACGGCTGGATACGAACTTAAAGAAACCGGCCAAGTGGGAATCGGACTCGCATACGAAGGGTTCCATACCACCGTACAATATTAAAATAAACGAGCGTGGCGTTAATCAAACTTAACCATTAATCATTATTATTATGTAATCGAAGAATTATTGTATAAATACCTAGTCTGGCCATAAATATTGTTACAATTAAAAATAAAGAAATATTACATTTTAATTGGGAATCTGGCATTTTTATATGATTTTTCATTGTGTTTTATCATTTTGGCGCCAATACATTATACAATATTTTGCGATATTAAAATTGAGTGGGGTGATAAAGAGAACCGAATCGCTGTGATTGCATTACACAAAATAGGTATGGAGCCAAATACAATTTTTAAAACTCCTTGTGCTTGGTATTAGTCGAATGTTTGTGTACCGGGCTATTAATCACCTCCTCTGTTTGTGACAGAAAAATATCTGGCCGTCCACGTAGTGTTCGTACAAAAAAGGTGTTCAAAGTAGTAAAGGAAAGAATTCGAAGAAATCCTGTCCGAAAGCAAAAGATTTTATCTCGAGTGATGAAGATAGTACCTAGAAACATGTCGCGTATTTTAAAAGATGACTTAGGACTTGCAGCCAATAAGAAGCGCACTGGTCATTTCTTAACTGATAATTTAAAAAGAATAGGCAGGTAAAATCGAAACGACTACTGAAGCAGTACGCAAAAGGGGGTCACAGAAAAATTTTGTTTACGGATGAGAAATTTTTTACAATTGAGCAACATTTTAACAAAAAAATGACCGTATTTATGCTTAAAGCTTTCCAATTAGTCGACACAGTGCAAGTGGGCATTATCCGACATCAGTGATGGTTTGGTGGGGTGTTAGCTATGAAGGAGTGACTGAGCCATATTTTTATGAAATAGTTATCAAAACATCAGCACAGGTGTATCAAGATACCATTCTTGAGAAGGTAGTTAAGCCCCTTAACAACACCATGTTCAACCATGTTAACCAAGTATGGACCTTCCAGCAAGACTCGGCGCCGGGTCATAAAGCTCGGTCCACGCAGTCTTGGTTGGAAACGAACATTCCTGACTTCATCAGAGCTTAAGACTGGCCGTCGTCTAGTCCCGATCTTAATCCGCTAGATTATAATTTATGGTCAGTTTTAGAGAGTACGGCTTCCTCTAAACGCCATGATAATTTGGAGTCCCTAAAACAATCCATACAATTGACAGTGAAAGATTTTCCCATGGAAAAAGTGCATGCTTCTATTGATAGCTGGCCTCAACATATAAAGGACTGTATTGTATTGCAATGGAGGCCACTTCGAATAAGCTTTATATTTTAAATTGTTTTTTATTTATGTATTAAACTAACACACTGTAAAAGCAATAAATGTTATTTGCAATAAAAAAAAAATTGGCTAGACTAGGTATATTTCATTTTTATTTCGTTAGTTATTTAGAAGGCGCTCGATCCTCTCTGGCTAATTTGAAAAGAAATAACATGAGTGCACTGATAGCTAGAGACAATTTTTATAACTTATTTTATTACAAATTTATTATTACATTTTATAAGTTAATCTGTTACCTACTCGTTAAATAATACAGTCAGTTAGCTGTGATAGTTTTCCTTTTAACTACGTTATGTATACTCCTGTCATAAATTTTTCCCATATATCCATAAACAACGGTTTAGCTGGTAGAGGAGGGGGACACATGACTCTTGACAAAAATTAGGACTTTAGGAGTGCATATCTCAACAACTGTTGACTAAAATAAAAAAAATTGTTGAAACCTTGATATCATTTCCTTCTTTACGATGAATTTTTTTCGTACTTAAGTTACATGTATGGCGAACTATCCCAACAAAATTTTTTTTCTTAATTTCACTACGTCATTGTATAGCGGTTTATAGATTACACCTACCTTCCAAATTTCATCTATATATTGCCAATAGTTTCCGAGAAAAACCCCAGACAGACGGACGTACGGACATGGCGAAACTATAAGGGTTCCTTTTTTGCCATTTGGCTACGGAACCCTAAAAATGTCATTAAATTCACCAGAACTACTTAAGGGTTATTGTAAGCAACCACCTCAATTTGATACTTCAGACCCTTAATCTTTCATCAAGCTATTAGGTATTCAATGGGATCCTGTCTGACTCCTTTACTTATCACCTCAACATGCCCATGGGAAGGGCAGTCACTAAACGATCAATACTTAGTACAATCGCCAGATTATACGATCCATGTAGATATTGTACTCCAGTAATACTACACTTCAAATCACTCCTGCAGTCATTATTCATGGATGGGTTAAAATGGGATGAACCAGTCCCTCACTCAGGTATTCAAACTTGGGAATCTCTTATCAATGACCTCCATTACTTAGTCACTTCAAATACCCAGATGTGTAGCACTACCCGGTACTATAACTTTTTCACTTAACGTTTTTGGAGACGTTTCAGAAACGGGTTTTGCAGCCTGTGTTTATATTCGTACTGTAGATAATATGGGAAGGGTAATGGTCAAACTACTCATAGCTAAGTCAAGGGTGTCATCAATCAAAAAACGTCAAACTATACCTAAGTTGGAACTTAGTCCGGCTCAATTAGTTTATAGTTTGCTTAATCATGTCGCCAGTCAACTTTAGGGCATCAATGGATGGTCAGCAGTGAGGTTGTATTGGCTTGGTTGCGAACACCTCCTCACTTACTTCAAACATTTGAAGGTAGGTATCATGTTCAGGATATTCAAAAGACTGTGCTTCAAGAGGAATGTCTGCAGCTCAACTTATTCATCATCAATTATGGTGGTCACTTTCATGGCTCACTCAAGACAGCTCAATGTGGCCAAATTATTAACCCTAAATCTCAAGTGAATTGCCAGGCCTAAAAAAGGTGGTTCATGCTGTTTCAATCTTTCAGCCATGGGAAGATGAGCTTTTAGAACGTGTCAGTTCATATAATAAACTTATCAATCAAACAGCTTACTCCATTACTTCCACTGCATCAAATCAAAATGTGACAAGGTCAACTTCCGCTCCACCTTGTCTTTAGAAGATACACGAAATGCTGTAAATCACTAGGTCAGTAAAGTTCAGTCTGTTTTTCAAAGGAGATAGATTTATTAAGGCAAGGAAAACAACTCCATCCCCCCCTCCGGGAGGAATCCTAATAATTTATTCAACTTCTCATGGGTCAAATCGGAAATGGCTTACATATTCCTTCGTTCCATCATTCATTCATACCTTCACTCCCGCTCTCTTCACTTCAAAAACTTCTCCCAAAGCATCCAGAAAAAACAGATCAAAATTCAAATGTCACATAGTCAAAATTTCAAACTTCCGGCATTATACTACAAATTGGAGCTCAAGTTAGTTCAAATAGTGTGTCAAGGTTCAAGTAACAGTGGTGGAACTTAATCTGTGAACTTAATTACAATAATTCAATCTACAACTCAAAACGACACGTCGAACAATTTCATAATATCAAACCCGCACCAACAATAAGGAGCTTCCGCAGGAGCTGCTGGACCTTCCAACCTCACCATCAACCACCGGACAATGTAAATACATACAAAATGTATTTAAGACAATTTTACTTCATTTCATTTCATTTCCATTTAAATAAAAACCAAAATATTTTCTTATTGTTTATTTAATTTTCATACATATTAGTAACAACTTTACGACTAATACAGGAAAGTTTGCACATTGAAGATCACCTGCACCATATTCACCTAGTCATATATTTTCTAAATTTAAATTTCTTAAAAGATTATTGTTAGTTTTTAGTAGCAGTTCATTATTACACTGTTTTAAAGTATCTAAAAACTAATCAAGTAATGCAGTTTTTTTTTGTTTGTTTAATCAAGTAAGAGCGACTATGAAGTACATTTATACAGCGACTTTATTAAATCTGTGTTGGAATGTATCATAATATATTTTTTTTAATTAAAAATTTACATAATGCTACAATGCTCAGCGATTTTTTTTTATTTAAAAAACTTTGAGGATTTTCTTAATTCCTTGTGTTGATCGTCTTCACACGTTACAATTTCATTTCGGAAAACTCAATAACTAAAATGTTTAATATATTTTCTATACAAGATATTGGACAAAGTATCATCCTAACATTCTTTGGGCAATGGGTTCACTTATTCGTGCTTAGTACAGGATCATTGGATCTGGGGAATAAAAACACAGTTCAATTTCCGAATTTTAATAAACACATTAAATGACATCTTCTTTAAACCTACAATTCCAACTGTGAAACGAAATCACTTCACTGTTTTTTTTTAAGTCTCGGAAACAAAATGTCAGACGTGCACTATCACTCACTCTGCTCCATTTTGCAAGCTTTTTTGACAAGAAATGTATTCTCATTAATTTCTCATATGGTTAGGATAGAAAGAATACCTACCTAGATATTCTAGGTAGCTCGGGGTATTCATCACAAAGTATTATCAATGTTATCTTGCTAAAAGTAAAATTAAGGCCTAAATACTTACCGGTGTAAAGGTTAACAGATTGAGGATGTTAAGGTTCATAGCACCCTTACGTACTTCTGTTTGACTTTGAAACGTGTAGGTTATATCACGATGGGATTCGTGTACATTTGTACCAACACAAAACGCTGATCAACTTTTTCAGTCATCTTTCGAAAAATGGTTGATAGTTCTTAAAAATCAACACCTAGAATAAACTATAATAGTTTCGAGAAAAGAACGCGTTGCTGAAAGTTCTTATCGATGAGGCGCGTTTTGTTTATGATTTGTGTAACTCAATTTTATGGATTTTTTCAATCCATACTATCGACAATATAAGTTAGAGCACAAACATCAAAATGAAGGCAAAGAAATGTAGAATGTATCATGCGATTTCATTATTTATTGTTATAGTTATCTACATCTATTGAAAACAAATCACAATCAGAGCTACTGTTTGAATTTTGTCCTAATACTATAATAATTTAATTCCTATTAATTTATCAATTCAATTTTATCATTGACATTAATAAAAAAATCACCATGAGTATAGGTAGATCGAGGAAAGCTGGCACAAGTGATTTACTAACACATGTAAATATATGTATTGTGTGCAAAGAAAACAAAACATATTCGTTGTTTCTGTTACACATATGCAAATGCATATGATTAATAAATCGCTTGTACCAGTTTTCCTTGGACTATCGATACTACATAGCAATCATGAAGTTTTTAATTTATATATTCAGAAATGTCATTTGATATTTACGATGCTTGATGGACAAACGTCAGTAACGCGCTCTTTATTCGAAACTAATTTGTTATGCTAAATTTAATTATTATGGCGGGGCCACAATAATGTACTTACTAATGTATGTAATTACCGTTTTGTGTGGCTAAATAGTTCACGGAGATATAAACTCATAACTTGAATAGTAATTTCCAGAGACGTTTAAGAACCATGATTATGGGAAAGTGGTGTTAATGTGGGTAAATGGGTAATAGTAATGGTAGTATGTGTGCGTGTGCGTGTCTACCGCGAGGATGAGGAGGAGGACCTTGTGCGGCGGCGGCGCGCGGGTGGCCGCGGCGAGCGCGACCGCGTACGCCTCCTACGCACCGGGGAACGGCGCCGCGGGCCCACCGGGCTGCGTCGCCGATATCTGTACAGACAACAGTATATGAAACTATGAAAACCATTTTTAAACACATGTCTACCACGAGCAAGACATTGAATTCCTTTTTCATTTATCTACAACAACAGTGAGTAGATTATGTGGATGTATAGTTATGAAACGATTGGGCACAATTTAGAGAAACAGTGAGTTAAATGTAGGTCAAAAGCTCAATCAAGTAGGTACATTTTAATTTGTAGGTGTGTTAAAGTTTGTGCCCAGGAGAGTTCATATATTCGAAATTTGGTGTTGGCACACATTTTTCGGAATAAGGCATTTATTACTAATGCTCAATAGAAGCATTCTTAATTCGTGCTTGTAACAGACAAAAAAAACATTATAATAATAATAACGCATAGATCACTACAACGTCTAGGCCCCAAACTAAGCATTAGCTTGTGTTTTGGGTACAAAGCGAAGACATCACATACATATAACAACCAAGACCCGGTACCAGTATCAATATTCATCATACAAATACTGACTCTGACTGACCTGGGATTTGAACCTGGGACCTCCAGCTTCGTAGGCAGGGTCGCTACCCACTAGGCTAAGCGGTCGTGGCGTGAATATAAGGGAACTCACAGATAGTTCAACCTATTCACTACTCATTAACTATGTATGGTCACATTGAAGGTCACAACCCATTTTATTAACAGAGACAATTGATTGATAATGACTGATGACTAGTTAAAAGGTTAAAAAAACCTTCTCAGTTAAACATGATCTGCTACAGTGAAAACAAAAAAATATGGCAGCAATTTGCAGTAACTACTGATATGAGCTATCCAACTGTAGGGCAGATTGAAAAAAGTACATGGGATGCTCAGTTCACTATTATTTTTCTTTAAATTTGAATAGATATAGATTGTATTAAATTAAAGAAAGAGGTACGCTTGTTATATGTATATGTGTACCTGGGTGGGGAATGGCGACGTGGGGGCGCATGCCTGGGCATCGGCGGTGGCGCGCGTGGAGAGGGACGTCGCGGGCGCGCTGGGATCAGCACCGGCGCCGCCGTGATCTCCTGCCCATCCACCTGACCTAAATGCGAATGAAATGGCTTAAGTACATGGTATTATTGTTTTATTTGCTAAATATAATGTAAGTTAACAATATACACTCAACTGTTACACTACAGTGGCTACCATCATTTACTACACAGAATAAAGAAAGATGGAAGTGAGATGTGGGTGGGATACATAACATAAAGCACACACCCTTTGAGTCACACTAGACTTGTGGATGTACCTACAAATCAAAACGAGTTGGTGTATGTCTATATATGTGCATAGAACAATGTGGGATATAAAAGTAAAATAGATTTGTGGACAAATTGGTCATGGCGTTACGCACAAATTAGATGTCATCTGATATTTCATTTAGCCTTTAGCATAATAAAATATGAAATCTAGTAACGGTTACCTGAGATTTTTTTCATGTAACATACAGAAATAAACATTACCTCCATCCATGTGCTTCATGGCATTTTCAGCTTCATCGGGATTAGAGAACTCTACGTAGGCGTAGCCGCGACCCTGATGCGGATGCAAGCGATCCGACGGGAACTCGACAGCCCGCACCGTTCCGTAGGTCGAGAATATCTCGTGGACATGTTCGCGTGTCACATTCAGCGTCAGTCGCCCAATATGGATCCGCGTCGGCCGCGGCAATGGAGACCGCTCGCGCTTCTTACGCAGCGGCGATCTGTAGTATAAATATTTTTGAGGGTGTCAGGAGCAATTTAATAATGAATTTCAAAATGGCCATGTACTTTTTACCCGAATACCCCAGAACGAGAGTTGCGTTTTTTCAGTGTGTAAATGTATATTTCTTTGGCATGCCCTTGATGGAATTTAACATAAAATATGAGGTTTCGTTATATTTGTTTTAATTGTGGGAAAAACATAGTTTAATATTAAAATGATGCATCTGCAAATCAAAAAGAGAGAGCCAATAAAACAATAATTTTTTTTTGCTTTTATAACGATGTGGTATGAAAGGGAAGCTAATAAATAGATTTCGACACAAACTAGAAAAAGTATACTCAATGTATATGTTAATGTTGGGCTGTAATCATCCACAACCTACAAAGTATCACATTGGATCAACCATTGTGGGTCTTGGCTTACATATTTATGGAAGAGTCAGCCTTAATTTTTTATTTACAAGAAAAGGAAATTTGTAGAAAGTATTAAAAATTTCCAACTACATAATTAAGTGAGAAGAAAAAAAAAGCCTCAGACCTGTAATCCATAGAATTTTATATGAGCAATGTAGTGTACCAAGCAATATTTTTTTTTTTGTTAGACTTCTATTTACATAAATAATAAAACAGTGTAACATAAATATGACTTGAATGTTATAAAATATTGCAGGTGGGGACATAGCAAGTAACCGAAATATGTTTAGTGATATGGTTTTAAAGTGAAAATCCATTTTAATTTTTACAATAATTATTTTAATTTTTGCCTATCCCAGCAGTAAGTTAGATTTATATTATAGTATATTTTAATATTTGCGTAAGTAGGTGTCATACAAAAAACATTGCATGGTGCATTCTACATTGCTAATTTTTTGAAAATTATTCTCAGTTCTTTGTTCTTGTTACCTTAATGCCTAACTTTCTTATTAATTAATTGTTGTTTTGATAAATTGATAAATCTAGGCAGTAGATATACTTACTAAATACAGGAACCAGTATAAAGTATGAACAAAGATTAAATGAACTTTCACTTATATTTATATAATTCCGACAAATAGAGTTTTAGTTTTACCTTTCATGTTTGTCCTTGCTTTTGGCTTTATCATTAATTGGTGGTACTATGGGTTTCTTTTTATCGCCAATTGGTGATCGGTCTCTTCCTTTCTCACGTTCAGGATCTCGCCTCTCCTTTCTTGCTTCAGGACTTTTATGTGGTGACAATCTGCAACAATACGTACATTTGCAATATTCTTAACTTTAAAAAAACCAATTTAAAAATATTATGTTTCAACTGGTCAAGAAATAAATCTATAAGAAAATTAAGGAGCTAGTGAATTTACAATAAAAACCTAAATTATCGTAAACTTTTACAGCGCTTTATTACATTATGCTGATTTATTAGACCATTTTCATAAAATTTTAATTGAAAAATGAATACATTTAAAGAGAACTTTCTTCTTCATTAAATGTGAATCTTTGAAAACGGTAGCCATGACTTTGTTGGTCTTCTTTGATGTGTGTTCTCTAGAAGTGATCCATTGTTTCGACTGTTCTTTTATCTCTTGATTGTGGTAACGAATCAATCTGCTTCTGAATGGGTCACACAGGTGCGTTTTTGATCTACATGTTGATGCAAGATATCTAAATGTCTAAATTTTCATATCTAAATGTTGATGCGAGTATTGCGCACCCGTCCGGCACAAATGCGTCAAAAATGGATTTTTTATGGAAAAAACAATGTTTAATTAGCACAAAAAATCACTTTACTCCATATTTGAAAAAAACGTTACATTTTTTTTTCTGGTTGTAGAATAGAACTGGTTGAAAATTTACATACAACCTAAAGAAAGTTACACGACGAAGGAGGTTTCACACAATAAACGATATTCTCATCTCGTAGAAGAATTTAACCAGACTTATCAGCCCACCTTCATATTTTGATGTGCAATAATTTTACATTCTAATTACTTTTTTTTTGGACGAAGTTTGTTGGCGTTACTACTGCTGCTGCTGGTAGAACTTGAAGATGATGATGAACGCGAAGAACTGCCTGAACTGCTCGACGATGAACGTGACGATGACCGCGAAGAGCTGCTCGATGAACTGTAAATTTAACATATTTCAAAGTTGTGATGACATCATTTTTGTAATGGCATGTCTTTAGGAGAATAAATGGTTCAACATGTGTCGATACAAAACCTTGCCAGAGAATATTACCCTACTCCCTTTACCTTCGCCCTATGCTACCAATGACTAATGCTTCACAAAAAGCTTATAAATAACAAAATTATACACAAAATATGTTTTAGGAAGACATTAAGACATATGAAGACATAGATACAAATATGTTTGCGTAATCAACTACTTAAGAAACACTAAAAATAATTAAAAAATAAAAAATAAAAACTGACTTCAAATACCTAAACTAATAAATTAAAAATAAAATTTTCACTTTAAAAAAGGGAGCATTAACAGGCGGCATATAGTTAATGAAGTTGGTGCCAACTCAGACACTTTTCGGTTTTTATTTTTTTTTTAATTATTTTATTTTTCAATTTTTAGTTGAACGCATCTGTAACTTATTTGTATTTAGTATAAATGGGGCTTCTAAACGCGCTACTCTAATGAGACAGCACCGCGATTACGCAACGTAAATTCAGTGTCCAATTGACGCATCAGCAAGCCTAGTAGGTAGTGGTATTCCTATGTAAAACTTCAATCTTAATTAAGTATTATTTTTGTGCGAACTGAACATTTTGGCATATTGAACCATATGAAGGAAGCCCAACAAAAGGTAACTGCTGTAAATCGTTGAGGAATTCCCTCGACTGTTTATAGTCTTCATCATCAGACCTGTAATGGCACTTATAACCCATATGAGTGCAAAGTTCTCCTCAATAGAAATGAATTAAGTCCGAACACCAGGTAATTGCTGTAAATCGTTAAGGAGTTCCTTCGACTGTGTATGGTCTCCATCATCAGACCTGTAATAGCACTTATAACCCATATGGGTGCAAAGTTCTCATTAATAGAAATGAATCAAGTCCAAACACCAGGTAATTGCTATAAATCGTTGAGGAGTTCCCTCGACTGTTTTCAGCTCCATCATCAGATCGACTCCCGACCTTCATTAAATAGTACTAGTAGTAGTACTTTATCAAAATACTTAAAATACGATTTTCGAAGGTTGCCCTCGATTTCTCTGGGATGCCATCATCAGATCCTGGTTTCTTTATCATGGTACCATTCCAGAGATATTTCCCTTCCACAAAAAAAAAATCATCCAATTCGGTTCATAAACAACAAAGTTATGCCTGAACACACATAAAAAAAAACCACATTTAAACGGTCGAATTGAGAAACCTCCTTCTTTTTTGAAGTTGTTTAATTCAATTTAAAAAAAAGATTTAAAATATTACTGTAAGTACACCATAATGTATCTTATCTTTTTGAATTGTGGTGGGATTGCTCTACAACTGCGACTTATTTAGATCTTTTGTGTCCTCATCCTTTAACCTTACGAATAGCTATTCTCAAATACACTTTGCATATAGTGTATGATTTGACAATTTTGTAAGTCGCAAAAATCATTCGGTTTTGGCATAGCAGACACCGAGACATTTCATGTGTGATGCCTCTAGTGCATCACATTTAGAGAGAATGCGTAGCAATGTCTGCTCCGCAACAATACATGCCATAAACAGTGATGTCTCCATGAGTCTCATGTGTTACAAGAGCCTTTTGGTGGTGAAGTGACATGACAATGCTCGTGTGACTAAATTTTCTGTCTAGTTCTAAAAGTTGCTTAGCTTTTGCAAATTTATGTTGGTTTGGGAATATTTTGATGTGTGTTTGCCCTTGAACTTCATTTCATAATTAATTTTGGGCTTTCTTCCTCTAATATTTATTTTTGTTGTAATGGTGTTTGTTGAAAGCCCAATGGCTCTAGACCATATGCATGGTTAGAAAAACTTTCCCTTGCTAGTTCATCAGCCTTCTTGTTCTCTTTAATTCCTTCGCGACCCGGCACCCAGACCAATGTCACCATGTTCTTTGATGTCTGTTCCTCTATGTTCTCCAGGCAACTAAGACTTAATGAGCTAATTTTGTACTGTTTAAAGCCTTAATGGCTGCTTGACTATAGCTTAGAATGAATGTGGAGCAATTTTTTATATTTCTATACAAACATTCTCTGGTGCATATAATAATTCCTTGTATTTCCATCTTATATACAGTTACATACATCACAGATATACATTGTACATGTACCTATCATGTCGGTGACATACAGATGAAGCTAATAAAAGGGTTTTAAAAATATTTTATTGGTAATTTCTAGACTTTCGGGATTTTGAACTTTCAGGATTTCGAATCAAACCTGAAATCCTTGGGAAATCGAAGGAAACCCTTAAATTTTATTATAGGCACACAGTGTATTTGAGCTCTATTTTAGTTATGCATCTGGGAGTTCTCTCATCTCATACTGCTAGGCTGATGATAGACGCTACAGTACTCCTTAACAGCATTGGAAAGCCAACTCACTAAATTACAACAATGATATAATTATAACTATAACAAATGTAGAACAAAATATAAAGTGAAGGAATTGGCACCGACTTCATAAACTTATGCCGCCCATTAATGCTGTTTTTTTTAAGTAGGTACTTATAATTGTTATTTTTACCTTTTTAGTTTGTTTTTAAGTCGATTTTTTATGTTTTTATTTGGCTCTCATTTTTGTTGTCACAACGCGTTAACTCTATGAACATCTATGATAAAAAATAAATTAAAATGGATGCCATTGCAAACATAACCTAGTGCGCCGCCGGGCGATAACCAAGAAAGGCGTTGAATTTAATGCTATGCTAATATTTGTGTAATACTGACCTGCCACTGCTATCGCTACTACTAGATCCCGACTCATCTTTTTTCTTTTTCTCTTTTAGTTTCTTTTTATCTTTATCCGATATAGCTGAGGGTGATCTATTTCGCGCCCTGTAATTTTCAGTGAAATTATTATTGTGAATAAACCCTACTACTAGTAATATTAATTTATAGATTTCGTTACATAGTACTTACATTTCGATGTTTTATCTTCCCAAAAGTAAAAAATTATTATAACTTCTGTTAGATATTTCACCTAAAATCACTATTACAAACCATTTACAAACACTATTCACAAAATCACACAAAATGACTTCCAATAGTGTGACCGTTTTCTTAATAAAAACATGTGCTAAAAGTATGCTATGAAATAAAAAAGTATATTTATTTTAATGAAGTATATCGTTTACTCCGAATTCTCATCCAACCACTCCAAATTGCTCCAAATCCATTAATAAAAGTATTTTTGTTGAACATATGTCAATGTTACCATGTGTTGCGTCAATATATTTATATCTACAAGAATTGCTCTGTGTAAAACCTTGTTTAACATGTAATGTAAATGATACGTGTTGAGTCATAAATCTGTTCCTTTGGTTAGTTTTCATTTTTACCTGTGAAAATACCCGTTGGCGTTGTGCGCTTGATATCCGAAGGCGCGTTTAACATGTAAAAAAATTATATTAGAGGACATATATAAAACAATATCCATATATGATAAGTCATTATCAATTTATTTATCGCAACTGTGCCAAAATTTGCTAAAATTAATTAGTATTCTAAAATTATTCTAAGGATGCAAACAAATGCTAAACTAGCATCAAATATGCTAAAAACGGTCACACTGACTACCAATGACCAATTGACCACAGAAGACCAATGATAATTTGGGATCACATGGATGACGTATTTACTACTTACAGACAAGAAAAAAAATGAAATTACGGTGTTTCCAAATAAAAAATACGGTATTTTCCAAAATAATCACAATAAGTAAAATTACAGTAAAAATGTGAAAACGTTTGGTGCTGTTTCATCGAATTGTTTATTAATTTTTATTCTAAAATATTTTCTTCGCGTTTCTCTTTTTTGCAGTCATTCTAGCAATAATTTCTTTTGTAGGCTTAAAATCAATACAATTTTCCATGTTAGGCCTAGAAACACTGCAGTATCAACTATATTTATACGATTCCTGATCCCCAATCACTATGCTTGTGTTAGTGTGTTTTACATTAGATGTAATGACTTTAATACATTTAGTCTTTTTCTCATTTAATAATAACTTATTTACACCGAACCAATTTACTACTTTTGATATGGCACAATTGCATTGTATAGCACTCGGGATGAGGGGACTTAATCCACCACGCTGCTCCAGTGCGGGTCGGTGTATTGTAACGAACGCTATCTATTGACGGCAACCGGGACCGACGGCTTAACATGCTCTCTGAAGCATGAAACAGAGTCAGTGATAGTTGTGTACATCTATATTTAATACGTGAAGGAAAAGCTTTAGACTCCTTTTTAAGAATACTACGCGCACGGAGGAGTGTGAGATTTGGCATAGGTAAAGTTATGGAAAAGGAGTGCCAGAAGCTGAGTTTTTGAGATGGGACTGTATGGGCAAATCCTATACTTTGAGAAATAGCGAAAAGTGTTCAAAGGGGTCATGAGCTCTATTTTTATGAAAACAAAACTGTATAGGTATTTACATTTTTGAAAAATCTGAATTTTAATTTTGAAAATTTTGAATGATCTAACAACCATCGATTACCAAAACCATCGAAAAAAAAAACACGTTTCTTTGCTTGGGTCCCCACTTAATTTTTAACTATATTTAATTAATTTTTTTAGCGGCCGTAGTTTAGTGGCTTTTCGGAACTATATGTAAATTTTCACAGAGTGTGTATTACTAATAATACACACTATGTGAAAATTTCAAGTGTCTAATTATGACGGTTCAGACGATACAGCCCTGTGACAGACGGACGGACGGACGGACAGCGGAGGCGGATAGAGAGCCTTAGTAATAGGGTTACCATTGGTATCCTTTGGAAACGGAACTCTTGTAACGGCTCCATAAAGCAAAATAAAAATATAGCCTAATTATTCAAATATTTTTTGTTGTTATCAATCGAAACGGAAGTTCGAAAATAATTATATTAGCCTAACTTTTTTTAAAATAAATAATTTTAAAAATTCAACTGAATTTCATTCTGTCAAGTGTTACAATTACGCAATAATTTATTAAAATTTTTAAATTGTTATTTAATATTGTAAGAAATACTTGTGTTGTACATACTAGCGTTGTACTCTCTCAATAGGCGGTGCGCTCGGGCTAGACTACCGCCAGGAACCCTATTTTCAACATTTAATTATAAATAATTAGGATAGAGTTCCGGGAGGTGGCATTTTTTTAGATATTTTTTTTTCTCTTTAAGAATATTTTTTACATTCTCTGCTATCGCTTAATTTTTGAGTAATTATCAAAAATCTGAGCGGCTTTATTTTAGTTTTTTGTTGATAAGAAATGAAAGAAACTCACTTCTTGAGTAGGCGACTTCTACGTACATCAACCGGATGCCAACAGATCCCCTAATAAACCTCTTAGCAAATCATTGGATTCACGAAAAAAAAATCGGTGGACCCTGCAGGCCATCCCTGAAACTTCCCGCTATTTTCGAGTTCAAAGAGCTCGAAAATTAGAAAGAGCTGAATAAGCTCTTCGAACTCAAAATATGGATTTTCGTGGTTTTTGAGCTCTTCGAGCTCAGAATATTCGTTTTCCGATCTCTCCAAGCCCAAAAACAGACATTATAATAATAATAATAATAATAATACATGGGACTTCCCACACAGCGCCATCTTGTCCCAAAGTAAGCAAGTATTATGCTTGTGTTATGGGTTACTAGACAACTGATATACATACGTAAATATTCTTTATAATATATACATATATATATATATATATTTTTTATATATAACAACCAAGACCCGGTACCAGTATCAATATTCATCATATTAATACTGACCCGACCTGGGATTCGAACCCGGGACCTCTAGCTTCGTAGGCAGGGTCGCTACCCACTAGGCTAAGCGGTCGTCTATTCATTCTATACATTTATAGTTTTTCAAGCTTAGAAACCTGAGACATATCAAAGAAATGTTATTTTGGAAATATTTGAACTGCCATATCTTTTGAACGCTTCGTTTGATTTTAATGCAGTTTACGGTTTTCTGTGCAATTTTGTAAGCATAAAATTTTTGTGGAGATTCAAAAATCTATTGATTGTCAAAACTCAACGTTATGTTAAAAAAAGAAAACACTTTTTCGTAAATTTGTGAACCGCGATATTTTTTTGAAAGCATCGTTTTATTTTAATGCAATTTATGGCATTATATGTGATTTTGTAAGCACAAAACTTTTACATAAAACCAAAAATCGACTGCTCATAAAATTTCAAAGTTATGTTATGCACGTTAAAAAATAGAATTTCTATACTTTTAGAGTTCTTCGAGCACAAGCAAAGAAAACGTTTTTTTGGAATTTTTGAACTGCGATATCTTTTGAACGATTCGTTTCATTTTAATGCACTTTACGGCATTCTATGCAATTTTGTAAGCACAAAACTTTTGTGTAAAGTCAAAAATCTATTGGTCGTAAAATCTCAAAGTTATATTTTTTGAATGTTTTTGAATCAGCTCGACCGATTGACTTCAAAATCTAATCATATCTAAGTCTTGATGAACCCTTTCAAACGCCGTATTGCGGGTCTTAATCGGTCAATCCGTTCTCAAGATATCGTACGACAAAAAGTTACATACACACACACACACACACACACACACATACGGACGTCCAGCCGAAAATGGTCAGAATGGCTTCCCTGGACCTCAATACGTGGAGATCTGATGAAAACTCGATTTTTGAAAATCGGACCCAAATCAATAACTTTCCTTGGATAGCGGGAAGTTAAAAAAAGTAGCTGTAATAAAGTAAAAGTAGCCAGACTGTAACCCACATCAATTTTTTTTTGTTAACTTTTCTGGCGTACGTAATGTTTCACTCAATGCGACACAGTGGTGTAATAGAATTCTGGACTTTCCTATTCTTAACTAACACACATACTTATATAACAAAACCGACCACATCTTTGACTCATTTAGTTTTAATCATATTGTTTGAAATTATTGAAAATAAAAAATATTTTAGAGAATATCACTGAATATACGGTTTAACTGTTTTGCCTCGGAGAGCACGTTAAGCTGTCGTCGGTCTTGTTCGTTTATCATAAGTTTGCAATTGTTAAAATCCACCAACCCGCACTGGAGCAGCGTAGTTCACCACCAAGTAAGCTCCAAGCACCCTCATCCCGAGGGGAGGCCTAAGCCACTAAAGGAGGGCATAATGGGCTGATATGATTCAGAAAATATGCTCCTACATTATTTTATTGTTTAGGGACGTCTATGTTTGTAGGTACCCTTTGCCTTTCAAACCCAAATCGTTATGATTTCAATAATTCTCATCACTTTAGTAAGTAAAACGAATCGGCTAATAATATTTTGTTTTTATATATTGGAAACTGTAGATAGTTGGAAAACTAATATACTTATGCATCTCATTTTGTTATGAATTTTTCCTAGTATCGAGATTTTTTTTTGTCTAAAAGTAATTTAATATCTACGAGATGCGCAGAGTCACGTACAACCTTCTTACGCTACACTTCATCTATAAAATGACGCGCGAAGCAATAACGTTTATGCGTAAATTATCCTAGTTTCTGTTATGACATAACGAGTAGGTGTAACCACAACAAGATCGACATTAAACATTTTATATTGAATAGTTTACGACCGACCCGAAATGAGGGGGTGGATGGATAAATGGGTCGAGAGTAAAAACGCGTAGTCATCCCAAGAAAAAAGGCGGTGGAGTCGACACAGCGAGGGCTCAGTGGCCGAAACGGTTGGAGCGGGCAGGCGTCACGCTGAGCGACACGGCCCACACATTACGCGGCCCTGTTCTAACTGCTTACCATTCTTCTTAATAATTCCATCAGCGGCCACTTCGAATGCATTATATCTTAATACCGCGTTATACGATTAATAGTTATACGTAATGTACTTCATTTCTGCACAGTAAAAGCTTCATAATACCTATCTACCGGTTGACAAATTAAAAGTTGCCCAAAGTAATCATTTATAGTTTTGAAATGATTACAGAGGAAAAAACATAAAAAGACATACAAATCAGCAAATAAGTACGTCATTTTTATTTGAAACTGGTTCCAGTTGACTTTTTAACAGAAGTAGATAGTAGATATTATTAAGTTTGTAGAACTATTCATAACTATTGATAGAAAATATTTATGAAATGATTTTTATTTGAATTTGCACAATAATCAAGCTGTTTTTGGAAACTGAAAAAACTTATTCAATTTTAAATCGAGAAATACAAAAAAATCTATTGTACTAGCTTTTCTCAAATCGTCTTAGTTTTGAGCTTTTCCGCAGAACAGGAAAAATCAGACGTTGGTTAAGTCGGGTGAAGAATGTGTCTATTCCATACCTGCGTGAACAAATTAGGGGTATCCTAATTTCTTTGGGGTATCCTAAACTGATAACATGGTTTCATGAATAGCTTCAAAAACGTCCCGAGTTCTATGTAAAGTAGCTTCACCGTCTTGCATAAAATAATAAAAATAGTTCCTGACTAATCCTCGTTTCTTATCGAAAGAAAAAAGGTTAGTTCATGGCCTTCCTCGCTAGTTGTTGCCTGTTATAGTCTCTTCTAAGAAATCTAAGTGTATTTCTTTCATTGAAATCGCTGCTTCAGCAATCGCTTTAAAGGTGTGTAAAAGTGAATTCTCATGATATCAAAAATTGTTTTCCTGTTTATTGATATATCCTTTTGAATAAAAGTAAGCCGCGTCTATGAAAATTGTTTGATTAATATCGATCTAATTTTTTTTTTAAACTTTAATAAGCTCAATCCTTTTTTTAGTGTTCCATATCTAAACGGTACCAACGGGAACCCGATTACTAAACTTCCGCTGTCCGTCCGTCCGTCCGTCCGTCTGTCACAGTATCGTCTGAACCGTGATAGGACACTTTAAACACTTTAAACTTTCATAGAGTGTGTATTACATTTCCGCTATAACTACAAATTATAAAAATAAAATTGAATTAAAAAGTAAAGGCGTTCCCATACAAGAAACGTGTTTTTTCAGCGTTTTTTGTGATTCATCATGATCATCATCAGCCCATTTTTACCCCACTGCAGGGGCTTAAACCTCCCCCAGGGTGAGGAGGGGGGCTTGGAGCTTAAGTCCACCACGCTGCTCCACTGCGGGTTGGGAACTGTAACGACCGCCATCTATTGACAGCGTCCGGGACCGACTGCTTAACGTGCCCTCTGAAGCACGTGATTTGTGATTGTTAATTGTGATATTGCATCCAATTGAAATTTTCATGGATTATGCACTACTATAGCTGATGCTATAACAAGAAGCAATAAAAATAAAATATAGTTAAAAATTAAAGTATTTGTTTTTTTAAGAATTCTTAATTTTCATTCTGTTATAAGCTATTCTTAGAATTATGTTCAAATACAACGCTTTTTTACCGGATTTTTATATGAATGTGTCTGTATAGATATGAAAGACTGGGACTCACTCATTTGAGATACCTACGCTTCACAATTGTATTACAAATTGCATATTGCATAAATTGCATAACAGAATTAATTATATAAATAGCATTTATTTGCAAATTTATTATTAATTAATAGTACCTAAAATATAAATTGTTTGATTTCTATAATATATTGATTTTAAATTGACGTACCTATGTGTGATGTCAGGAAATTTACAAACTGTTTAGTCCTTTTCATTATTACAATTATAAATAAATTTTTAATGTTGTAATTAAGTGATTATAGTAGTTAGGTAGGTAAGCGAGGACTGTAAGCCAATTTTTTTTGTTTCTTTATGAATTGAAATGGTTTGTTTTTAATAGTAAAAGCAAAGGATGTATTTATATGTTTTGCCACGACGACGGCCGCTACAACTAATCAATTAAAACTGCATATACAATATTTTTTTATAAACACTATTACGTCTGAAATATTCCATAGTTTTTATATTACTATTTTATTTGAGGAAATTGTAGTTTAGTCTAAAAAACTGTTCAGTTGGAGCTGATTCTGTGAAAATACCCTTAACATTCTGTACCTATTCAATTACTGACATCTTACTATATCTTTAACGTTGTAGTAAAATTAATTTGTTTTTCATCATTGCGGAAAGTGGACGAAACGCAAATTAAACACTCATACCAGAAGGATTTGTATTTGACGGATAAGTATATTTTAATATGGGCGGAACGTGTGATGTTTTAAGCGTTTTATCAGTAAGGTAATTATAATGAACATTATATTTTCGCCCACGAAGGTTTTATCGCTTTTCACTATTATTTATTACTAACCGATAACTGAAGCCACATAATCCAGGGAGAAAACAATTTTGCACGTTTATTACACCTAACGTCTGATTCCCACATTATTCACACGAAAGCTAAATAGCCCTTAAATCCCTATTTTAGTACCAACAATAAACTCATAGTAAACGATCGGTCAGTTATGTAGTGACATGACAATAAAAAAATAGTTTAAACTCTATAGAATCCTGATACATAAAATTTAACATTTAATGAAATCTGAAATAACACAGTTATATTAATGTTCAAATGATTTTTTATTCTTAAAGCGTCGAGAATCGTTAATAAGTAACCTTACTGCCTCAGTTTCTACCTACCTTTTATTATGTTACATTACATCATTATTTGTCTAGTAACCCATAACACAAGCATAATACTTGCTTACTTTGGGACTAGATGGCCCTGTGTGGGATGTCCCTTGTATTATTATTATTAGATCTTAATATACGTGGCATAAGGTTACTTACACGACCCCGACACCTTTAAGAATCAAAAATCATTTGAAAATGTTTAAACTTATATTATTTTCATGTTTTTTTTTTGTGTCAGATATTTTTGAAATTTTCGATTTATTTGTGAAATATATATGATTCGATTATTGAAGCACTATTTAAAAAAAGAACTGTATTTTATTGCATATTATATTATAAATATTAGTGAATAAACTTCATCTAAGAATCAATCTGATAACCAGTTTAAAAATAAAATGAAGAACCGCATTGAAATCGGTCAATTCGTTTAGGAAGTACCTACTATGCCAAAGTTATATCAACCATCGTTTTCGACGTCTTACACAATACTTTATATTACTTACATATTCTGATATCCTACCCATGAATATAGTAATAACCTGAAGTCAATTTTCTATTACCTATATTTATTAGACATATCGTTTGATCCTCCAAAATCGTTACCACCTGAAACTTTGAATGAAGTGTTCATCATCATCATCATCAGCCCGTGTCTCTCCACTGCGGGATATAGGGCTCTCCCAAGGCTCGCCACCACACACGGTCCTCCGCCTTCCGCATCCAACTACCCCCGGTATGGTGCTTCAAGTCATCTGCCCACTTGGCCGGGGGGCGTCCAACGCTTCGCTTTCCGCTACGTGGCCTCCATTAGAGAACTCGTCTACCCTATCGGTTATCAGTGCTACGGCAAATGTGACCGGCCCACTGTCACTTCAGCTTCTGATCGCTTCGGCTATGTCGACAACTTTGGTTCTTTGAATGGTTGGTTGGTTTAATGAAGTGTTCATCACGTTCAAAAGCCGCAATGTAGGACAAGTTATAGTAAAAGTCAAACAACGAGACACGACTCTACCCGTACTCCAAATAAACTCACTCACTCATATCGCTTGAGAACCAAAACATTGTGTCAAATATCATAGTAAAAGGCCCCAGTAACCCGAAACATAGCGATAGGAAAGTGTGACATTCTGGCGTATATACCTACTAATATTTACCTACGTAACGTCATTTATTGTCTGTCGGGTGGATTACCATAGTACAGGCGTTTCGTGACAGTAATTTGACTTTGAATGAAGGATTACAATTTTAATAAGTTTTGTCATGTAAGATATTATTTGTTAATTTAAGTAAGAGATGTCATTTCCTGTGATACCTACCAATTCAAAATGTAATAAGTACTTTTTAAAAATATTTAATATCTTTGTGTTAAACTTTTTGAAAGAATATCCCTGTTTTACTTTATATTGTTTTACGTGTTTTTTTTTTAAGAATCGTATAAGAATTCTGTTGTCACGAAAATATAGTCTTCAATATATACAAATACAGCATATTCTTGGACCAATGCAATTTGCATTGACATAAGATTTCTCTTTTTTTAATGTGTACATAGAAGATAAAGAATTCTTAAATCAATACAAATTGCATTGGTCCAAGAGTATGCTGTATTTGTATATATTGAAGACTATATTTTCTTGACAACAGAATTCTTTTTTTGTGTAGGCTCGGTTACATTTCAGGAATCCCAAATAAATGTACCTAGCAATATTTTAACATGAAAATTAAATTAGCCTTTTGTACACTAGGAGAGAACAATCGTATTGCCTACCGCAGTACAGTGCCCACTAATTGTAGCGGCTAATAAAACCTGCCTACGAACTGCCTACCATTCAGGATTCGATTGATATGTGTATTCATACTGAACTATACTAGTTGCGGTCCAGTCACAACTACTAGATCAGATAATAATAATAATAATACACGGAACTCAAAGAAGAAATAATAAGAATCTGGAACCAGGATAAGGTTTATATAGTACTATTAGTCCTCTCAACCACGGGAGTGATACCCAGTCATCTCCACTACAGCTTAAAATTATTAGACCTTCGGAAAACTCTATACATCACACTACAGAAAGCCGCCATCTTGAACACCTGTAGAACTGTGAGAAAGTTTTTGCAAATTAACGACACTAATGACACACACCCTACCGCTTAGCACAAAATTACACACACTGCATTTACTTGGCTTGCGCCCGTAAATGTAGTTTTTGCCAGCTTTATGCTGAGATAGGTTAATTTTGTTGATAATAATAGTACATGGGACTTCCCACACAGCGCCATCTAGTCCCAAAGTAAGCAAGTATTATGCTTGTGTTATGGGTTACTAGACAACTGATGTACATACTTCAATATACTTTATATGTGATTTCTTATGTGTATGCCTGTTGACATTTTCCTTAAAATAATACTGGACCGATTTTGATGAAGTTGTTGCATTACGAAAGTTACACAGAGCAGTTCTTGGATATGTTTTACGGTTATAATAAAATATAAGGTTTTGATTCCCGTGCACGACGATAAATCAAATTTTTTTTGTATATCTAAGGTAAAAATAGTTATCTAATTATTTCACTATTTTAGACAACCAAGAGGTTGTCCTTTAAAAAAGGAGTTTATATTGCCGCCTTTAAGTTAAAGTCAACTGTAGCGCTCCCTAGTAGCTTCCAAAAATAACCTATAATCTAAGAGCATGTATAGAGGTAATGCCCATGTAATGTAAAAATCCGCAACAAAACGCGCTTAGTCATTTTAGAGAAACGCATCTGCCGCAGCATCTCCTAGTAGCATGTTACCGTAAAACATGTGCTCTGATGTGACAGCCATAGCTCTCATATAATACAAAAAACTTCTTCAAAATCGGTTTAGTAGTTTTTGAGAGAATTGTAACATACATACACACAGTCATTTACCCAGAGCGCATGTAGTACTGTCTCCATTTCCCGTGGCTAAAAATAAAAATAATGACAAAACCCGGATTATCCAAGGGTAGTCTGCTCAAGGGGATGCTTTTTTAGTGTTTCGTACTCGAAGGGTGCCAACAGGACCTCATTATATTAAGCCTACGCCGTCTGTCCATTCGTTCTTTTAAAGGGCTATCTATTCTAGTCAACCGAAGTAGGTAATCGGTTGAAGTTTTCACAGAATATATGTTCATATATCGGATATTATAACAAATAATAAAAAGAATTGAACAAAAAATATTCAAAGTTGGTGTAATTGTAGTTAGCGTAAACTCTAAAATAAAACACTAAATAATTAAAACCTGTTAAATGTGTGTAGGGCTCGCTCTAAGGATCCCGAACTGAATAAAAATAATTAATTGTTTTTTGTAAAAACATAAATAAAACATATTGTGGCGATATGTAACCCTCACCGAGGGAGTCCGACTTGTACTTGATAGTTTTTTATTTAAAGTTCTTTATGTGGAAAAAGAACTTGCAATATCCGTTATGTCACACGTAGCATTACTCATCTACATTGCAAGTTAGAAATTTCATCACAACGCGTTAATTATAGACGTTAGTTACCTACTAAACATTCACCAATTTTAACGGAACACTAGAAACTATAACATTCGGTAAATAGCATCTTTTCTAGCTTTCTAATATACTGTAATACGCGGAAGCTTCAGAAATATACGACAAAAGAAAAAAGGAAAATACATACCAAAAATGCTACTTTGCCCCTCTAGCACAGATTACCTGTAGTAAGTTTCAAAATAAAAAGTTAAATTGAAATTAATAAAACACTTATGACGAAAAGCTGGCATAGAGAAGTAAAGTAAAATTCATTTATTTTTATTTCACAATTTTTAAAAGACACACAGCTTCTTACACTAAAAGCATATACCGTCGACTTCCTATCCATGTAATTTATTTATTTCAGGAAACATTGTAGAGTATATATTATATACATGATTGCTCTTTTTAAATAACAATTTATTTCAGTACCTGTGAACATAATTTTCAAGAATTCTATGCGATATTCGTCTTTCATTCTGGTGTCTGGTGGTAATTTCCGGAGTCCTCTAAAGATATAAAATTAAGCCGCACTTTTAGAACAATTTTTTTCAAGACGGGTTATTGTGTGTATCAGTCCATATACACACATTAACCCGTTTGGAAAAAAATTTAAATATTATTTAATATATCTTTTTTTTAATTCTATGCTCTTCTTGCAAGGAGAATAATATTCAGGCGGGGGACTTTATTTTATAATATGTAGTGATGTACATTGCATAAAACAGATAGCTGGAATATCAATTTCTTGGATTAATTTTATGTTCTCATAACCGAAATAAACATTATAGACTACGAACATATTTAAAGAAGAAAAAACGAAGCCTCAACTTTCGCAGTCGGAAAAAGTAATAGCGCAGAAAGTTGGGCGGGTCGTAGCGCCGAATATATATAACGGGCGGCAAGCGTGCGTGGACAGATACACATAGAACGCAAACACGCAACAAGTGGCAGCTTTCGAAACCCTGCGGTTATAACTTGTAAGTTTATCTATTAAGTTTATTTTTAAATTCATTATTTAAGTCCATCCAACTAGTTAATATTTTATATATCATAGCTTCGGTAATTTCTAAATCGTATATTTAAAATAATATTTTGAACTTATTAATAATATACTATATTAATGAGTCGGTGTTTCAGTTAATCATTATTACCATATATTTGAAGGTTATGATCCTATACTGAGCTTTAGATTTATTAAATCGTTCTTCTTTGCAATAATTGGAAACAAAACAAACAAAAAATATAGAATTTTACGAACTATTGTTGCATATTTGCATAAACAATATTGTACGGTCAATGAATATACGAATACAACAAATCTTTCTATATTTGATATTGTCCAAAATATTTCTCGGGGATAAAAAAGCAAAGTTAAAGTAGGCAGGTTAAGTTGAAATTTATTTTTAGAAGAAATTAAACTATAATCATATTTTTTAGATGTCTTTCTCATTAGTTAGTTTAATTAGAAATAGCTAAAATGATTGCATGTTATTTATTTTATGCAAACTCGGCCGTGTAGTTTTGTTATTCTATGAGTTGTTAACCATTTTTATTTGATTGAGTATGGTTATTTTTGCTGCGGTGTAGTAAAGAGGCAGTCCAAAAATTTTATAATTTAACGACGATATATTGAAAAAAATAAAAATAATAATAATAATAAGCTATTGCTGTAAGGGCGGCGTAGCCGAGGTGCGGTACGTAAGATACGCCTAAATTTTTTTTTTAATTTAATGATAACAATTAAAAAGTATGTCGTTCTATTCAGTAATGTTATCGTTGCTACAGTGTACCTATAGTGTACATCAATTATTTTTTATAATTTAAGGATGACATGCTGAAAAAAAATCTTATATTAATCAATACAGTCATCGGTGCTACGGCGTAGACAACATTCAAAAAATTTATCCTATTTTATTCAGTATAGTTATTGGTACCACGGCGTAGCCAATGTGCAGTTCAAACATATTTTATATTTTATAATTTAAAAATAATCTATTAAATAAATTACCTTATTTTTAATAATAATAATTTATTTCCAAAAAAAAGAAACTTTAGCTAATATGTACAATTCAGATGTATAGTTAATCATAAATATTTAATCAAATTGGATAGATCGCTGATGCCTAAACTAGGATACCCTGTATTATAGGCTTCAGTGCTCTCCGTTATTAGGACTAAATCATACAGTTCGTATTCTCGAGTGTGACGGTTGTTAATGTGCGATGGTTGTATTTTATATGTGCCTGTGTGCATACTTATGAATTTGTCTCTACGTATAACTTAAAATATATATAATTTCGTTTAGGATCCGTAGGTATAAATCTGTAAAAACTATCAGAATAATATTGCTGCAAACACGATAAATCATAAACACTACCGAATAGACAGAAGTTCTTCAGTCTGAGTGTACGTCAAATTTTGAACCCATTTTGAGACCGTTATTTTGCAGTTGAATGAATTCATTTGAAAAAAGTGAGCGACTTTATTTATTTTATTATATAAGTGGCTACCAAGAAAACAATGAAATTTATGTGTGTGTGTTTAATTCAGCATAGTAATTGCTGCTACGGCGTAGTCAAGCTACGCGGTAACAAATATGAGCAACCATATGAACCCACTATGCCCCACTGCAGGGGCTTAGGCCTCTTCTGTAAATTTTCTAATTTAATATGTTTTCATTATTTTATCTAATAAATATAATATGAGTAATTAGAATTATACATAATATATCAATTATTAATTTATTTTTAATACCAGTAAAATATTCTCATAGTGAAATATTATAATGGAAAAATAAATTACAAACAGCATGGTTATTTATTTCGTTTCGGTTCAATAATGTAATGTAATAATGGAATTTTGAGTCATGAAAGGAGAAGGAAGGCATCAACGGCATTAACGGAATAATGGTGTTCGAAAATAAATAGGTGGTTAACATAAATAAAATTCTTCTGTGTCGACAAAATCTAAATAAATTATTTGCTTGCATAAGTTTAACTAAACAGAATATATAATTTTCTTGTTTTCAGTGAATACATGGGCCATACTGAAACTTTCTGGATTTCTAAAATAAGACCTGATATTTTACATATGATACATTTATAATTTTTCAAAGTATATGCCGCCCTAATTGACACACTTTTGCATTCGGTGGAACCATTGTAAAAAGCAGTTGGACCAATTTTTTAGGGACTTCTTCAATAGCTTTATAGAATGCACTCGCCGCCGATTCAGAGCTCGTGAAACATATGCCTCTAAGTTTATCTTTAATTTTCGGGAACAAAAAGAAGTTGCATGGTGCAAGGTCTAGACTGTATGGCGGATGCATCATCAATTTCACATTTGAACCCTTCAAATACGCTAGTGGTACCTTAGCGGTATGTGAGGACGCATTATCGTGATGAAGGTCGACTTGGCTTCGAGGACGCTTTTCCCGAACTTTTTCTTAAGACTCTGAGCAAGCAAGTGTTGACATATTAATCTGCAGTTACTGTTCTTTGGTCTTCAAGTGACACTGTTGTCTAATGTTCTGATTTGCCGAAAAAAGAAGCGATAATTTTTTTGCCCACGCCAAAGGTTCGAGTTTTCTTAACTTTCGTTGGCAAATATTCAAAAGCCGATTGACTTTTTCTTTCCGGTTCAAAGCCCCAGGTTTCGTCACCTGTCACGATGTTATAGAGAGTCAATGCTTGCCCTCCATTAAACTTTGCTATCATTTTGCGACACCACTCTACACGCAGCCGTCTGGTCTTCCACCAAACCATGCAATATCCATCGAGTGTAAAGCTTCCGTACCTTCAGATGCACATCTAAAATCTTTTGCCTAATACAGTACGAATTTGCTGACATGTATTTTTTTATCAGTCTCAACTAATTAACGTACGGTATCAATATTAAATTCGGTAATCGCAGTCGCTGGTCGACCTTCACGTCTATCATCATTGAGATAATTACGTCCACGTCTAAAATCACTGAATCGTATAGACAAAGTTACGAGATTGAGCTTTATTACCAAATGCCAATTGAAGTCTCTGGCAACTTTCTAACTGACTTAAGCCGCAACGAAAATCATAGCGCGAAAATATTCTCTAGTTAAGTTCATTGTAATTCCGACACACTATTTTCAAACTGACGCCACAATCAAGAAACAAATGATTATCTCGCAATTTAAAAAGTAACGCTCTCCCAAAGGGTTCCATTTTCAAATTTCATAAATGCCTTTGTATTTATTCTGTTGTAAATGGCCAGTTGGGCTACGTATGAATCCGTATAGTTATAGTAAATTATGAATTATTAATGAATATTAAAGCAGTTTATTTAAATTTGGTATTTTTATAACATTTCAACAAATCTTTCTATTTCATTAATTATCTTCTTTGTTTATTTGCTCTGAAAATCTAAAAAGTTTGAATAATGTGTGCATCTAGTGACGAAGAGTGCTATAAAAGTACGATTTGACTATATAGAAGCCCTCTTCTGCGTTTACCGTCTAACCACTCATACTCTAGCTAGCTCGTGCAAGATGGCGAGTTTTAGTCCGAGTTTCAGTGCGCAACGGGGTCTTCAACCCCGCAAAATTGCGTAATGTCACTTCGATACTGTAAAGTGACATTTATGACTCTATTAAAACCAAACGCTGCTGTCAAAGTGATTAACTCTATGTATTCAGCACTATTAAATTTAAAGGAACTAGTTTCTAATGCTGAACTAAAATTTCTTCCTGAAAAGTTGCACGAAAAATTTATGAAATATTTTTATTTAAATTTATATACTCGCGAAAGCTAAAAAGACCTGTTCGGAGACCTTAAAATAAATTTATGTATCATACGAGAGCAAATTATTTTGTTCTCGTACTTTTGAAGATTTCACTACGCTCAGGATTCCGACTTAGATCACTCGCTACACTCGTAATTCGATTATAGACTAAGTACTCGCAGTAAAAACGAACTTTGTCCTTTTTTTTGCACAAATAACTATTTAACATTTAAAACGAATCGTACAACAAAATTAGAATCGCTATTGAAGACAGTACAAAACAAAAATGAAATTATACTATCTATGAGGGGACATGAATGAAATCCGATCACATACAACGTATGAAAAGAATTCAGAGAATCGAAAATCACGTTTTATTGATATCTATTGACGTGGGTCAAATCAAATGCGAGGAGTAAAATGTATTTCCGCTTGAATATAGGTTTATTTTCAGATTTCCGTTTATAAACTATAGACTATAGTTTATTGAATTACTTTCTAGAATAATATATTGTTTGTCTATGGATGCGTTAAATAAATAATGAAAAATATATCATTAATTATATATATTATATATATATAATTCTTCAGTTATCGAAATCGAAACAGTAACAAAACAGACTATTTATATCAATTCAGACTTACCACATTAGCTTAGGTCTACACGATTTTTTTGCGACTTTTCATTAGTTTGTTAATACATTATTTTTAATATATCTGACCATATTAATGATTTCATAATGAACATATCTTTTCATATTTCTATAGGACATTTATAAGTAGCTAATACTCTGGACCGAGTATGTTATGGTAGAACAAAACACAGCAGAGAATGAGTGTAAAAACGCCCACAACAAGTACTTAGGACTAAGGATAAAAATTATATTCAAAATATTTAGACCTAAAAACATTTATTATCTAAAAGACTAGATTTTTACTCTATTTGTTGAACGGGTGCGAAAATCGACGGCAATAGCTCATAAAGTTACGAAATATATCTTGATTAAATGCGCATGTAGTTTTCTTACCGGCGAACAATTTAGTGCATATGTAAAGTATTTGTATTAATTTTATGAAAGTATACAATTTTTTTAAATTTACGTATCGTACAATTCACAGTAGGTGTAAGTATGACTAACATTATGTATTCTGCTCTATTCATATATGTTTCCCAGCTCGCTGCAATAATGGATTTGAGTAGGTAATATTATTTAGGCCGTTTGCAGGAATTATTTGAAAACTTGAAAAGTGGGTATACCGCATAACATTGGCGTTCGCTACTATAGCTACGCGGTGCAGTGGGCTGGTTCCGTGTTGTCAATCGATCCAATAGACAATAAGATGACCAATTGATAGCGCGGAATCATAGCTCGCACACCGCGCAGCTACTGCAGATGAGGTCAATGCATGCGGTATACCTTTAGTTTGAATACACATATTATAACAGCAAACATCATCAGTCGTTTCAGGCTGTGTGATGTTGGTACACACGTGATGTGGCGTTTTTTGATGGCTTGGCTGGCGTTGGCGGCGGCGCTCGCGGCGCCCAGCTCTGGCGGCCCCGATTTCAACTCCGGTTCCGGCTCTGAAGTCTACGAATATCCGGTAAATATTGTCTGACGTAAAGATACGCAAATTCAATTCGAAAATTTCTTTCGTATAAAAGAAATTTCTTTCATATAAAATGTCAAAAAAAGTTAATTTGAAAAGTTCTTAAAAGATTATGTCGTTACTACGTTTTTTTAGAGATGACATTTTAACGCGCTTTCAGGACAAGTCCTTATGTCTTTGGTTTCTCGTCATAACTTTCAATAATAATATTAAGATTGGTGTCGTATTCAACAAGCAAGGATGTATTACAAAACATAATGTAACAATTAAAATTACTTTTTGTTGTTAAACCGTCAACTCTGCGAGACCGTCCCATTAATTTATATACAGTAAAATATTTAAAACATTTATTCGGTACACAATCCGACATTCACATAGTAATGTCGGACCCATATACAAGACACTTGTTCCTCACCTACGAGGAGAAAGCGTTCCGCGCAGCAGTAATTAGAAACTCACCTAGCAAAGCCGAAGCCGTAGCGCAGGGAGACACAAAGAGGATCAAGGCTCAGAAAATAACCCCACACATCAAAGTGAAAAACAACTGGTGGTGCTAGCAGAAAAAGGGTCCTGGGCTGAAAAAACCAGAGGTAGTGGCCCTGTTTATGAACACCAACATCGAATGCCTCGAAATGCTACTGCTGAGCAAACCCTCGCAGGGAAAAGCGACCGACAGACATATGGTGGCGTACAATTGGATATGTGGCTTCGTGGCCTTTGAGAAAAAAATAAACGGATCTCCTGCTTTCGCACGAACTTCTTACGACATTGGAAATGAACCTAAAGGAATAAAGTAAACACACATATTTTGGATAATATGTTTCGAAATAAATTTTTTTCGCAAAAAAAGATCACACAACTGTATCTGAATAAGCTTAAAACTTCGAAATATAACATTATATACGACATTTCGATCGAACACGAAATGTAACACCGACGCATATCCGACTTCCAACTAAGGGCATCCTTAACCACTACTTCCGGTTGTCCGATTCTAACAATTTTATTCTCAATTGATCCCCCGTCTAATTACCCCGAGCCGTTTTTAAATTTTTTTCTTATTCGGACCTAGTTCGCGAGATATCGGGCTCCCAAAATATAAATCTGGGAAAAAAATTGCGATTTTTTTTGTTTTTTGTCGATATTTTTTTTTGTTTTTGAACTTTTGCCAAATTGTCTTTTGCCATCTTGTAGAGCTCGCCGAGCTGCGTCTTTTGACACCATCATCCTCATCATCCTGATATCTCGAAAACTCTTCGTGCAACCTGCCTGTCTCACAAAACTCGCAAATGACCCCTTATACTCCAACGAAATGAAAGTCATTTCCAATGACAACATTTCCAATGACAAAAGTATCTTCTCATCATCGTGCGGGCAGGTCCTGGAAAAGGCGGCCAAGCCCGCCGAGAGCGGGTATGCAGGGCGTGTCCGCACTCGAGTGGCACTTTCTGGGGACCGACAAACATAGAATCTCTATCGGGTTCATTCACATAATTTGGACCATTGACTTATTAAGTACCCCTGATGGTTTAATATTTTGGTATGGAAGTTTATCCGTCTGTCCGTCCGTTCGCGATCTGGATGACGTCGTTATTATCCAACGTATTTCATTTAAACGACGACCGCTAAGCCTAGTGGGCAGCGACCCTGCCTGCGAAGCTGGAGGTCCCGGTCAGTATTTATATAATGAATATTAATACTGGCACCGGGTCTTGGTTGTTATATGCATGTAGTGTCTTCGCTTGGCACCCAAAATACAAGCTAATGCTTAGTTTGGGACCTAGACGTTGTTGTGATTGTGTGTGTTATTATTATTAACTTAACTCAGAGCTCTGACCTCTAGTTTTGCAAGTAGGTACCACTTTGGACTTGAACAGATGAGCCCATGCGATAGAAACCAGCGGTATCTACAAGTTCTTACTTTTGATTTGTAATTATGTCATAACAACATCTAATAAATTTATATCGAAAATAGATGCAAACGTCTGGTGGTTCGAATACAAGCGAAAAATTCGGAGCAGGTGGGAATTCCTCACTGTTCCATATTTTTACGTACCGGAGAATTTCCGTGCCATGGCATCTCGAAATATTCATTCTTCAGTTACTTAGTTTTCACGTAACGCACGGTGCACTCGTCGGCTTATCTCGTTTACGTTTACCGATATTATAATATACTATGGTCGGATGGTAGTTTGTCCGTCCGGCCATCCACACACTCTAACGTCCTTATTTTCCAACGGTTTTATTTTAAACTTGGTACAGAAGTTGCCTTTGACATCTAGTTTAGGGAGTATCATTTTCAAACTGATTGAAGAATTAGAAAAAATGGTAAAATTAAGGATTTCGTTACTTTCTAAAGGATTTTTTTGAAACTTAACAGAGAGGTTCCCCTTGACTTCTAATTTCTTCATGAATCATGAATCTCTCTGTCATAATATGTACTGATTCTTTTCCGCTCTCATTCCCACTCGCATTACCATTTAACACGTATATCCTATAGCGACCCGCCCCGGTTTCGCACGGGCGCTTTCCGTCCTCTCTCCCATCTTAACCTAACTTTTCCACCCTCCCCGCCCCTTCCTGTTCACCGCTCTGCCCCTTCCTCTCCGACAATAGGCCGAGTTGTTATGCCGGACGACCGTCTAAAAGTTAATTTACTAACCCACGGCAATAGAATTTTTCTCTGGATGCGCGGTACCCTATGTGCTTTTCTGTACCCCTCACAATATGTATGCAAAATTTTATGATAATCGGTTGAGTAGTTAAGGTATCAAAGCGTAACAAACAAACAAACTCACTTTCGCATTTATAATATTACAGTTAGGTTATGTATATAATTAATTACCTGAACATTTACTAGAAAATAGTAGTACAAACATATTGACAAATAGTTATAAAGAAACAGAAAGATAATTTGCTAACATTTGCATATATATTCAAATGATACCAGCTATTTTCGTTATATTACAAATACGCGTATGAGAACAATACTTTAAGTCAATTCTGAATTCATCGATTCGAACAATGAAATCAAACGACCTCTGTACGTATAACAATTTGAAAAGGGGATTGAACTGGGGGTCACAAATTACGGTCACAATTTCGTAGTTTTGCATACTTCGTAGCTTTTCATGTTCGCGTTTGAAAAAAATACACGGAGTCGTTCTTTGTACCGTTTTTAGTGAATTTGTAAGTATCGTTTAGTTATTTTCATAAATAACATAAAAAATAATTAAACTTAACCTTAATAAAAATATTCATTGTTTTTTTTTTAATATAGCTATATAACGTCCTAGTATTAACTTTAAACTATGTAAAGAGATATAATTAAAAATAAACATTTTGTTTCACAAGCGTGGAGAAAATCCAATTTTCTTCAGGGGTACGGGACGTTCGGAAGTAGAGACTACGTCACTCTGTGCCCTAAAATATAATTATTGGTTAATTTAATTGGTAGCCTGGAATACGGTAAGCAATTCTCCTTTTATGTATTTTTTGAGTCAATAATGCTCCTAAATGAGTCACCTTAAGTGAAAAAAATAACGACACTGAAAATATAACTAGTTATTATTTTCGCGACGATTCACGCGAATCCCATTTAACAGACGTTTCATGACGTAAGGAAAATCCCACTTTGTCAGTGATGTCCGACGAATTGAGGTCGTTCGTGGAAAATATCGTTTTCATAGAATAAGAAACGGTTTCGCCACATCAAAGCTCCTAAACCACTATCGTGACAATTCATTCTCTTGTCGAGAAAATTGATCAGTGACAGATTTAAATTTTTCGCTAAGGGCCATTTTCACAATAATAAATGACTAGAAAAAAACATTCGAACGTTATTAGATAAAGGATTTGACTCACATATTTAGGATCCATACTGCTCCCATCGTTTAGGCAAGTATATAAAAAATGGCTACTCTCACATGAATCTATATCTAAAGCGTGGTTTTCACTGTTAGAATAAAACGGCAGATTTGGCGTAGCACACCCACTCTATCATTTTAGCAAAGTATCTATTTACGCACTTGAAATTCGCTGAATCATCTCAGTGTAAACTAAAGTTTATTAAAATCTGTTGACTACCGCTTTGGTAAAGTTAACTGTATAGTGTAATACCTCATTTATGGTCACAATGGTATGTCTAAAGGTACGCACTTAACCAACGACGTTTAGGTTTGTAATGTAGAACGATAGTTGTCAATTTTACCGCTAACTCTACTAATAGAAACCAAACTAAATCCATAGATGTATTTCAAGATACCACCACGCGGACTTTGCCACAAAAATATGAGCAAAAAATACGCTACCGACTATAAGTTTAGTACGCCTCATGGTGTTTTGACAAAGTACTGTCAAGTCGGATTGCGTGTGGTCGTCGACATTAAAAATCGTATTGGAAAAATAATTGAGATCTTGGGATTGCATTGTATATGCAAATTTAAAATTATTTATAAAACAGGTTAAGGGTGAACATAGTTCACATCCTGAGGGTCCGTATCCACGCTGCTTTTTCATACGATATTTAACGTATATACACCATTAAATTTTCATTACCTAAATTTTAATATTAGGATTCAATAATAAAATATAAAGCTATGGTGCCACAAAATTATCTTATTTTTAGTGCCTAGGCATGTTAAGTGTCATTTTGAGATAATTTTGCTTCAAAAACTGGAATCAGAAGTCAAAATTAAAAACGGCCGCCATTTTGAAAATCTAATGGCATTTGTTTCTAGGCAAGAGGCTTAGTTTTTAAACGATTTGTCTTTAAAACTCGAATTTCATGTCTCTATAACTATTGAAATTCGTAATTAATATTTTGAGAATAATAAAGAGTATAAAAAGTGTGAAAAAACCTGGAAAAGGAAAAGATAGGTGAGGCAAGGAACGGAAAAAACGAAATCGAAAACGGAATAAAAAATTGGAACTGCAACAGAAAACACAATGGGAAATAATTAAACCAAAACGGGAATTGAAATTTTAAGGGGAATGAGTATCATAATTAGAATAGCAAATACAACAAAACTCAGGTCAAGAAGCGGAACGAGTGGACAGAGTGTGCGGCAGCTTTTAACAAAAATTAGAACGGAAAACAGAACCTACATGTAATATGAGATAAGGCATGGCACCGAAATCAAAGTGGAAAGTAAACTATAACCCAAATATAAAATAAAGTAACAGCTCTCCATTTCAAACCAATACGAAGAACACTGAAAATGAGATTATCAATCTACATCTAAAGATGGCAGAATAATAGGACGTAGAACGCAAACAGAAATAGCGAGATAAAGTCGAAGATACAGCAGAAAGAAACTAAACAAACGCAACTAACAAATAGAACAGATTAATAAAAAAAAATTCTGAAGTTTAGATAGGCAAACGGAGCCGGCTCGTCTCTCAATATCAACATCATGCCGTACATGATTGGAAAATAAACTAATCAAAATTTTGCGTCAAAAATACAGCCGTTTTATTTGTCTCCGAGTTTGCCTCTTACAATGTTTGCCTTGCGAACATCATTTTTGTTGCACTCGACCTCTTCTGTGTAGAAATTCAACACCCGCATAATGATATTCATTATTTAACGCTAGCGTTACCCGTGTCGACTTAATTCTTGCTACAAATTTCCCTAATTTCTTCCGTTAACCCTATAAAAATGTTACTCGACTACTAGATTATTTAAATTTCATAGATTTGTATCTGTCCATCATCAAGACAATGATATAAAATATAATACTGGTGACACCTTCCTCTATAGAATTAAACTGTACATCTTCCATCAGCCCTTTTTGTACCCCACTGCAGGGTCTTAGGCCTCCACTCAAGATGAAAGGGTTTTAGCTTAAATCCACCACGCTGGTCTAATACGGGTTGGCGAATTGTAACGACGCCCATCTATTGACAGCCGGGACCGACTGCTTAACGTGCTCTCCGAGACACAGAGTTAGTGATAGTTAAGTAGTTAATGTACTTAAGTAAGAAAAAACTCATTGGTATACACTCGGATTCGAACCGCATGGCCACATGGCCTTATAGATTTGAAACAGGTTCGCTGCGTTCGAGCTATCGTGACACTGTATACCTGACCATAGGTAAATAGCAGCGTTTGGTTATAATCATGGGTACTAATAGAGTTATAAATGTCACTTCACAGCATCGAAAAATCAAACGCAATTTTGTGGGGGTGAAGATCGGCGCGCGGGGACCTTGCAGACTGAAACTCGCCATCATGCACCAGATAGCTAGAGTATGAGTGATTAGACGGTAAACGCAGAAGAGGGCTTCTATAGTCAATTCGTACTTTAATATGTATAACTGAGTGTATATAAAGTCGCATGTGTATCAATAAGCTATGAACAAAATTACCAAATTAAACGAATTATCTAATCTGTCTATCCATGTAATCTAATAATCTATTAATTAATTGAACAGTATGTCTATTAATGATTGTATAAGTATTTTTTTTAAAATTTTTTCGGCCTCTGACTTTGAATGGACGTCTTTCGTCATTCAATTCTGTCATGTCTTCTGAATTCGGTGTTGTTTGTTTTTCAAGGTTCCATCAAAAAGTAGTTTTTGAGCGATTTCGGGATTGATTGCTTTGCCTGTGTCAAGAAGTTTGTCTAAGATTCTGGTGTTGCATGAATATAGTAATACGGCGAATGAAAAAGTGAGGATTTACGAACTGGGAAGGGAGAAGACTTAATCATTAATTTACAAGATTAGCTAAAAGTGGACTTTATGATATATTACATTATCAAAATTGTTATTTTAAATTATATCGAGTGTGTTAATGAATCACCGAATGTTTCAATTTGCAGTATTATGATAGCAGAACTTTCGTTTATGTGCCCTGTTCCGAAAGTAGTTAGCTGAAAATTCATGAAAAATTTCTATTACATTGAACATTCATAGATGCGTTTATATATACAAGGGAATGTCAGAGCTATTCAGAAAAAATGTTATATTTGTTGAAGCAAAGTAGGTTAAGATTCTATAAGTAGAACATCTTCGCGATAAATAGGCGACACTAGTGGAAAGAAGCGGTGTGGTGGGGCAGACGACGCTTCCTGACGATTAATACCGGGAATGTCGGGAGAGTGGATAAAAAAAGGTTTAGTTAATTTAAAAAAAGGTATTAAAATGTTACAGAAGTTTAGGTGTATCTAATAGATTTGATATATATGCGAAGCTACGAACAACAAATATATTTGTCGACATCCCTACCCGTTAGTATCCCTACGCTAAATATACGTAAGCCGGCGTTAGTACCGAAGATTACTTAGTTACTCGGGGCTTTACGCTCCAAGTACTTTGGTTGAAGTAAGAAGTAGTAATAGTATAATTATACTAATTTAACCAGAAATATTAGAATCGTCCATTTTATTGCTACTCGCATGATTCGCAAGTTTAGAAATAACGTTTTCATGGCGCTTCTTGTCAGCAGTGTCATTGTCCGAAGCTTCGACTACATTACATTTCTATTTTATTTCTGACTTTAAGAGCATTATAGGGCCTATGTTTATATATATGATTATAAATGATTTGAATTACGTCTTTCACACTACTCGCACAAAAAGTTATAGAATAATTTAATCCAATTCTCGGACACCTTAATCAGTTTTAATGTGTTTTACTGGGAACCTCAAAAGTTTGAAAAAATTGAAATTAGTTACCTACTTTACTAAAAAGATAGATTATACTCCACTAAGCTGTTCGCTAATATAGCCCAGTACTCAAAAAAACCGACACGAAGCTCTTTGCTTGATAAATCTTAATTCAAAACAATATCTCTGCACTGGTGATATTTCAGCCGTATCTTTGCCATAAATTACACATTTTCCTCTACTGCCGACTGCTATTTTATTTATCTTATGAAAATAAACCAATTAACATATTGTCCACGATTTGGGTGTCGCGCTGTGTCTGTTGACAGGGGATCCTATGTGCAAGGAATACTTTGTTCAGAGGATCAGTGTCGCAATACAGCGCGGCAACGCGACAAGCATCCTTGATACCCTGAACCCATCGTCTCTTTAAAATTTTGTCATTTATCATAATTTACATAGTATTTTTTTAATTTGTAAATACTTTTAGTTTTTAATTAGTTTTTATTTTATAGATCTTAATTATCCATGTATTAACTGTTTTTATTAACATATCGATACATACATAGACATTAATTATAATAGATTTTTATAGCGAGCGTGACAGAAAGCGTGACTTTATTGTAAGTATTAATCATGAAATATTATAACCAGGTGACACAGAAACGTGCGGCGCTGGTACTAGACCGACTGCTCATTGCGCTACAACAGGCGCTGAGGGAAGAACGCGCCGCTGCCCGCCAATCTGTCGTGCGTCCGCCGCCGACACTGCGCGAGCCGCTGGCGGCCCCGCTCCAGCATCCACCATCTATCGAAGACTTTAACGAAATGGTATTCAACTTAATATCATAGACGCGAAAGTGTTTGGTTTGTCCTTTCTTTGGGTCGTAATGGACTATAATCGGAGACAGATGTAGTACATCAAATCGAGTATTAGCCATCATTAAGCCGACACATATCTAAATGTCTAATAAATATTAAACTATAGGTATAATATTTAACAAAAAACTTAATAAAACAAACGCCTATATTTGTTGTTTATTTGAAACTGTAATCATTATTAACAAGGTATAAATATCACTGAATTGGCCATTGTGAATGAAATATGTTCAATTTCAAACCTCTAATATCTTCCGAAACCTCTTTTAGCTTCAATTTTGTAATACACACAAAATATTTACATATTCATAATTAAAGTAACACTAAAAACATAAAAGAATAATAAATAATAATAAAAATATATACTTAGGTAGATATTTTTTTCTATTTCAAGCTAACTTACACAAGAAATTGCTTTACTTGTACCTGCCAGTATTGCAAAATATTATTAACATATACAAAAATTATTAGCTAAAACTACGGAATGAATAATAATAATAATAATAACACACAATCACAACAACGTCGAGGTCCCAAACTAAGCATTAGCTTATATTTTGGGTATACCAAGCGAAGACACCACATACATATAACAACCAAGACCCGGTGCCAGTATTAATATTCATCATATAAATACTGACCCGACCTGGGATTCGAACCCGGGACCTCCAGCTTCGCAGGCAGGGTCGCTGCCCACTAGGCTAAGCGGTCGTCAATAGATTTAATTCGAATCGAAAATGGAAATGGAATTTATATTACTTCTTAATTTTTTTTTTCTGTGTATAGAACCATCTTATTCAATTTATTTGTTAAAATCACAGATACATCCTATATCTATTATTAATACTTAATACTAATACAATAGATTAAATACACATGTTTGTGTAAATAAATACATTCAATAAAAGGAATGTCAATATATATGAAAAGTAATGTAATATATATAAAATAATTCTAATAAATTAATGTATCTATAATAATACAGTCATATTGAACTAACAGTAAGTAGATCTAACATTTTCATCCTCCAAGGTGAATGTCGAACTGAGCTATCTGGTTCTAAGTTACAATACACACAAATAAACGGGCAATTTGGCAAATTGTTTCAGTCCTTGACATATTTATTATAATAGAGCGATATTCATTTTTCTATATTTGATTGTATTAATACCTTATAAACTAAGAACAGTTTTATCCTTTAGCTTTTTATAAATTAAAATTGAATGAGAATCTGATCGCATTTCAATGTTCATGTGGGATTTGGAAACGTCGAAGACATACTGTTTTATAAAATTATTAAATTTTATAAAAAAAAGCTACTTATAAGAAGCCAGAAAGGTATATTCCAGGTATGTCACATCATATAAGTTGGAACAGTGGATTGAAAGCTTTCACGTTACACACAGAATCGGCTCACGTAGAAAACTTTTTTATAATATATTTTGTTTCTGGGTAACATCTTAAGTTTTTTTCTCATATGTGTATGAAGAAATGGAAAATATCAAAAAAAAAAGAAATTGCAGATGAAAACAATTTTTTTTAAACATATATATTTCCAACTTTAAATCGTCGTTACGCATCTACAAGATTAAAGCGACGTGTATGCTCATAAATTTATTTGGTAGGTACTAGTGGTCACCCAGCGGTCGAAGTTCGACCGTACTCACTTTTTTGAAACCACCAATAAGGCGAGAGTAAGTCAGTTCAAACTGCATCAAACGACAGACTATCAAACTCATTAGATTGACAGTATTTGTAACGCATATTAGGTATATATAGATTTGAGCTTTTGGCACACCTTTTCCATACAAACTTTACTTAAGTCAAATCTCACACTTCTCCGTACATGTAATACGCTTTAAAAGGGATACAAAGTTTTCTCTTCACGTATTAATATATGGATAATCATACCACGTAGTTTGATTCCCTGTTAAAGTAACAAATTTTTCAAAAGTGTGAAAATGCAGTTTTTTTTCTCATAAATCGAGCTAAACCCTTTGAACACTGCGCTATTTCTCTTAGTCCCATTTCAAAAACTTACCCTGTATATAGATTTTAGCTTTCTGCATTCCTGCTCCACATAAATTGTAACTATGCCGAATATCACACTCCTCCGTATTCGTAGTATGCTTAAAAAGGGATCTAAAGCTTTTCCTTCACGTATTTATTATAGATGTGTTATAACAGCTGAAACCTTTTAAGTCAAATTACAAAAAGATTTCCTCGAAAACGGTGAATTAGACAAATTAACTAGCTCTAACAGTCCGCCTGCAATTGACACACGCCCTCTTCTATAATATCATAATAGTGCGAATTGACTAGAAGCCCTCTTTTGCGCTTACCGTCTAACCACTCATACTCTAGCTAGCTGGTGTAAACGATTGGCGAGATGGCGAGTTTCATTCCGCGAGGCCCCGCGCGCCAGCCTTCACCCCCTACGAAACTGCGTTTGGCAGTTTCGACGCTGTGAAGTGACATTTCTGATTTTATTAAAACCAAACGCCGCTGTCAAATTTATTTACTCTATGTTTAATATGCCTTTTCATGTGTACAGACGGAACTTCAAAGGCGTGGGCAAACTGGCGGCGGTCGTGGACGAGTACTTCGGTGTTATTTTAATGCAGTTACTTGTTTTTAGATAGTTTATGTTGAATTCTAATTTTTGATTTTACTAAACATCTTTTCGAAGGACTGTCGCACTACAGTGAATGTATTCAGTTATAATATTTGTTCTTGTTTTTAACTACCATGTTATTTCGATAATAATTGAGTTTTAAAAAATGTGAAATTAGACTTTCTATATGAAAGTTACAATCAAAAAACGTTTTTAAAAACAATATCGTTTTTGTGTATACTATAATTTTATTGACCACATACGACGCTAGTTTTCAAGTTCTCTAAGACGTATAATTATTAAGCACGGACTTTTGGCGAGTTTAAAAACTCTGTTTTATAAGATATACCACTTTGTTAAAATATGAAAATCCTCTGAAAAATTATCGCCTAGGGTCTAATCAACAAAATTATTCTTACTCCACAAGATTAATATTCCTAATAATATATTCGTTTTTATAAATTTTATACCTCGACGCTCATGTTTAATAGCTCACCGATTTGATTGATTGCATTGAATTTTTGCTGTCACTAATCATTTTAGTCAATAATTAAACTCATTATTATTCGTACTAAATTAAAAGTTTAACTTAAAAACGTGAGAATATTAAGAACTATTTTATAAATCAAAGATCTGTTCTAATCGGATCACGTACGACATAAAGATGAATAGTGTTGCTCCGAGATGTATAGATTTTTTCATTAAATCAGTTATACTTCATAAGGCAGCGAATGTCTTTATTCAAAACTTCTCTGTGCAATTATTATTATAGTGATGATCCCATATAATCATTTCTAGGTACTTAAAACGTGCAATGTATTTACCATTTACCTACTTTCAATAAAGATAATTTGACATTTTACAATAGAAAAACCAATGAGAAAAACAATCTAATTATTATTAATAAATGTTATGATTTTCAAATTGAAAAAAAAATGTACTGTCTTCGGAAACCTTGTTTGAACATATAATTGTGTTTTATATATAGGTCCTTTATCTTAATATTTATTTTTTGAAAATGTAAAATACAATGTAAACTTTATTGATTTCGTCGTATCAATGTGCCAATATTAATAAAGTAATTTAACCTATTTCTTTTAATGTATGTGTAGCTAAAGACATTATAAAATCACTGTTTTTCTTGTTTATCAATGTGTATTATTTTCCTGCAGTACTTTTAAAGCTATAAAAAATAATATGAATAATTGAGTCATATTTATTTTTGTCGTTGTAAATAATTTTTATTTTCCTTAGTCTTGGTAATTTATTACTTTTTTATTAGATACCTATTGCTTTTACGTACTTTCTATTAATATGTCAGATATTTAAATGCAATGAATTATACGACATTTTACGAGCGACTAAACGACGAGCAAAAAAATTTTAAAATATAAACTGAATATAGTTAGTTTCATTGTGGTCCTTTAATAAATTACTGACTTATAAGTCGGCAATCATTTTTAAAAGGGTATGTAAAAGTACCTTGGGCTGTAAAGTACATTACAAAATATATCTAAGTAAATATAAAAATTACATATTTATTATGAAATACGTTTCTAATCTTGTCTTTTTATTCGCTATTTTCTATATTCATTATGAATACAGATATCTCAGAATACCAGAAGTAGCGTTCAATTATGATTACACATACCGCGTTGTGTCCAAAAACATTACGTACGTCCCGCTCCTGCCCCACTTCCCGCCCGCGTAATGTTGCTAGCTCGGGAGAGGTTTCCTACTGTTTTTGGGATAATCATATAAAATAAAAAAAAAGGTGTTTAATAATAGTTATTTAAGATACACGTGCGGAAAGTAAGGTTTTCAGGCACGCATTCGGATAAAACCTTTTACGCTCAAGTATTTTACAACATTTTTCAATGCATTTTGCGAGGAAATACAACAAAAAAATAAGTATAATAAAGAAAATTTATTTTATTTCACTAAACCCTATTTACAACGAAATGGCGCGCTTTCTTTACAGATCACGCGTTTCATACAGTTTTTTTTTTTTTCTTGAGACAAAGGTACAGTATACGTACAGCCAATAATGTGAAAAATATTTTTGTTTGCGGAAACAAAACACGTATTTTTAAATGAGATAATCAAGAATTTTATGTTATGGCGTTTATCATCATTTAATTATTGCTAGAGCGCGCATACTTAAAAATAATTGTTTTTTTTTTCGAATATCAAAACCTCCTTGCATCTTTGTAATTTTTTAAATTTTATGACTTGCACCATGCACCATAGAGTCAAAAAAATTACTTTATTTCAGGCGTGAAATAAAGGATTTCAGTACTGTTTTATTTCACGCGTGAAATAAAGAGTCGGTTTCCGCAAAATTTTGTTACACAAAAAAGAAAACTTTATGAGCAACTACATTGAAAAAATATTAACAGTTAGGTATATTTAGGCCGCGATTATATAACACAAATTATTTCTTGCGGGGCAGCCGTACGGTCGCCGCGTACTTGTGTTCATTCATAGTAAGTTTTAACTATATTAGGTACTAGGCCAAAACTCACAGTATTCAAATTTCCTTCAGGCGCCAGATGTTTACTTGAGTTCAATGAGTTTTTTAGTACAATACGAGTATAATTATAGAAAGGAAGTAGCATGACCTTCTGACACAAGTGTTCTTCATTTAATAGAAAGTTACTCACTACAACATGAAATGCATACATACCATTTTAGTTAAATAAAGGAAATAAACATTTATTTTTTTATACCTATTACAATTAATAAAACCCGGCTTCAATAAGTTTTTAAAGGTAAGGTAAGGGAAGTAAAGTTTTTATTAAGTGCCCTTTTGTTGAGTAAGCTTTTTATAATATTTTCTTTTAGAATTTGAACTGATTTGCAGAATTTTACGTTTAAATAAATAATGTAGGCACCTAATTTTATATTTAAATCTTTTTCAATAACCGCCGTTTCTATGACTTTCACTATTTATGTGGTCATCATTTACCAGGAATATATTATTTTTTTCAATGAATTTCTTGAAAATTGAAAGAACGATTGCTAAACGTTCGATATTTGAACTTATAACAAAATCTTCATTTGAAATTATTCGGGCATGTGCTTCTCAAATACGACATTCATGTAATTAAAATTTTGGGGAGGGAAATAAAGTCTGCCTTTATTTTTCAATCCATATCACAATCCATACCACACCTGAGGCCAATTGCTTCTACACAAAACGAACATTTTATTGATTTCGACAGGTAATAAGCAACAGTTCCCGATATTAATCTACGATATATTTTGAGAGATAATGAAGCTGAGGCAATTCTAAGACAATAATTTTGCAATGCTACCACTATTTTCACTATTATAAATCATTATTGAGTAGCTTTCTCGTTGTATCACATAGAAAGTCCAAATCAGAAATATGGATATCACCAATTTCTGAGTTTGATCGTGTAGGCGATTGCGGCTGTGTATCCTGAAATTAAATACTTTAAGTCTATCATAAAATGAAAAAGCAAAATGCTTAATCAAAAACAGAAAATCAAATGTAATCAATTAAACATAAAAATTTTAGGTAGGTAAGTAAGTACGCAAATTTTCCGAAATTGAAGGTCCAGATGTTTCTATATGTGACATAGACAATTGTGATGTCAATATCAAATGCCGAAATAGCATGCCATTATTAGATAATACATATATTACTCCATTCACCAAAATTTAATTTTAATCGGAATGCATAGAAGATTCATTAACACGTATACAATGTATTCATAAAGGTATATCCTTTGTATTTTCTAGGAAAAAATGAAATTTTTGGTATAATAGCCACCGAATTTCCAGTCACTAGTTGTGAATGAATTCCGCATTTATCAGTACGGTATTGGATTACCCACCAACCACCTACCCGCCATCAACCCGCTTTAAAGCAGCGTGGTGGATTAAGCTCCAAGCCTCCTCATCCCGAGGGGAGGCCTAAGCCCCTGTAGTGGAGTATTAATGAGATGATGGAATTGATTGAAATTGGATTTTTTATAATATAATTATCACCTACATAATGAATAGGATAGGTGTAATATGAATAATATTTAACTAATATATCTTGACTAACTCTACCTTAGTCGGAATAGCTGATTTCTTTAGTTTTTTTAAACCACGTTTTGTGTCACAAAAATATTGCTCGTCAAAGTGAATTAAACAAATTACGTTCCGCTCTGATGGTCTCAAAAACTTATTTAGCCGTGCTCTTTGTATGACTTTCATCTAATTCAATTTTCTTTGTTCTTTATTGTTCACACAGGTGCTTTATTACTCAAACAATAGAGTATTCTAAATAGGTATTAAATAAAAAGTAGATAAAATTTTCGATGGAACTGGCAACACTCACAAAATGAACGCGCCATTTTTTAAGTCAATCACAATATGTAAAACAAATTCAATAATTAAATAAATCCACTTTTGAATACGTTACTTACAGATGAAATGTGATCCCATCCGATTTCTTCGTAAGCCCAGCAGCATTTTAGCATGTAGGAACGACACAAGACGACATTTTAAAATTAAAATTGACACTTGTACTGTACATTATAACTCGGTAAGTGCTACGGAGTGACTAATCGCAACAAAGTGAAACCACTCTTTTTAAGAGTGGTTTTTGTTTCTTCAGTTTCACACTCGCAGGCGGTTTCTGGTATTCTGAGACAGATATATTCATTATGAATACAGATATATTCATTATGAATACAGAAATTTTTAGGGTACCGTAGTCCGACAAGGAAACCTTATAGTTTCTGCTCGTCCGTCCATCCCGTCCGTCTGTATATCACAGCCGTTTTCTTCGCAGATTAGTGAAAAAAAGCTCTTTGGCATATTTGTTTTGTATCCGCTAGATAAGGATGTATGAAATCATGAAATTTTTTTTTTCTATGTAGGGTGTCTCTCTACATGAGAAACGTAGGTTTCGGATAGTGACGGAATGGAAAAATGAAGACATATTTTTGTTTTACGTATTCCTTCTATTGGGGTTTAGCTGCAGATTAACTCATGATATTGGTATTTAATATTACATTGCTGACATGGCTACAAATACCCAATTTTAAGCGTGACCCAGCTCGCACTTGACCGGGTTTTTCTTAAATTCCGAATAAATTGTGGAGCTTTTACTAAGGCCTCCAACAGAGCGACTCTGTTGTCGGTCGCGTACGTCGTCGGTCGGCGAGACGTGGATAACTTCATACGAAAGCGCTGCTGATCGTCAGCGGAGTGCTGTGTGGTTATTGTTGATATCATAAGAAGCGCTGACGTATGCGACCGACGTCACAGATTAACCGACATGCGTTGCTCTATTGGAAGCTCATGGAAGCCTAAGAGCTTCTTTATCTGTTGTGTCGCGCCCTCTGGATTAAAATGAAAATTGTGTTTTCATGGAAAGAATTGTGCACACAGCCATCTAGTTAAATGCATCGAAAATAAAAATATTATCTAATACTTATTGATACAATAATCTTCCTACAGATGTCACTAATATCAAATATCATTTAAAATTGTCACGTAAACTGAGACGTAAACCAACCTCGAAAAAGAATATCGTATCTTGGAAAATAGGACAATTTACTTGTTTCTTGGAAAGGTTTATTCTAAATATTTACACTATTATTGATAATAATAATACCTTGGACATTCCACACCGCGCCATCTAGTCCCAAACTAAGAAAAACTTTTATAATGAGTACCCGACAACTATATATATATATATATATATATTTTACACTGGAACAAATAGACATGTTCATGCATACAAATATTTGTCCTGGGCGGGAACCGAACCCGCGACCCTTGGCTCCGCAGTTAGGGTCTCTAAACACTCGGCCAATCGTCAAAATCAAATCTTAACAGACTCACTATGTGTCAAAATCAAACTTACTGATTGTGTATTGTTCAAGTTTTAAAATGTTTAAAAGTTTCTTTTTTATTATTAAAAAAGTTAAATTAAAATCGACACCCAAAACATATTTCGATTGTTTGATACGATCTTTTAAAATTATCGCAGAAGCAAAAGTTATGAGGGAGCTGTGGTCCTTAGGAAATTGTAATATTTTTTATTAATTTAGAAATTTCAATATATATGAGAAAACAAGTTACGAGTTCGAAGACAAACCTTACAAGATTTTGTTAATAGTTTTCTTCTAAAAATCTTAGTGAAATTTTAAGACGTAAGTAAATTAAATAACTTTGATCGATAGTCCAAAAACTTTGATATAACACTTCGTAATTACTTTAAATTTTTGTAAGTATCCAATTGTAATGAATATCAAGTCTCTTGTAATGTTATGGATACAGCTAATCAGCTGTAATTTTTTTTTATTTTATTTAAAATTTAGCACGTGATTTTTGTTTTTATTGGTATGTGGTGGTACTACGTATAACACTTCAAATCCTTAGTAAACAATATGCACAGTAGACGGAAGAATTAATAACTATAATCGTACATCGTATGCATGAGATAATGTTCATCGACTGATACAAAAGATGAAAACCTTTCAAACGAAATGCAGGATAGTTTTCTAAGTTTTCCAGTTAAAACTGTCTCCATTGTATAGCTTACGTCACAATTGAAAGTGACGTCAATAAGCGATAGGTACTCCATTGGACGTGATATAAAGAACAAGCGTGTGGCCGTTCTTTCCATTTCTATACTAAACATGTTTCAATATGAATTATTAGATGCGGTAAATGTTTTGAAATTCATTGACAATAAAGTAGGTACTTTTTACATGTGGAATACATGCATCGCGGTTTAAGTTCGACTCTGTATAGATTTTGGGGTAGAGAACAGTAATCAAAACAAATTACAAATAATATCGTGTAGTCGTTGTGATAAGATTATATACTATTTAAACATACGCAAGACGACATGATGGCCCACACGTCATGGCCAGACGGTTTATCATGATATGGAAATACTTGAAAATCCTATACTGAAGTTCTCAAACGCTTTCAAATCTGGTCAAATCGGTGATTTGTTAACCGGCTACTGATATTGAATTTTAAGGAGATATTTTCCCGAAATCCATCGGAGATTAGAAAAATTGTCGATATTAATTAATTAATTAATTATGTATTTGTTGACAACTGCGTCGGCTTTTCACCACTTAAATATGGAAATGATGCTAAGTATAAAAAGTGTGGTTTTGAAAACTGAAAAAGTTTCTTCGCGAAAAACATAAGTTCATCATCATCATCATCAGCCCATTTTTACCCCACTGCAGGGGCTTAGGCCTCCCCCAGGGTGAGGAGGGGGGCTTGGAGCTTAAGTCCACCACGCTGCTCCACTGCGGGTTGGGAACTGTAACGACCGCCATCTATTGACAGCGTCCGGGACCGACTGCTTAACGTGCCCTCCGAAGCACGGTGTCAGTGATATTGTGTACTTAAGTCAGAAAAAGTCATAAAACATAAAACATAAGTTACGTTTATATAATACGATAATGATGATTTTCAGCATTTTCTTCTACGAGAAAGAACGGTCAAGTGCTCTATGGTCTTCCTGCACCACAGTAAACCTTACATTAATTTAAGACAGCATATGGGCATAAGTATGCAAAGCTTGTGCCGTAATGGAGGCCTGTAGGTGAACAGAACCAAATAAGTAATAAGCGATAGTGCAATAGTAGACTAAACAAATTAAAACAAAGGCTACTATTTAACTGAAACAAGAAAAGAAGCTCAAAAAAACAACAATTCGCACATAGTGAAAACAACTCTGATAAAATATAAATATGTTAAGTTGTGAAAATTATTTATTTTTACCCTTTTATATAAACTTGTTTCACTATGTCTGTATTCACTCTACAGGTAGAGTTTCTCGTTAAAATTATTATACGTTATTATGCTCAGTAACATCTGTTGTGAAACTGAAATACAAAGGTTTATATCACTACAAATTATAAAATAAAGTCCCCCGCTGCGTCTGTCTGTCTGTCTGTCTGCCTGAAAGCGATAAACTAAAAAACTACTGAACGGGTTTTCATGTCGTTGGCACCAATGGATGGAGTGATTCAAGAGAAAGGTTTATGTGTATAATACATTAATGTTTTGTGTAAATTGGTTGCAATATGAGCTTTCATCGGGAGATTTCATTGGGAGCTTTCATCCAAAACGCTACGTAAATCCTTTGAGATATAACAAAACAATATACAGAGGAATTATTTCTCTTTTATAGGTCCAAAGAAAAGTCCGCAATGGCATTGTGTATCTTTTACAGATAGCTTACTATACCTATTTTAATGCTTAAAAAAATGTTCACAAATAATGTGGCAATTCGAAATCTATTTACACGGATAGGATATTAATCTTTATCAAATCAACTACGTTAGTTACCATAAGCATTTAATGCACATTATAATTCCCATTAACACCATACAAATTAAATTAATATCTTGGAGTTATCGCAAAATTAAGACTATCGCGTGACAAAATTAATAATTTACACCATACAAATTAAATTAATATCTTGGAGTTATCGCAAAATTAAGACTATCGCGTGACAAAATTAATAATTTGCACCATACAAATTAAATTAATATCTTGGAGTTATCGCAAAATTAAGACTATCGCGTGACAAAATTAATTCAAGTGTGATGTATTTAGGCATAAGTTACCACGGTTGTACATAAAGAAATATTTTACTTTGTTTTAGGTATATTGTTTACTCTTTCAAATATTTGCAAAATTGGAAATAAAATACATGAAAAATATTCCAAGTAGGATGGACATATGTTACATTTATATCTAATTAACTCTATTCCACATACTCGACACAACAAGCTGATATATACGACACTAAGGCAGAAAAAAAATGTAGGCATACATGCTCTGCTACCCGTGCGAAGCCGTCGCGAGTCCCTAGTAAATTATAAAATACAACATTCAAGAAAATCGGCACTGGTTCACATTTTATCCGTTCTTCATTCTTCGTGGTGTAATTTAGTATTTAATATCAATTATTTATAATTCATAGTATTCGATAAATTGTTATATTGTATATAAAGATGAATTTCCAAAACCATTTCTTTGGAGTCCCGGCGGCGACGTGACGCGACGTTGAGCTTTCAGGCTAAACTTTACGGTCGAAGAAACTCCAACGAACGTATTTCGATATTTCTCAGAAACGTAACATAAACTTTTGTGATACTGTTAACAACAATCAATCCAGAATGCGACTTCCTGCCTGACCCGTGAATAAATTAGAAATTTTAATCCATCGAAGATTTACTGAGTGATTGGTTTGGGGGTATTTGCTCAATATACAACAATTAATTTTTAATATTAAAACCAATTTTCATAATATATCAATAATTACGACAAATACATCTCTGTACATGGGAAAAATTGTTGGAAAATTCATTATGGTTGTGTTGTCACGCCTTTATAAATATAAAACCCTTACGAATAAAAACTTTTTTTACTAAACCGATCATGATATAACTTTTCCATTTAAATAGATGATGATCATCCCGTGTCTCTCCACTGCAGGATATAGGCCTCTCCCAAGGCTCGCCACCACACACGGTCCTCCGCCTTTCGCGTCCAACTACCCCCGGTATGGTGCTTCAGGTCATCTGTCCACCTGGCCGGGGGGCGTCCAACGCTTCGCTTTCCGGTACGTGGCCTCCATTCGAGAACTCGTCTACCCCATCGGTTATCAAATGTAAATAGTAAATAGATATTATTATTATTAAATATATACATGTTATCATCACACTATTTAGGGACAGAGCAGTAAAGTAGATAATATAAAACGGGATTTCAGAATAGATATGACGTCCTAAGAACAATTTATCTTAGGGATGCCCATACGCAAACAGACAAATCTGTTTTAACGTATGCCAAATCGATATTTTGCATTTTTATGAAGATTTATAATTTCACTTTATTCGCTTTGATTATATATTGTCTGAATGGACCCTCGCAATTCAATGTCATCCAAAAAGACAGGCCAGATTTTATATACTTGTGTGTGTGACTCAACAGACCACGTACTCTCTCTACACAATTCTAATCATGTACAAACCGTGCTGTACCAAACCAAACTGTATGCGTGAATTTTAACAAGTTAGGTGGTATTCTTTTCTACGTTTTTTGACGCCAACTCTCTATCCAGACATTATATAATCAAAGGCCAAATCGCTTCTTGTGTTTGTATAAAAATTTATAATTTTAATTTTTTCGTTAATTTTTATGACAATTACTATTTTGTTAGGTTAGGTTTCGCTTGTGTATCTGCCAGGAGTGAAGAGGAGCGGAACGACGAACCACCACGAAACCCTACATTTTTCGTCGTTGCCGTTAGTTTCTAAACGCTCGCTGTTGCGTTTAGAAACTGACGACTACGACTTTGTTTGTAATCACACAAATTATACGATTTTCCGACGACATATCGATTGATATAACCTTTTTACTATTGGAAATGTTTTTCCGATCGCCTTCGTAAGAAGGCCTCTTCAGGTAAAATGCGTAATGACTATTTATTCGAGAACTTTAGGGTCATAGGTAAGTAGGAATGGTTGAGGTATTAACATATGCGCACTAACGAAAGGCAAAATATTGTCGTAAACATTTTTTAGAAACTTTTACAACTTTTTGAAAGTTAAAAAAAAACCACACAAACGGTCGTTTATAAGTGCGTCTTAGGGTTGAATTCACTTGTCTTAATTTCTTTTCATGTTTTATTTGCTTTAGTCTCAAAATAGAGAAAAAAGTTTTTTGAGTTATGAAAATTCAATAATAATATTTTCATTTATAGCTATAATATATTATTCGCATTAGACGTGCTAAGGACTAAGCGGGCGCTTTACGGTGTGTGTATGAATTGAATTATTTATCGAAAAGATATTATTGGTGTCTTTATAAGATTTATGTAATTGAAAAAATGAATAAAATGAAATTAACCTTTAATTTCTTCTACTTTAAAATTTTGCTAAGTTCATTTTCAATGTCCTTTGAAAGTGCTGTAATACATGAGTTCTATGATTTTTTTAAATAACCATTTGAAATAGAGCCTACCTTGGCCTGTTCACGTGAATTTAATCGACACATAACACAGTGCAGCGGAAATTAATTTATAGTTAGCAATAACTTCACTTGAAAAGGAAAACGTAACTGAAAACACGTATTGAGAAATTGCTTTGCACACCTCTAAAGTTATGGTTTCTCATTACGTGTTTTCAGGCAAAAATTTCGCAAACTGTATTTTCTTTCATTACTGAAAGGTGGTGAGGTGACCGTAAGAAAATGAGAAACTTCAAGAAGGGGAAAGGAGGTCCTCGAATTGTATAAGTAGTTAGTGAATTTTGAAATTTAAAACGTCCAGTTTATAATAAATTTTAGAATTCAAAGAGCTCGATTCAAATATATTATCGTTTCCTTTGTCCTTTGTACAATTTCATTAAAGTTATTGGATGCATATACCTCCATTGTGTTATTTTATTTAGTTACAATTCCTTTTGAGTTATACCATATAGTTAATACCATATTAAGAGTAGAGTTCTCTTACCAATAGAAAAAAGCCTTCTTTTACACTTTTACACTGATCGCTACGAACCCGGCAACGCATTTTTTGGGTAACATCATGCGTCACCCGCCACGAATCAGGTTTTAAATGGGATTGCTGCTCGAGTGACTATTGTATCGATAATCACTACATATCCTGATAGTTTTAGGGCCAGTTTTTCAGTTCTCACTTATCCTTGGATTAGCGTCGACGGACACAAACAATTAAAGTATTTGAAAATTAAGCTTCACTTAACGTTATTCCTAGGATAGTAAGAACTGAAATAGCGGCCCTAAAACTTTAAAATACGAGCTCCACTTTCTCACCGTCGCCGCTCGGTCTATTATTCTTGCAAACGTTGGAACCACATAAGTTTTTTTAAGTTATATTGTTTGGTATAAGCATTGGATATAAGTTGGAATATTTATTTAAAAAAAAACTTTGATTTAATCCAATTTATTCATTAACTTAACAATTATGAATTACATTAAAGTTATACCCTATGAGAATTTTGTCGTTTGAAATGAGTTAAAAAAAATAGTCTATTGACTATTAACGCATATACCTAAAGAGAAATAAAAAATCAACCACACGACATTTTTTCTTGAACAAAAAAAATGTAATAATTATATCTAATAAATAAATTTTAAAAAATTGTGACGAATCATAACTTCATAGTCTCTGGAACGAGACACAAGCTGTAAACCTGAATTTCACCACATGATACTCGTACAAATGTTTTTTCTCTATTTTTGTCAGTAAAAACTTTTTCAAATCTGGACCACTAAAGAACTTCGGGATAGCTATAGTAAATCATTAAATGGACATAATTTTGAGTGATTTTGAAATTATATGCATAAAAAATCAAAATACAGTTTTTTATTTCTATGATCAGTATAAATACTTCGATGTGCTAGTTTAAGTTTGGTTGCTTTTTTTCGTAAAAGTACATATTCGAAAACCTCACAAACTCTGCTAGAGTTGCCACCAAATTATTAGTACATATAACGTTGAACGTAACATAAACAATTATCGAGCCAATTATTATCACGTGCATGAACCGCACATACGTGGTCGGTCACGACAATAGGAACTTTGAAAACCACGTATTTTGTTTGATTAGACTGAATAAGTTAATTAACGAAAATCAGCTAAAGGAAAATGTTTCGTGTTCATCAATAGAGACTTGTTCTGTACGTGTCGTTGTTAAACTGCCCCTTAAGAGGATTGTGTAGTGTCTTTCCATACAAACAGCGTTGCAAGGGTTGCACCCCATTAAACCTTAACCGATTGGCACAAAAAAATGGTATTTAGATTTTTGTTTTTTTTTTTTAATATTTTGACACTTCATAAGAAAAAAAAAAACTTAAATGCGCGGGATTTTTTTTCTTAATCGTTTCATTTTTCACAGCATGGTCAACATGAAACTAATTGCATTTTCACAATATCTCATCGAAATTCATGATTTTTTAATTTTTAAAAATTTTTATTGTACCAAAATATTTAAAAAATTAGAAACGTATGAACCTAGTTTTTGCTGATCTGAATACCCTTGTATTTTGGGTTACAATCGTTAACCCCTTTTGTATGAAAATTCACCACTACATGGCAAAAATAATTACACGAAAATGCTTTTAAATTCGATTTTGTGATTTTCTATGCAACGGGGTTTGATAAATCTGAGAAAAAAGAAGTAAAATTGTAATGGAGTATATAAACATTTATTATAGGCAGCGAAATAAACTAAAATCAAATTAGTTGCTATACTTATAGGTGCTATCTAACTAGTTATTATTCTTTTCAGCAGATAGCGCAATCGCTAGAGCTGTCTTAAATAAAGCTTTATTTTTACATTTTTAACTAAAATAAGCTTTCAAACACGTAAAATGTATTATTTCGGAAAAATGCGTATTGCATGAAATAAAATATTCTATTGCAGCTGTGTAACATATAAAAATGGCACCACATGTATAAGTTTTAAAATATGGTATCTCAAAAACGTCGCTTTCTTGAAAATATCATATTTTACTTACAATTTTCGTTTCAATTTGAGACAACTTGTAGTCACGTAATAATAACTTACGTCCATTAAATCTATACTAATATTATAAAGCTGAAGAGTTTGTTTGTTTGTTTGTTTATTTGTTTGTTTGTTTATTTGTTTGTTTGTTTGTTTGTTTGTTTGTTTGAACGCGCAAATCTCAGGAACTACTGGTTCCAATTGATAATTTTTTTTTGTGTTGGATGGTTTATTTATTGAGGAAGGCTATAGGCTATATGTATAAAATAATACTATCTGTCTGTCTGTCTATTTAAGCAAATCTTCAAAATGGGTGAACTGATTTTGATGAAACTTCACAGATATGGAAAGGAAGTGGTCAAAACTGACATACACTACTTTTTGTATGTCTGTATGTACGTCCATCTGTCTATTCGAGCTAATCTCCAAAACGGCTAAACCGATTTTAATGAAATTTCACGGGTATGAAAAGGAGGTGTTTAAAAGTGACATACGCTACTTTTTGTCCGCCTGTCTGTCTGTACGTCTATGTCTCTATTCGAGCTAATCTCCAAACGGCAGATTTTGATGAAACTTTGCAGACGTGAAAGAAGGTTGCCAGAAAGAGTGAAAGAGTGAAATCAGCTACTTTTTGTGTCTGTTTGTCGTTTGTCCTCACTGATCTATCAGCGTAGATAAAGCCGAAACTACTGTCTAGGAAGCCGAAATTTGGAACAGTGGTTTATTTTATAACGTGAGTATACATTTTTTAAGAAAGGAATATTTGGAAATTTCAAACTTAAGGAGGGAGGAATAGAAGTGCTTTGTATGAGAGTCTTTGTTCTTTAAAGTAAGAAACATAAAAATTTTAACAAAAATAAATAATAACGTGTTTCAGGGTTTTTAGATTTGCACGTTTTGAGGGTGGGAAATGGGAGGTGAAAAGTATGGGAGTATTGGTTTTCTTAAAGGAGTGGGGAGAATGAAAATTGAAAGTTTGAACGGGTGTACCCAATATTAGTTTCAGCAAAAAGTACGTATAAACCATTTCGAATGTTAATACTACCTAAGACAGGAATGTGTAGTCTACGCAAGCGAAGCTGCGGGCCGTCGCTAGTATTGGATATATATATACACATATAAAATGGTTATTGTTATTTCAACCACAGGTACAGATGGCGCCAAACTTCTGGTATCCGAAGGTCAAGAATGCACCAGTACCTGCGCAAAACACGCGTGTCAATTTCAAAGCGAACTAGAAGTTTGACGTGAACTATAAAGTTTAACAAAAATATGAGTTATCTTTGTAGTATTTATCCGCGAACGTCTTAAATCATATTTCACGTCTCAGTTACTGACTTTTCTCGATAAAAAACAATCCAAAACAAGTGAAAACTGATAATTATAAAAAGAAAGCGAAGAAATATCTGTTACACGATGGCCTTCCCAGTAATTCAATAGCAGTCGAGATAGAGGCAACTGATACTGTGTACAATAGCAACGTGACTCTAACGATTATAACGAGCTCACCTAAAGGCTGTTTTGCGTTTATATAACTTGTTGATGACAAAAGTTAAAAATTTTATCCGTACTAAGCGGATAAGGATAAAGGGAACTGATGAGCGCAACTTTTTAATGTAATTAAAATCATTTATTTTGCTCGCTTGACACAGTCGAAAGCCAAGTAAAATACGTTTTCCAACCATGTAAAAGTTAAATCCGTAATATTTGGTATTATTTTAGTCTCATATAAAAAAACATTTTAAATAAAATATATTAGTAGTACTTATAGTCCATTGAAAAGTTACATTTGGGGTTGGGTTTTTTAGAGGACGCAATTTTATTTTTTAGATGTGTAGGGGGGGGTCATTGTAAGGTTAAAACCAAGTTTGTGGGGTCGCCACCCTTATTCCACGGCCGCCATCTTGGAAAAAGAGGTTGAAATGGTTTTAACGGTGTATCTCGTAAAATATTGGTCTCATAAAAAAAATTTTAACATTTTTTGTTGCAAATTAAATTATCTACAACTTTGGTCCACTAATTTTTTGTCGTAAAACCATAACCAAAAAAGTTATGAGCAAAAATGTACAGAAATTCGATTTTTCCATATAACTTTTTTTCTAATCATTTTACGAAAAAATGATATCAGATCATTTTTGTAGATCGTGTTTTGAGGAACAACTTTTATTTGGAATATTTTTTAATTTAGTCAATAGTTAAGGTTTTACAGCGCTTCGAAGCGAGTACCATTTTTCAGTACTCATAACTATAAATATATTATATGTATGTATTAATGATTTGCCATAAGTTTTTATCATGTTGTTTGTTTTTTTATGATAATCTTTTTAATTATTGATTTTGCAATATTGTTATTAATTAATTATTGATTTGCCACTCCATTACAGAACTTTACAATTATTGATTTTTAAAATAATTTTTATTTTTTTTATTTTTTTAAATTAATAATCATTTGATCTGATATCATTTTTTCGTAAAATGATTAGAAAAAAAGTTATATCAAAAAATCGAATTTCTGTAAAGTTTTGCTCATTACTTTTTCATTACTAAATAAAAGTTGTAGATAATTTAATTTGCAACAAAAAGTGTTAATAATTTTTTTTAATGAGACCAATAGTTTACGAGATACACCGTTAAAACCATTTCAACCCCTTTTTCCAAGATGGCGGCCGTGGGACAAGGGTGGCGACCCCACAAACTTGGTTTTAACCTTACACTGACCCCCCCTACACATCTAAAAAATAAAATTGCGTCCTCTAAGAAACGCAAGGTAAGGCCTAAAAAATGTAACATTTCAATGGATTATTACAAATATATTTTATTTATAAAGAAATTATCTTCTAGGTACAATTGTTTCAAATCCAAATAATAATAATTTTTTGTGAAATGATCCATAATTCAGTATTTTTTTTTGTTTGTTTCTCGTGTTTTTGCGTTTAGGTACGTAAAAAATGTTTTCCAGAAGAAAATGAGGCTGTGGTTAACCCTAGCATATATAATGTGTAGATAACCTTCATCCATTTTTCTGTGTTTGACAACATTCACGATGTCCCAAGGATAATAGGCTGATAAATTTCGAATGACGTATTTGGCACATGTATCCCCACGTATCGAATACGTCATGACCGTGATACAAATAAAAAATAGGTATCGTATGTTTGTGTTACTTTCTTCTACCAACCTGATAAAAACATTATAATTTAGTCACTTTCATTATCAACTCATTTTGTATTTACACTCAATTTAAAAAAAAACTCCGGCTTCAAATATAGATATATCCACTTAATATTTCTCTCTCAAATACTCTCACAATGATTTTTAGGTACCAACTACTTACTAATAAACTAAAAAAGGTAAAATTGTTAGGTTAAAATCAGATTGGATCCCCCTGTAGTATATTCAGCGTCTTTGCTGTTATCGTTTTCAACTTACAATCTTTTTTTCGATCTCAGACGAAGGAAATATTGAATTCGATACGGAAAGTCTTATTTTTGTGTTCGTTATACATAAATAGAAAATGACAGAGATGACTGAATTTCTTTACTCATTAATATAAACATATTAATTAATACATACATTTGGTTTTGTTTCACCCAAAGAAATTACTCTATCTTCATTGGTTTCACCTTTCTGAAGGTTTACCGAATGTGAAAAGGGCGAATTCTAATTTTGCATGTCGCGTCCCTTCGGTGAAATTACTAGTAGCTTACGCAAATTTTCTGTATTTCCAGTGGGAATCGAAAACTTATATTAGTTCAGAGAAAATTTGGAACGTCAATGTGTTACGATAACAGACATAGCTTAATTAAACCCAATTCTCTAAAGACAAACGTGGGAGGTATAGACACGTGCTGTGATGATTTCACGTTTTAAAGGTTTTTTTTTCGTTTTATTCTACCTTACATATCGTGTCTCATTCCAGGTTGTAGTAATATCCTGATTTACAAAACTAATCTCCACTACATTCCCGGTTTTTCTTTTACCAATACCTATCCCCTGAAAATGTATACCTATACTATAGGTATAATAAGTAATTTCTAAACGATGACATTTTTGTGCTCAAAAACACTCAAAATTACAAATATTATCAGTGTAAATTATTTTATAAATAAAGACATAACAAATAACGAATAGCTGATATAGCCTATCTGCATTATTATTAGAAATAAAGACAAGTACTTGTTTAGAGTAATCTATTTTACTTAGACAGCCACGTTATATGTTAAAAAACAAGAATTTAATTTGAAATTTTGTAAATCAGAGAAGCGAGCTAAGGTGAGGTTTCCCGCTTGTCGTAACGTTATGCCCTCTCTATATAGAAAAGAATGGATGAAAGTTCTTATTTCTAAAGTGTCCATCACTGACTATCAAACCCTAATTTAACACATACGTTTAAGTGATTTATTCCCATAATATCTTATTTTTGTTAATCGAAATCTAATCGACCGAACTGCTGTTTTGTAGTAGCTGTTAATATATTTTGTCTTCGTTGATCTAAGTAGCGGTCTGGCATTCATTACAAGTCACCGGGACATAGATACTAGAGGAGAAACGGTTTTGTGTCGTATAGAAAACTCTGTCTATTATCACTTAATGTCCTCATTGTTAGTTAGTTAGTTATTATTATTATTATTATTGTATTTGGTCGGTGCACATGCCCAATATAAAATACGAAATCTTACTAGTCATAACTTACTATAAAATTATTCCTTCGAAGTTTACATATGGTTTGTAAATATACATATTTAAATTTCTAGAATAATCCAAAACACGGTTAATTTGAATTTTCGTTCTCTATGTTTTTTTATTGTCATAACCCTTTAAAAAATTTTTTGCTAACACAAGTGGAATAAAGGTATGAATTAATATCACCGAAATTAAACTTCATTTTTTGATTGAAAAAAGAACATTCGTTCTACTCTCGGGATTGGTTTCATCAAAACAGTTTTATTACAGTTAATGTAAATTACGTCTAATGAACCTCTCCTACTTCTTTATTAACATTTATTAAAGTAGGTAAGTACTATTTATATTCATTACACACGCAATAGGTACATTGACTGTATTAAATGTACAATGCATCACAATAAGGTATAAAAAAGTATTGATAAAAATATTATATCCGAACGACGAAAAGCGGAACCATTCGAGAATAATCACTATTATGAATACGCTTTCGACCGGTATATTCGACGTCGCACGAGTACACTCCTTAATAAATCCCTAGAGAGAATGAATTTGGATTACCAAGGCATTTCGACAAGGCTGACGACCGCTTAGCCTAGTGGGCAGCGACCCTGCCTGCGAAGCTGGAGGTCCCGGGTTCGAATCCCAGGTCGGGTCAGTATTTATATGATGAATATTAATACTAGCATCGGGCCTTGGTTGTTATATGTATGTGGTGTCTTCGCTTGGTACCCAAAATACAAGCTAATGCTTAGTTTGGGACCTAGACGTTGTTGTGATTGTGTGTGTTATTATTATTATATTATTATTTCAAAATAAAATTATTTCAGCGGCAAAATATGTAAATTATAAAACAGCACATTCAGAATATGTTTCAGGAAAATAATGTGGGCTTTAACTATATTATTTACTAGCTTTCCGCCCGCGGCTTCGCTTGCGTGGACTATACAGTTGTACCGAGACAGTTAAAGGAACGCGACGCTCCAGAACATTGTGACACTTTCTAGAACATTCTAAAACTTAACTACCTAAGAAATCTCTGTACCTAATATCGTAAAAATCGATTTAGCTATTTTACCATGAAGAATAGCTATCCCACAAGTCGGTCCCTAAATCAGTCAGCCGTTTTGGAGATGAACCGAAACAGACAGACAGACTAACAGATAGTACGATTTTTTATATGTATATAAATAAATTGCTTTTCACTCCTGACAACGCCCTCTTTATGTTTGCAAAATTTACGTAAAATTGGATCAGCCGTTTCGACGATTAGCCCTAACAAACAGACAGGCAAACACACAGATAAAAACCAACTTATGTCAGTCTTGATAACCTCCTTTTTATATCTGCGAAGATTTATAGAAATGGTTTAGTCGTTTTGGAGATAAGCCGGATAAGACGAAAAACGACAGACAGACAACCACACGCACAAAAAGTTACCTATCTCACTCCTGACAACCTATTTTAATGTCCGCATCCGTATCCATCCGCAGTTTCATTAAAATCTTTAAAAGTTTAGCTTGAACATACATATAGACAGACAGACATACAAACAAAAAGTTGCGTACGTCACTCCTCACACCCTTCTTTTCATGTCTGCAAAGTTTCATTAAAATTAGTTTAAATGTTTTAGAGTTTAGCTAGAACAGACAAAAAGACAGCTAGACAGACACACAAAAAGTATTGTATGTCATTGTTGACAATCTTCTAACCACATCTGTGAAGTTTCATTGGAAACAATTCATCCCTTTCGGAGATCAGTCAGACGAACGGACAGAGAGACAAACAAAAAGTATTGTATGTCACTCCTGACAATTTTTTAATTACATCGTTGAAAGTTTCATTAAAATAAGTTTAGCCCTTTCGGAGTCAGTCCGAACAAACAGACGGACGGACAGACAGACAGATAAACAAAAAGTGTTGTATGTCACTCCTGGTAATCTGTTTATTGAAGTCGGTTCAACCTTTTTGGAGATAAGTTCAAACAGACAGACAGACGGACAGAAAGACAGATGAAAAGTAGCCTGTGCCATCCCCGGTAATACTCTCTGTACGTCTGCAAAGTTTCATTGAAATCAATTTAGTCGTTTAGGAGGTTAACCAGAACAGACAGACAGACGGACAGACATACAGACAAAAGTAGTCTATGTCACCCCGGTAATTCCCTTTGTACGTCTGCAAAGTTTTATTGAAATCGGTTAAACCGTTTCGGAGATTAGCCGGAACAGACAGACTGACGGACAGACACGACACAAAAAGTAACCTATGTCGCCTCCGTAATGCCTTTTGAACGTCTGCAAAGTTTCATTGAAATCGATTCTGTCGTTTCAGAGATTAGCCGGAACCGACAGACAAACAGACAGACAGACACTACAATTTTATTAACATAGGTATGCAAAATTTTAGAAAATTTAACTGGAACCAATTCTCGGGTTGGATGAAATCTCCATCTCAGGAGATTATATGTTTTCCTGACTATAATTAAATCAAAACAAAATTACACATAATAATTGATTAGAACACAATTACTAAGTAATTTACACAAATCAGCGAGCGTAACGAGCTGTGAATATATTACTATAGGTAAGTTTTAAATGGTTTGAAGTGCCGATACCTCAAAACACTTGTATTTGAATTGTTAGTTTTCTCGGCACCGCTAGAGGAATTGTACAACTTCACTATACAAACCTTTTACGCCGTCGCTCGCTCGCCGTAGTAACCAACTTGAAACTCAAAGGAACAGCTCGCTGAAAACCATTCCTAAAATGTCTACGTTCGCCGTCGGAAACGAGTTGCATACAAACTAAACGGTAGATTAATTAGTCTATTATCAAATAAATGTTTTGCTTTTAAAATTGCTATCAACGATTTCGTAGCGATTGCTGAATCCGACTCATTGAGGGAAAGTTGAAAAAACGATCATATAATATTAGGTATTAATCTATGAAGTGCCGTTTTGTATGAAATAAGTTGAAGTATTTTTTTTCAAACCACTTTACTTCTGTTATTCAAAATAATCACCCGTGCAATCGATGCATCTTTGCCAACGCAGTGGCAGTTTATTGATGCAGTTAAAAAGTTGTCTAATTTTGAAAAAAGTAATAGTCTGTAGTAGTAATAATTTTTAAAGTGTCCATGACGAAAAATTTTCAAATGTAATGAAAACACAACGCTAATCAATAAACAAAAGACTGACTTTGTAAAAAGAACGTCATGTTTATAAAACAAATTTAATTCGAATTTATTTTTGTTTGCAATGGCCAGCACTGAAGAACGGCAACTTCATAAGGTAAGACCTAATATTAAAATTATAGACGTCAAAAGTTATACTCAAATATTGTATTCGATTCACAGTTGTTAATGATCACTAAAGATTTGAAATATAGTAGAATTTAAAATCATACGTGTTACATCTCGAAGAAGAAATTTTAATTTATATTTGACTTTATTTCTTTACTTTATTTCACTTTATTTTCGAGTCGATTACGAGTTTATGCCGAGTACAAATCATCTTGGAATTAAGTTGAAATTGGGATATATATGTCATGGTTTTTGTGCTGACAATACGGCATTTCTAATAAGGGATTAGAAATGCTTCATGATCTTCGTAAGAAAAGATTTTCGTAACGCTCGAATATTACTTGCTATTATTTATATACGATGGACTAGGACGCACAAAATTTATTTCATTTTTGTGATGAAATTTACAAATAGAAAGTGCACGCAAATTGAAAGACATTATCACGCTTATCGAAATCATGCCAAATTTTTCGGCGTAACATAATTAACAACTAGCACAGAAGATTATGGCAAAAGCTTGTGCGCAACTGATGTACGCCGCTGATGTGAAGCCATTGTACAGCTTTTAAGGATTTCTGGAGCTTGTATGCTACTAAAGAAAGCTCATAGTCACTGTGTATATATAAGGCTACCTAACATGTATACATCAGTGATTTACTTTCACTGAAGTTACGGATTTATGGCCAGATGCGTTTAGTTTTATCGGCCGTAACAGGACAGGGTATCGGCGACGACCGGCCGCGCCATTTCGCGACTCAGCCGCTGCTAAACGCATAATACTAAACTGTACGTTAAAATGTCCATTAGACCGGAGTTTTACTACTGTTATGAAAAGTTAATACTTTTCATTGCTACTGAAATTTGCAACTGAGATTTTCGTCATAAACTTATGACAATGTAAGAAGGATTGCTTCCTCCAGAAGAAACTCTTCATCGTCTATTATTGATCCCTCATTTTTGGTTCAGTTACTCTAAATAAAAGCTTATTTTTAAAAATTTATTTTACGTATATTTTAATTTATACTTCTTAACAGGATAATGTGTTTATTTACTAGTGTTAATACTTAAACTATTCAGTATGTATGTACTCAGAGAGAGGTTGGTACGTTAGTAGCATGCTTATGTTCACTAACCCCTCGCCACCCAGCTTTTCAAAATGTAGGTACCCCACCTTAAACTTGGGTAGTTGATTACTCGGTTTTCCTTATGCCCCTACCTTTCTTAGCCCGGCCGAGATCGCCATAGTGAATTGACAGGTAGTCATTGATGGATTCTATTATCCACCATCCAGCTCCATCATCAGGCCCTCGCCATCACGTACTATGAAAAGTACTTGTAAATATAAATCTGAGGAGTTCAAACTCAGTGGATTTATGGGTAGCCATTGTTCGACGTTGTTAATCAGCTTCCAGGTCCAGTCTTCAACTCGACCCGATTAACGACTGAGGAGTTCCCTCGTGAAGAGATGATCTTTGTTGCATCAACAGGACCTGCTTACCAGATTATTGCATTGTTGTGGACAATTTAAACACCTACCCACCACCCACCTCATACGAATGTTACAAATTAAATAAAAGCTTGTACGTAAAATAAAAAGACGTCGCTGTGTCCGATTTATCGTTACAAGCGATATTGTTTTAAGCTGTTTTCTTCAACAGGTGTTGGTCATTTAGCCGGAACTTAAACATTTGGTTGCTAAAACCGATATGTCATTTATAAGCGATAGCTTTTAAAACCGACTCGCACTATACATTTTGTTATATAAATTCTTTAGGTAAAGTTATTGCGACAAAATTAAAAATCTTTATTGAGCGCATGGTTCTATCCAGACATGTTTTCTTGTTAAAAACAAAAAATAAAACAGGTGAAACGCACCATTATTTTAATTTCGCAACGTAATACCTACATTAAAGGTAGCGTTATAAAACTTGAGTGTTTTTCAGAGCACTTAACAAGCCATTATAATTATTGCCTTGAGGACGTTAAACAATTTAATGTCAAGTGTTATTGCTTGTTTCTTAGGTAGAAAAAAAGATTTTTATTGAACTTGAACCGGCAATAAATATAATGATCGAAAAATCAACATTTCATATTATCAATATTATTAAACATGAAACGGTGTTTTGTTCTTTTCCTTGTCATGCCTAATGCAGGCACTTCACGCTCGCCGAGAGGAGGCGAGTGGAGGCGAACGCGACCGTGTAGTGAACGCGAGCTTGTCGATATTTTGGATGGCGAGCGCGAGCGGCCCAAGTACCTAGGAATAGAAAACGAATAACTATTTTATAACTGCTCATTCATATGACCCTATATGTATAATAAAAAGAAATAGCTGTATATATTGTTCTATTTTTATTTACGCAATGAGATCTGTTGGTGATACCTAACATCTAGAAAAATTTTGGCAGGTTACTAAAATCTCATCCTGTATATTGGTTGCCTCTTCGTACATTGATTGCCACGGATTAAAGTTACTAGTATATTTTAGTGGCCATTAAAATATTTATTGATTTCTAAACAACTGAAATTTTAGTGAGCAATGAACTATCATTCTGGATGTGCAAGTACCTAGTATAAAGTTTACTTTACTCAAGTACATGATATTACTTCAAGAATTATTAATTGTGAATACTCCATCTCAAATTTTAGAATCGTAATAATAAGTAAATTTTGTATTATAATAAATAAGATTCCAAAGACAACTGTTTAAAAGTGTTACATTTTGACATGAATTCGATGAACGTCTTTTTAGTCGTCCCAACGGCATTCTAGAAAAATTATGTCACGAAAAACATTGAAAAAACTATATTTCCGTCGAGGGCGAAAATTTGAATCTAGAGCGTAGCGAAGAATTGTAAAGTAGAAAGACATACATGCCACTCGAAAAAGAAAATAATTTTGCTTACGAATTAAACACTTTGCGTATCACTACCCTAGCGAAGAAATAAATTGAAAACCATTTTTTTAAATACTTATAATAATAATAACACCCGGGGCATCCTACGCAGCGCAATCTAGTCCCAAACTAAGCAAAGCTTGTATTATGGGTACAAGACAACTGATATGCATACTTAAAAATTCTTTATAATGTATACTTACATAGATATTTTGATATTTTTAATACTTGTCGGAATTTGTGGATTTATCGAATTCTTTCAGTACAGCGTTTGGTTTATTTATATTCTCTATGACTTAAGTCATACAAAATATTGTGTTTGTGCTTGTGTTTGATATGGGTCGGTTTAGAAGTATAGCCATTAAAAAGTGACAAATATACAGTCACATTTTCCGCGGCAAAAAGTAACTTATCTCTGTCTTCAGGAATCAAGCTATTTTTTTGCCTAATTTCAATGAGATCTGCTCAGCGGTGAAAAGGTAACAAGTCCACAAAAATGATACCCGCAGTAAAAAGTAACTTAAACTCGTTTTCAGAATACATACTATCTACTAGCTAAATACTTTAAACTAGCTAAACGCGCTGCTTTCCCCGCAGATGGGTACCTTATGTGCGGGGAGGGCAGCGCGTTTAGTCACGCTCCAGACTCTGCCCGCGACACCGCTTGCAGCCTTGCCTGGTCCACCCCCGGCGCCTGTTAAAAATCCTCTTAGGCCCCGTTTCGTCCCATACGCGTTGGCTATGTAAGATCCCTGGCAACGGCACGCCCGGGTTGAGAGCCGCCCTAGAGGATAAAGCACCGGCTGCATAGGGTATGTTCACCTTGCCACCCTTGTATGATAACATAACAGGGACAAGGCCGACAACCGCATGCATCGACGCCAAGAAGGCCGGTAGTCCAACATCCCGTACGCACCGAATCTCCAACCCCCCATGTCGGATTGGTAGGGTGGCTTGAATCCACTGGTTTGCCTCGAGGCAATCTCGAGATGGACGTTCAAAATCTCCTCCAGAAGATGCTTCAAGACGTCATCGAAGTAATCGATCTCCTCCGGGAAAAGCCAGCTAGGAGACGTCCTCAAAAGGTAAGTAACTTTGGGAGCAGCGAAGCACATCCGCAAAAGGTCAAGAGCAATGTGGGCAGAAAGGTCTTTCAGCCGTGCTTGAGCGATAAGAAGAAGTCGTTTCCTTGCAGCGATGGCTAAAGGTATGGCTTCTGGAAATATCGGCGAGACTAGAAGGTTAAAAGTTAGAGGAGACAGCTCCCTGGGGCCTGGAAGAAGAGAGGAAAACAAGGAAAAAGAAGAACGGGATTCATGGTGGTAAGGAAAAAACTTACACTTGTTGGCATTAATCTCCTGCCTTAGCTCTTTTAGACACAGTATTAGATAGCGTAAATCCTGCTCAACTACTACAGGTCTGCCTCCAATGGTCCCGTCATCCAAGTACCAAATGTTTAATGGGGCTTTGAGCTCCTGTATCACTTTGTGAATTGGAAAGCAGAAAAGTAGAGGCCCCAGTGGATCCCCCTGCTGCACGCCAACTTGGGAAAGGATAAGAGAGCCGTCATTATATAGATTTGAAGGAGAGTGATATACTTGGAAAAGGAAGGGATAAAGGGAAGAGACTTTCTCTTTAATTCCGTCCAGGCGTGTTCCGTTTAAGCGTGTCCCTCTCGATGGTGTTGAAGGCATTTTTCAAATCTAACTTTATTTATTATTATATTTCTAAATTAAACATATCACTTTTGTTTACATTATAATTTTTTTATGTAGATAGATACATATTTAACAGATTTTTAATTTCTTGTTTCAGACAGTTTATATGGTAATAGTCATATAAAAATGTTATATAATACTTACAAATTTAAAATAATTCTGAGCGATAGTACTGGAACATTGTTAAAAAGTTCTTGTTGAGTTTTCATAAATAAAGCTTGTGTTTGTAAATTATGACCCCGGTGCTGGCGTCTACGAAATATGTCTGAATAACAAAAATATACATATTTAATTTAAAAAAGTTTTTTGTAAAACAATTGATTGATTTTCAGAAGAACAAGTGATTTTCAGAAGGGTTTTCGAAATAAAACATATGAAGTTAATAAAATAGGTGTTTTGAAAACCTTTCGTATTTAAAAAAATCATACTAACAATTCAGATGACATGTTTTTTGTATTGAAATTTATTATTTCAAAATTTCTATATTAACGAATCGACTTAAGGCTATGTTAGGATTGATCGTAGATAAATTATCATTATAATGGTATTAAATTTAACTTATTCTAATATACTGGCTAGAGTGTAGAAACGATTTAATATTTATGGATCAGTCAGAAATATCCGCGTTATTGGATGTGCATTCGTTTCAACGCGGTCACTTACATTTTACATCACATTCACATGCTCGAATTAATCAGAGCTCATTAGCTGATTGGAAAGGCTGCACCTCATTAGATGAAAACATAATGAATGAAATATCCTGGTTTCATCGGGCCCGCATCTGCGTGACCACTCTGATCAAGGCACCGAGCTATGTATTAGTTAAATAGAGTTTAATACGAGAACCAAGTTATCAAATTTGAGCCATAGGATGAGGAAGGGAGACGGGCGGCTTTTGCTTAAAACCCATGCTATCGGTTACCTAGATTTTTGTGTTGTGTCTAGGCGTTTATATATTACCCGTCACAACTAATTATATACTGTTGAATGAAATGAATGAAGTGTCACGATAGCCGAAGCCGAAGCGAAACAAACCTGTCTCAAATTTATGAGGCTATGGGGCCATGGTTCGAATCCGGGGGTGTACCAATGACTTTCTCTAACTTAAGTACATAACTATCACCGACTCCGTGCCTTGGTGAGCACCTCAAGCAGTCGGTCCCGGGTGCTATCAATAGATGGCGGTCGTTACAATCCCCAACCCGCAGTGGAGCAGCGTGGTGGATTTAAGCTCCAAGCCCCCTCAACCTGGGGGAGGCCTAAGCCTCTGCAGTGGCGTAAAAATGGGCTGATGAAGTAAAAAAAGAAATGCAGATCCTACCGATAAAAAAAATTTAAAGTAAATAAAGTTTAGAAAATTGGTCGGTTTTGAGTCGTTGTGTTTTTTGATCCTTCTAGTCTGCTACATTCAAAGTTCAATGGGATCAGGGCCCTAATCTAAGGACCTCTTACATTCTGTTTTAATACGATTCGTGTTTTATGAGCCATCAATTATTCGGATCAAACATACCTAAAAATGACGTATTCTGAGAAACGTCCAACGTCTTTGTAAACCAAGCATTGGAAGTATAAAAGGATAATGGAAGGTAAATATTAGTTAGGGATATTTGATAACCGAAAGAGAATATTTCCAGCTTATAAGCTATCATGTCAGCGTCAGATGTAAGGATAAATTCGGTTGATATAATATGTTATACACAAGGCTTTGGCTAAAAGCTTTTTGCTTATACTTGAATTAATGATTAAAGCTTTCTTTTGTATTACTAACTATAATAACGACATTTCAAACCTATTATGAAAATATATCCCATCTTATGAAAATGATCCTGTGATAGTCATATTTACGCTATAGCCATTTAGGCTTATCCGTAATATTATTCAACGAGGCAGGTGTACTAAGAATTTATTCACTTTATAAAATGTTTAGGCAGTTCATAAAATGTTTTTTGTTGTACGCGCATAAATCTTAAATATCTACACGCACGCATAATATTTCACGTACAATACCCTATACAGAAGAAAAATTATTTTACATATATTTATGTTAGAATTTACTTTCTTGTTTCATACGTTGAGAATATGAACCATAAGAACCTATAAAAATTCAACAATTTACGCAATGGTTAATAATATTATTTTTAAATATACAAACAGAAAACAACCCCCACGTGCGTTCAATTTATAGAACAGCTACCTGAAAAAAAACTCACAAATTTTTGTGTACTAAATGTCATAAATTGTAAAAAAAAACAAAAAAAAATTATTCACCAACCAACCTTCAAAGTAGACCCCCACTTCTTTCAATACAACTACGCCAGCGTTTCACCCAATCCTCCATGCACTTTTCGTAGGCAAATTGAGTTTGGATTCAGCGATTTTTTTTATGGCTCCAATGAACTCAAAAAGCCTTCCTCGAAGTGGTAATTTTCGTTTTATAAACAGGAAATAGTCAAAAGGGCCAGTATCAGATGATTACAGTGTTTGATTAATTAATCAGAAAACTTAACACATACAATTGTATTTGTGAAGTTTCCGCTAAATGTTCTTCCATAAAATAATTATGGAGGTAAGAAAGTAAATGAAGTTGACTTCCTATGAAAATTGACATCTGTCTGACTCTAATACTTGTAGAAAGAAGGGAAGGTTGTCATGTCCTCAGCCGCGCCTCGCCGACCAGTAGATGTAGTAAAACGAAAAGGAATTTACTAACAAAATAAATTTAATAATACTTTATACAAAAATTATTTACAATATTATAGAACACAAGTCTGGACAAGGACTTGCGTACCTGAGTGCTACTGGTAATTGGCTCTGGTAACTGGTGGGAGCGCTGTTTCTACTGGTAACAATTCATATTGTTGCTAGGTATTTTATACGTTTTGTATTTTGGCCAATCAGAAAATGTTTGGTGTCATCCGAGAACCCAAAGTATTTGAGCCGTATGATGTCACGTGTACTGAGCTGGTAGAAATATTGTTTTTCAATAAAAATAAATGACGGTGAAAAATGATTGGAAAATGTTGCGACAGGGGTCACTGATTTAGACTTTAGTATAAGCGGTCAATACCCTTATATAATGGTTTCAAGCAATGGTGTATTATAATGGTGCAAAATCAATGACTTATCATTCCACAAATCTGGACGTTTTATTCCTTATTCATACCGTCGTAATCGAAAAAAAATGTCTGCATAACCAACGATTTTTGAGCAACTTTGTCGCGGTTTTTTGACTATGGGGTTATTTTCGAAGAGCCATTCCTAAGACTGTTAGTTTGTTGGCATATCGTGCTTACAAACCCTACGTCTCATCGCCACTGATTATGCGATTCATGAAGGTGGACTCCATAGAAGTTTGGTAAGTCATATCTTACTTGTTTTCGGAGCTCCTTCCTTTTGGACTAAATTGAGCTCTTTTAACACCAGCCGTACAGTGACGCTTCTCTTGCCCAAAATATCCGTCAAAAGTTATGAACAGATGTAATATAAATGTTCTACTCTCGAGTCAACTCTAAGGTTCATTCCACCAACTTACGAAATAAAAAATAGCGATATCTTACACGTGCGGCATTTCAATGATACACTTCGTAGCACATATGGAAACCCTTCCAATATTCAGAACCCCAGTACTTCTGCGCTGCGGGCTTTAAGCGATTAAACACGCAGTTCTATGGATTAAATGCTACCCTACTTTTAGTTCTGTGCTGCGGGAGGCGTTACAAGGGCAATAATAGCGTTATTTATTTGAATTCCTACCGCTACTCAGACTGAAATTTGGTTTAGTTGTTTTCGAAATTGATCAACAGACTACTAAATAGACCATTAATCTAAACAAAACTAATTCGAAATTGTTAAATAGGCTTCTAAATGGCTCGTCGCTCCGTTCCCCTTCGCTCCTCACATTGACATAAACCAACCTAACCTAATAATTTAAAAAAATAGACCATTAACCTAAACTAACCTAATTGAAAATTGATTAACAGTCTCCTAAATAGACCATTGATAAATTACATGTGTAACACATTAAGGAGTGAAAAATTACAAAAAGTAAGAAAATCTTGAATACTACACCGGAAACCATACCCGAATACGGATCGTTCGCAACGCTGGTGGCGGAATGGTTTTAGGTAACTTTCTTTGAATTAATACTCATAAACCCTCCCGCAACTCAGAACTACTGGGGTTCTGAATACTGAAAGGGTTTCCATATACGCCACTTCGTACACTTTTTACTTGCTTTTTCCATTTCAAACTTAACTGACGAATTATGCAGAAGAGGTTGAAATGGCGCTGAAGACGAGCATCCTCATCCCGAGGGGAGGCCCAAGCCTCTACAGTAGAGCATAATGGGCTGATTGTTCCTCTACGCTAGAAAGAATCACACCAAATTATAATTCTATCCATTGCTGAAGTGATTAAGCATAAACGCTTCGCGTCTGTCGTAACTATAGTGGCTTCTCTGCATAGGAAAAGGACGGAGGTTTCTTTCTAATTAATTATTTTATTTTAAATACCTACCCAGTCTAAACTCTATCATACAATGAACAGTGAACCTACACAGTCGGTAGCAGTCAAAAAGACTATGGAAGTCGTTAATTCAGCGCACTTATGTATTTAGTCTTCCACGTTCGGTGACCCATAATATGATTTCCATAATTTAAGTCAAACTCAGTCGTACTAAAGATGCAAATTTTGTAAAAGTTTTTAGTCCCTTCTAAATCTTGATGTTATCGACGTAGGCAGCGTCTATGTGTTGGCAAAGGATTGTGTGCCGTTGCTTGATGATAAGTATTGTTAAAGAAAGTTATTTGGTAACCCTTCTACTTATAAAGGTATCAAAATGCCGAGAGAGTTAAAGTAGCGCTTAACAAATAAATAAATTGAAAAGTAAACTAATCTAAAAAATATTAATAGTTATTACCAATAGCCCATTAGTTGTATGATTCATACACACATACATCACATACGCAACACCTAAATAATTTTCATCGGTTAGTTGTTATATTTATGCTAAATTAAAGAAAATTATTTTCGTATATAGACCATAAACTGCCTATTGGCCGAATCTGGCCGTATAAATTCTATATATAATAGTACAAAATATATATATGAATATATAAATATAAATAAAAAAAAAAAAAAATATATATATATATATAAAACAAACAAATAAAACAGGTAATATTTAGAACACAATTCTTCTAGAAAACGACATTTTTTTAGTGTCAACGAGTCAAATTTTTTTAGTCGCGGCGCCGTAGCTAGTTTTATAACATAGTGATTTCATAATATTATATTTATATTAAGGAGAACCAACAGTTACATACAAATGAAAATAATTAGCAGTGAGTGGTTAACAGTTAACCATTAACAGGTTCCCACTGATGGAAATTACATGAAAATACCTCATCCCCTCCCTCCTACACCTTCATAACATATATATGTAGAAATATATGCATACCTATAAGTCAAAACCTCCAATCAATAAGTCTTGCCGACAAAAAATTCATTGCTGAGCAAACGCCTCACCTGTGAAACACTTGTATTAAACAGATTATTATTATATTCCATAGATATATTATATTCAAAACTTCAAAAACTTAAAGTATAAAGTCAAAAAATTGTTATTAATTTAAAGAAAAGCACATTAGCGGGCGGCATATCTATAGCATATGTCGTGATAGCCCAGAGCGCAACGAGCCTGTCTCAAATTTGGCCCCATCGGGCCATGGTTCAAATCCGGGCGTGTACCAATGAGTTTTTCTGACTTAAGTACACAATATCACTGACACCGTGCTTCGGAGGGCACGTTAAGCAGTCGGTCCCGGACGCTGTCAATAGATGGCGGTCGTTATAGTTCCCAACCCGCAGTGGAGCAGCGTGGTGGACTTAAGCTCCAAGCCCCCATCCTCACCCTGGGGGAGGCCTAAGCCCCTGCAGTGGGGTAAAAATGGACTGCTGATGATGATATCTATAGTTTACGAAGTCGGTGCTAATTTAAGTCCTTCACTTTATATTTTATTCTATGTTTGTTAGGATTGTAAATATATCATTGCTGTAATTGTTATTATCTAGTAAGTACCCATTTAAAGTATTTGAGTTGGCACCGACTTCATAAACTATATGCCACCCATTAATGCTCTTTACTTTTTTCATTAATACTGTACGAAAGCACTGTATAAATTAAAATCTAGAGATATTCTAAGGGCACACTTTAAAGAAAGTAACATTCCTACGATTCCCTGTCAGTATGTTTATGAAAATATAATTTATGTCCATAAAAACTTAGTAGCTTTCTTTCAAAACTTCTTTCAGACTTTCAAAGTTTAATAATTCTTTCATGGCAAATTGCATCCGTTTTTACAATAAAATTTCAAGACAAATGTCAAACTTAAATTCTAGGAATCAGGAATCCAAGGAAATGTTTAAAACCGCTCAATCAACAGTTTTGGTTTGTTTACATTTATTTATTACATAAATAAATAGAGTATAGGTAATACAATTTTAACTCTCTTTATATTTTGATACATCTACATTTCTACTCCGTCCCCACTTGCCTTTACACATTAGTTACGAATGAGTCAAACTCACGTAGCACAAGTTCATTTGTCCGTTTATTTGTGGCTGAAAACTTTATAATACTCGCAAGTTCTCGCTTGTTATTTCCGATTTTCTATTCATGTAAGGTCAGATTGGAAGTCAAGAAATATCTACATTTTCAAAAACCTATAAAACTAGTACTATGACCATTTTAGTGTTAATAGCTGTACTAAGGATGCGAAATTTATGTAAATTCGTTTGTTAGAGCCATAAAAGTACGTGGGACCAACAGTCCGTATCGGACTTGACTAGAAGCCTTCTTCTTCGTTTACCATCTTACCACTCATACTGTAGCTAGCTCGTGTAAAATGGCGAGTTTCAGTCCGAGTTTCAATGCACTGTGAAGTGACATTTATGACTCTATTCACATAGTTCTCTATTAAAACCAAACGTTGCTGTCAAATTTATTTACTCTATGGCTAGAGCTGTGGTGGTTATTTCTAATTTTATGAATCTGAAGAAAAGGACTCGAGATTATTTTATTTATATCAATCAGTTAAGAAAATTTAAAAAAATCTGATATGATTAAATATACAAACCATAGACATATATATACTAGCGTAGGAGACCAACTGACATCTAAACATCGCATGACCGAAACGGAAATGAGTATGTGTGCAAAATTCACATGTGGTTGAGCCAGTTTTAGTGATGTGCATGGGTGTTTTTTATATTATCGATAGCACGTAGTACTTTCATGATAATGTGTCGTTGAAATTACCGCGATATCATAAGTCGAAATCGGCAATCCTATTTATTATTTTGAATCTGCTATACTACATAATTTTTGTTTTGAGTTACTTTTCCTAACTTTTAGTTTTTTAAAATGACAAATCATCAATCAGTCAATTCAAATGCCATTTCCTTTACTCCAATAAATATTTTTTTTTGGTAACAGTTGATAATAAAAAATTTGCAGAAGTAAAGAAAGCATTAACATCATTATGGAAATGTTAATATTTAGTTGAATACAAGCCAAGTAATAAATAAAACAATATAAATAAACGATTTTTATTTTTAATTACAATACGTCACGTTGCAACGCATAACAACAAAATTTTAACTCTTTGTAAACAAAAAAATGAGAATGTACAAAACAAAAACATTTACAATAGAGAAGTTCATGATGTTCAAAATATACAATTTAACTCGATAGAATTGAAAGATAAACCAAAACTAATAAAACAGTGAAAGTTTTTTTTAAATTCGTCAATAAATGACTGAGAAATAAATTATTGATATTTATTAATTTGACGACCGCTTAGCCTAGTGGGTAGCGACCCTGCCTACGAAGCTGGAGGTCTCGGGTTCGAATCCCAGGTCGGGTCAGTATTTATATGATGAATATCGATACTGGTACCGGGTCTTGGTTGTTATATGCATGTGATGTCTTCGCTTGGTACGCAAAACAGAAGCTAATGCTTAGTTTGGGGCCACGACGTTGTAATGTGCACGTTATTATTATTATTATGTATTTTCGTGCGGTTTGACTGGTGGATTCTTACTGCCCATGACGTCACATTGTCTACTCGATTGAGTGTCGCGTCATCTCACTGCACCACAAATTATGCCTTGGATGCCTTGGACTAGTCTATAATATCTTTTGTTTCTTTGTGTAATAGGTAATTAAGTTTTATTTGAATATAAAGGAACAAGTTTTTGTAAAAGACAAAGTGATAATTTACCTAAAATTGATATTTTCACTGTGATGGACTTTTCTTCAAATCCATTTTATATTAGTGCTGAAATAAAAGTTTAGGCTCTAAAGTTGAAGGTCCTGGTGATATATCCCGGTAAACGTACGCTGACACCGATCGCTTGGTCTTCAGATTGACCTGTACAGAAATTACAGTTGGCATAAATGCTCTGACTTTAGATATTAAGTATTATTAGTATATTACTTAATATACTTAGTAAGCACATATGAAAAAAAAAGAAACCCCTAACGGCACAAATTCAGTAGGTATAGATCCTTTCTTCAAAAGTCGTCGGTGATTTAGTTAGACAAAACAGTTATCCGTAAAATGTCTACTGCAAACCAAAGAATGTTTTCGAGGAGTCCCACCTGTTCTATTTAACATTTTTTTCCATTGTTCTATGCTAACCGTGTTTACAGGAAACCTGGATATTATGAAATAGTCATCATTATCAGGAAGCATTTTTTAACACCGCAGTTTCTTGGAGGAAAATGAGGTTAAACTATTGTATACAGTAGTTTTGTCATTCAAAGTTAAATTATTTACGACGTTCATAATCAGAGAACAGATAGAACGTCAGACTTTAAATCATAAATAAATAACGATTAAAATTAAATAGAGCATCAGATTTTAAATCTTAAATAAATAACGATTAAAATTAATTGTGTATATATCTTATATTTTCATTTGAAAAAGTCTTGTATTTACATATATACCCTATGTGTAGTATATATGTATAGATGTCATACTTTCCCTTACAATGTGCTGCCAGGCTAAATAAACCTCACAATATGTTTAAAAACAGTTAACGACATCATTCCAGTGGAACAGGTGCAATTAGGTAATATCAAATTTACAAAATATTTATATTTGAAAATATCGACATATCGATACATTTTGTGCAATCCCTATGCTTCATTGTTTGATTGTAATTTTACACAATATTTTTGTATCGTACACATAATTGTTTAAAATAACAAATTATTTACAAAATAAAGTATTTACCGTATACTACTGATGTACAACCAAGTAAATTTAGGATTGCTTTTTATAAAAATAAGCATTAAGATAACAGTATGTTATTGGCAGTACTTACCGGTGAAATGTCTCTTTATTTGGATTATTAACATATGTTACAGTGCAATTTAAAACTGAACACTACACCATTTTTATCACAAGAATTAATTTTTGTAGAATTCAAAACGATTAAAACACAAAATAGAAAACAAAGCTGGACCTTATTTTGACAAGTGAGTAAAGAAGACTAAATCTGTTCAAAGAGGTTTTATGTCAGATTTTCTTGCATTTCTTTCTCGCATGTAGGATTTCCGCAAAGAGCTGGATGTCATTCGCACACTGTGTTCCTCTCTTACGCTAGTATATATACCTTTATGATACAAACGCACATTTTCTCATTTTATAGTTTTTTTTTTTTAATTTTTCTAATTTGTGTTGATTTATGCCAGAATCTTGTTGAGCTTGTAAATAAACTAATATTTAAGACAAAAAGCCATGTCACACTTTTGCTGAAAACGGCCCTCTCCCAGCTGTGACCGAAAATCATTTACTATGATAAAATACACTTTCAGCATATAGGGATAATTACTAGGGAATCATAAACTGTGTTTGGTCCGAAAGGTACTTGTCTGGTTTTTTATTTTTGTATAAACTGTTTTGTATAAACAGCTTGATAGAAAGCCTTGAAGGAAAATAACTGATTTTAGACATTTCAGGATGTCATGACGCAATGGTTATACCAATTCTGCCCATAAGGTCTTGGGTGCGGTTACCGTACGTACCTATTTTGAAAATCTTTTCTACGTGCCCGAATCTTGTATCTGATCTGACTAAACGATTATAGTAATAATAATAATAATAACACATACAATCACAACAACGTCAAGGTCCCAAACTAAGCATTAGCTTGTATTTTGGGTACCAAGCGAAGACACCACATACATATTTCTGTTATTATTAATATTAAAATTAGGAAGTCCCATGTATTATTATTATTATTATTATACAACAACCAAGACCCGGTGCCAGTATTAATATTCATCATATAAATACTGACCCGACCTGGAATTCGAACCCGGGACCTCCAGCTTCGTGAACAGGGTCGCTGCCTACTAGGCTAAGCGGTCGTCAAAGCGATTTTTTTCTGGAAAGTGATAAAAAATACTATTTTGATGTTTTTATTTTATTGAAGGCCATCTAGTCCCAAAGTAAGCAAGTATTATGCTTGTGTTATGTCTTACTAGACAACTGGTATACATACTTAAATATCCCTTTTTTGTTTTTTATAATATATACATAAATAGATAGTTTACACCCAAATATTTGTCCCGGGCGGGATTCGAACCCGTGACCCTTGGCTCCGCAGTTAGGGTCTCTACTCACTCGGCCAATCGGTCTGTCATACTAATGAGACAGTGGTGTTGGAAATTAGTGACGTAAAAGCGACGATCGCTTAAAATAATTGCAATTTGGATGCTTGGCCGAGCTATGGATACAATGGAAGCGGAGCAGTAGCGGAAACAAAATACGGCTCCATTTAAATGCCTACAATCTTTGTTACTATACCTACTCGCCCCGCTACAGCTTCCGCTTTATTGTGAGCTTTGATTGCAGGCTGTAGCCTCCTCGCCCATAGTCAAAACCTAGATGGAAGTCGTCGTTAAAACCAATTAAATGAACCAAAATATGAAGTAGGTTCTGCTATACACCGTTGAGGAGCTCCCTTCGACTTCCAGCAGTTTCCATCACCAAATCTGCTCTGGGTCACCATAATATTTTATTTTCATAGAAATTACAACCATGTGCCAAGTGTTATTAAAATAAATTAACGGGAAGTGGGTTTAATTCAATAAGAGATGGAATATTTTCTTCCAATTTATATAGGGCCTACACCGAAATATAGGCTATTCAATAAAAAAAAACCAATCAAACCGGTTCACAATAGGCAAAGATATCTCATCATACAAACACACGAAAAAAATGTGCGAATAGACAAACTCTTTGTTTTGGAAGTCGGTTAAAAATTTATGCTTGGGAAATTTTGATAATTGATACCGGCGTGTACACAACAATTTACACGATCATATGTTATTATAATATATTTGTAAATTCAAATTCAAAAAGTTTTTATTCAATATAAGATGTTTACACACACTTATTGGAAGTCAAAATAAATTGATTAGGTACCGGTACTACCGGTTCAAAAACTAGAAGGAAAAGAACCGGCAAGAAACTCCTCCCTGTTTATTTTATTTAAATATATGTTTTACTTCAATGCTGTTTTTTTTAAAATTTAAAGTACTTACAACTATTACAATGATGTCCATGCGCACTTATCATTTAAATACTCGCAAATCAATAGTAAGCTTTTTTCATGAGTTGCACTTTAACTCGCTTTATAAATTAATTAGAATTCAAGTCTAACATTTCTTTTGGAATTTTACCATAAAAACGGATACAATTTCCCATGAAAGAATTATTAACCTTTGAGAGCCTGAACCTGGGAATAAATAACATAAGCTTATGTCTTGTATTTAAGTTGTGGCCATCACCCACCCTAGAGAAAGCATTTATTAAGTTTTTATGTACATAAATTATGTAATGGTATTCATACTACGTATATAGGGATATACTTAAAAAAGGAGCAGGACAATGTATTATTGTTATATTATTATACAAATTCGAGGTCCAGGTTGTTATAGGGAGGCGTGGAAATAGGATGCGATCTCAAAGGTCACATGTTACACATAATATGGGTGTTCGTGACCAAGCATATGTTTTGTTCATGTCATTTTAACAAGTGGGTCATGTAAATTACGTGAACGTAAGCAATGTGAATTTCTACATCTACAACTCAACTACACGTATTAGAATGTTGACAGTAAGCGATGATGGATTAAAACCTGAATGATGGAGAATAACAGAGAGGAAGAGGGTTTAGAAATAAGCGGTTCGAAAAATTCTAACTGTTGCTTCACTGTACATTTTCATCTTCTCGGTACATGCTTCAAACTCCGATCTGACCAAAACACTGAGAAATGTTTATTCTATTTTTTTTTTATATTTAGATTTTTTGGACATAAAATAAAAAATGGTAAATGAAAGTGTAATCGTTTTTTTTTCTGACGACTGAGCAAACTGCTGCCCGATATACTCACAGCACATGGTAAAAAAGGTATACCGGTTATCGTTGGCCTGCCCTGGTCAATTAATCCAATACCTACACAATAAATGACAATATACGATGCAAAATTGCTCCTCCCGGTACTCGTAGGTACCGAAAGGATGGTGCTACGTTAAGTGGACGTGATACTGTGTAATTGTCTTAATTTTTTCATTCTTGTTTAAGAAAAAATGAGTATTTCAAATTTATCAGATATTTGTGCACTGGAAACACTGACAGGTATTTTTAAGTTTTACTTTTCTAATAACTACAGAGATATTAACGAATAGGTCAATGTTTAAAATACTAAATTCACATTTTTCGGTGAACATTCCCTTCGATGGTTTTGTGTGTTTAAAAAATATAGCCTCGCATTTCCCATTTCTCCCGCCCTCCTTCATCCCTTATATTTAAGGTATAATATAATCTATAATACCACTTATTAATTGTATAAGGTCAATGACACGAACTCAAAACCAATTTGTTAGCATGAGAAAGCGATTCCTTGTTTTCTAAATATTCATAATTTTATAAGTTCCGACGGGTGTATACCATGACAGCTCGACAAGATTTTAACAAGTGTTTGGTAGGGTACAGATAACTCCTGGGTTCTATGTGTATTTGCTAGTCATGGTGTTAAAACTGTTACAAATGTTATGCGGTTTGTTCTCCAAGAACCGAATTATAAAAAAAAAACTGTTGGAAACATATTTAAAACCTTTTTGTTGTTATATTTTATCTTTCCTTGTTTTGGTACCGTCTCAAGTTAACTTCAAAATAATTACTATAAATGGTTCTAAATGTAATTTAATTTAATTTTATGTTTAAATCGTTTAAAAATTGATGCGTCAATAAGTCGGTGATGAATCTCATCAATGAATAACTTTTTTCACTCATGTGTTGTATAATATGTGTTTTTATAAACCGTGATCGTTCTCAGTCATATTTTCTTGGATTAAGCTAAGGGAGTATGACAGACAAACGTACGAACAGAACAAAGTCATAAGTATTTCTAGGGTATCTACGGAACCCTAAAATAAAATTATCCTATGCATATTACGACGATGATCGATACGATGGATCCATAGAGTAAATAAATTTGACAGCAGCGTTTGGTTTTAATAAAGTCATAAATGTTACTTCGCAGTATCGGAAATGACAACCAAAAATTGGCGGGGGTGAAGACCGGCGCGCGGGAACCTCGCGCACTGAAACTCGAACTGAAACGTCATCTTACACGAGCTAGCTATAGTACGAGTGGTTAGACGGTAAACGCAGGAGAGGGCCTCTAGTCAATTCGTACTTTTATGGATGGCAGAGTTGCCTAAACCCTAATGTTTCTCTTACAGGAATTGGGGATTGTGAATAAATTTTCCATAACTTAACGTTTAAATTAGTCCTTAATCCTCTGAATAATAAACGTTTAGTTCGTTTAATTACTTAGTGTTCCATTTAACTTCTATTAAGGCTGCTCTATCCATAAAATAATCATTTAGGATACAATACAAGATAATACAAGATACAATATACTTGTATCGTATCGTGTAAAGGTTTCATACGATGCGTCAAAATCCCTCACATTTGTCACCGTTATCGCCTTTGTTTGCTCAAACATATTAAGTACAAGCTCGCTGTCTATTCAAATTGTTATTAAAACGCTAGGATTACCTTATCGATAAAGCCAACTATCACTATATATTTTATGGGATATTCCCGGAAATAACTGCGTATTAAGAACGTTTTCTGAAAAAAATTAATGTGCCGAACAATAGTGTAACTTCACTTCACTTCATCAGCCCATTTTTACCCCACTGCAGGGGCTTAGGCCTCCCCCAGGGTGAAGGGGGGCTTGGAGCTTGAATCCACCACGCTACTCTACTGCGGGTTGGGGATTGTAACGACTGCCATCTTTTGACAGCGCCCGGGACCGACTGCTTAACTTGCTCTCCGAGGCACGGAGTCAGTGATAGTTATGTACTTACGTCAGAAAAACTCATTGGTACACGCCCGGATTCGAACCATGGCCCTGTGGCCTTATAAATTTGAGACAGGTTCGTTGCGCTTTAGGCTATCACGACATAGTGTACCTAAAGATTAAAAATCAGTAGCAATAATAGAATATTGGACAAAAGCGCGTTTATTCGCGCTCTAAGTTTCTGTATCTATACTATACTATAATATTATAAAGCTGAAGAGTTTGTTTGTTTGTTTGTTTGAACGCGCAAATCTCAGGAACTATTGGTTCTAATTGGAAAATTTTTATTGTGTTGGATAGTTTACTTATTGAAGAAGGCTATAGGTTATATGTATAAAATAATACTATCTGTCTGTCTGTCTATTCGAGCAAATCTCCAAAACGGCTAAACCGATTTTAAGGAAACTTCACAGATGTGGAAAAGAAGTGGTTAAAAATGACATACACTACTTTTTTAATGTCTGTATGTACGTCCATCTGTCTATTCGAGCTAATCTCCAAAGCGGCTAAACCGACTTTAGTAAAATTTCACGGGTATGAAAAGGAGGTGGTCAAAAGTGACATACACTACTTTTTGTCCATCTGTCTGTCTGTACGTCTATGTATCTATTCGAGCTAATCTCCAAAACGGCTGAACAGATTTTAATGAAACTTTGCAGACGTGAGAGAAGGTTGTCAAGAGTGACATCAGTTACTTTTTGTGGCTGTCTGTCGTTTGTCTTCACTGATCTATCAGCGTAGATAAAGCCGAAACTACTAAGTCTAGGAAGCCGAAATTTGGAACAGTGGTTTATTTTATAGCGTGAGTATTAATTTTTTAAGAAAGGAATATTTGGAAATTTCAAATTTAAAGAGGGAGTGATGGAGGTGCTTTGTATGAGAATCTTTGTTCTTTAAAGTCAGAAACATAAAAATTTTAAAATAAATATACAATAACGCGTTTCAGGATTTTTGGATTTTCACGTTTTAAGGGTGGTAAATGGGAGGTGAAAAGTATGGGAGTACCGGTTGTCTTAAAGGAGTGGGGAGAATGAAGATTGAAAGTTTGAATGGGTGTACCCAATATTAGTTTCAGCAAAAAGTACCTACGTATAAACCATTTCGAATGTTAATACTACCTAAAACAGGAATGTGTAGTCTACGCAAGCGACGCTGCGGGCGGTCGCTAATATAAATAATATTAAACATTGTATGGATAATTAAGATCTATAAAATAAAAACTAATTAAAAACTAAAAGTATTTACAAATTAAAAAATACTATGTAAATTATGATAAATGACAAAATTTTAAAGAGACGATGATGTAAATAATAAATTTACAATTCAATGACTTTAAATAGAAGAGGTAAACTCATAGCTGTCGTTATAAATATGTCATTTTCGCATAATGTGTTACGGCTCATTTCTGTAACAGAATTGAATTTCATTCTCATCATTCATTTCGAATTTCTTGAAAAATACGGCTGTCGGAAATATCGTTACAATTTTTCTTTTAAATGTACATGTGAATACCATTTTCTAGTCTATGCAATTTGAAATTTTTGTGTAAGTACCTAGATTTAGAAATATAGGATATATTTCATTTTCCCATGACATTTTTATGAAAACTAGTAGTTTAAATGACAAAGCGGTAAAACTAGAGTCGCCCATTGGTCGAAATTCAACCGTCTACGGTACGGAGGTGTACATTGTCTTTCTTGACTAATTCTTGCTTTTAAATCTTCAAAATATTCCGCCCTACTAACGTACTCTTTACTTTTTACGTATCCTCACAAAAAGTGAACTAGTAGTGTCAGATCTGATGATCCGACTGGCCACTCAATCGGTGCTTTCTCCATATCCAACGACTTGGAAAAATCTTATCTAAATGAGCGCGTGTAGATGCAGCATAAAAAGTGGTGCATCATCTTGTTGAAAAATAAAGATCACATCTCGGAATATCTGGTTCTTCTAGATCAAGATATAATGCTATTAGTGGGATTATGAGACCGTATCAAAGAAAACCCAAATATCTCGCACTGGTTAGAGTAACGTCAAAGAAATAAGGTAAGGTATTGAGGGGACCGTTCAAAAAAAGTAGCACACTGAAAAAAAAATTTACGAAATGGTTATCGTTATTAAATAAAAAAGTGTAATAGAAATTTTAAAAATTCCATGACTAAGAAAACGTAAAAAGTATTTAAAAGGTGGTCCTTAGATTAACAGAACTTTGTAAAAATTCTAAAAATTCCACTATATACAAATGTGTCGTCCATGGGGATGAAGCCGCGAGCGGATAGCTAGTTTGAAATAATACTGTCAACTGAAGTAGCAGATCAAAATCGGCAGAATCAGAAAAATAAGATTCTTTTACTTGAAAAAAACTACATCGGCCCATCTGTGACGGCTGATGAGCTGTGGTGGCCAAATGACACCCATCTTTGATACAAAGGTCGTGGATTTAATCTGTGCCATATTGATCAATTAATTTTTAATTCATAAAAAACTTAAACAAATAAATATCACAAGCTCCGCCGCACTGCCACGGACCATCCCAGCGTGGTGGGCTTGATGTTCTAATTTCTTAGCTCGATGTGGGGAAGGGCTATACTTCTATAGTAGGACCTTTAAAGCCTGCTGACGATGTCTGCCGACCAGAATGGATTCTAAAAGGAACGATCCAATTATTAAACTCAGTTCTTGATCCTTGACATAGATTGGATTCCCAGGACCAAATAAAAGGATTTATCATCTCCATAACTTTAGCTCTTACCTGATAATTTATTTTTAAGTCCTGAAATAGATTGAAGTTTATGCAAACCTATTAGTTGAATTTGTGAAAATGCCTTTCAGTTCAATTATTTTCTCCTAAAAAATTAATGTTTTCAGATATAAACTAATAAACGAGCGATTTGAAAGAAGTTTTGCTTTCCTTTTGATGTACTGACTCTCAAAATATAAAACAGGTTTAACTGTATTACTAATTAATACAATTTAATATATTACTGTACTAGTAGTGTTAAAAAGTTTATATTTCCACCTACATTGTTATCATTAAAATAGAATTAAACAGATACTATGTTCCCACTTATTTGTTTCCCTGGTATGCACTTTAAAAATGACTTATCTAATAGATATATATCAGAGCTTTTGTGGTTTTCTGCTTTTCCAAAGGCATTTTCAAAAGTATTTTGGTTCCAATAAGATAACTTCAGCTAATATACATAGAAACGTTATATATATATTTAAAACAAAACTTTTTCATGTATTACGACATGTGTACGTAGCTCCCGTCCACACTACGTGGGTGCTACGGGGTTACGAAGCGCTACGGGGCTATATAAACTCGGCCAACATCCACGAGGGCTTCATTTGCAACTAAAAAGCGCTCGAAGGCAACACGGCCGTATCTTACTCGGTAACGAACTTAAATATTGCCCAAACTGTCAGTCGACTTGACTCGAATCGCTCGATTTATAATCGGTACCGACGCTACAAAAGCAACAGGTGATTTTTAGGTGAGTCCTTTTTATCTAAATAACGTATTTTCATTACAGTAATTTTTTTTATGAAGTAAATTATTATTCCAAACTTATATAGCCCTATTTTTAAATTTGCATACGTAATAAATTATATTATGAATTTTTTTTTTGTTCTTCTAATGTTCTAGATAATTGAAAGATTATATATATGTTAAACTAATTGTTAACAATTTGATTGTTATTTAATATGGAATTATTCATTACTTTTATTAAAAAAAATTTTCGGAATTAAAATTTTATATTGGTATGTTTTTATTTTTATGAACACCGTTACAAATTTAAACAATTTGAAAATTTTACTTATTGTAATTTCGTAATTGTAAAAAATTTAAATTTAACTATAGTTACAATAAATACATTTTTCAAATTATCAAAACGACTCTTCGAACAAGGTAAATGGGAAATAATGCGGTTTTTACATATTTAATTTCATAGTCTATTTTTTTACCACCTGTTGAATGATTTACATTTTGTAATCGTATTTATTATGGTCACTTGAATAAGAGTTTTACTATGAATTTTCGAAATAACACCATAAAAAGAGGGCATAAATTACAAAAAAAAATGCGCTTAAAAGTTCCGTACAAATCAATTATAAGGTATTCTAGAATTTCAGAATAACACGTACTTAGATTTTATGTTAATGTAAGTAAATATTTCCTTTTGAAATTAAACTATTTAAATAATACAACTTTTCTCTCTATTCACTGCCAGATGGCACGAAAACGTAATGGATTTAATTTATAAAAATACAATCACGTAAAATTATAAATTGGTTTTTCTTTTATTTGTGATCTATGAACTTCTTCATGACAAATTTTAAAATTCTAGGTCAGCGGGTGTTATCCTCTAGGTTTTAATGACGCGCTATTTCGTAAGAAAATACCTGATAAAATGACATTTGATAACAGTTAGAATTTGATATCTCCACCCGTTCCCGAGCAAAAGGGTGTTGACAGACAGACTGGCGGACAACAAAGTGATCCTATAAAGGTTCCGGTTTTTATTTTGAGGCACTTTTAAGCGTCTATACACAATTTCTATTTAATATATCACATCACAAAACGCAACAAAGAAAAATTAACTATCGTTATCGTTATATCGTTGCGGATTTAAACATGTTTCATGTTGCTCAGCTAATTTTTAAAACTGCACTGAGAAATTTTTTGGATTGGATTGGATTTGGAGAAGGATATTGTATACTTAAACCGTGGTATTACTTGATATAGCGTTGTATACCATAATCTGTCGGTGCACTTTTGATATATCCGCATTAATGTTATTTTGTATGTGTTTAAGTCTAATGTATACTTTGACTGTATATTTCTGAAATATACGTTCGTCTGTACGAAGGATTTCTCTCAGTGTGTTAATTATGTACGAGTAAATTGAGAATTAAAAATTAATATATTAAATAAACGATTGAATATAGGCACGTAAGATGTATACATGGGGCATCTGAAGTACGAATATAAAATATAAAGTGCCAAAAAAGTAATATTTAATTTAATAAAGCTGTTTATTAAATTTATTTACATTATATAGTCTATTTAATCACTAAAACACTGATCTTTCCCGCGGGGTTAAAATTAAATAGCCATTTTAGAAGTTCTGCGAAGTGTCTGCCGTTACCCGACTTAGTTCGTTCCTCTTGATAGACAATCAAACTTGTTATAAAACTGAACAAAACCACACTGATTATAAAATTGTTGGTAATCAAAAATCACAAATTATTTTGATTATAAAATTATTAGCGAGCGAAATAGTATTTTTAATTTGACTTATGTATATAAATATAAGTTGGTCTTTGAACATATCGTTAGATGTAACAATTTTCTATATTAAAAAAAATGGAGTTCTAATGTCGAATAAATTGCAAATAGAACTGTTACGAATAGTTTTTTTTTTGGTAGTGTAATCGAATTATTTAGTTTTATTGAAAATATTTACGCTAAGCTATTTTCGCCAATTTTTACAGTTTTCCAAATCAATTAGAGAGCGCCACAATCTAAACGACTCTGTTGGCTTAAAGCATTACAAAATAACATTTTCAAAAGAATTTCAAAAGATCTATTGAATGTCAACGATTCACGACTCGAATGAGCGTAGGATTTATCTACTGTTTTCGTCACCGCTTGAAAAGAACTCTACGTGACAAATTATAACATTTTCTGTAAACATAATATGAGAAAATATTAATTGTTAGACAAAATATCATATATCTATTTGATTAAAATGGACAAATGGTAGAGCTCTAACTATGAACGACTGACAGATCTCTGAACAAGCAAACAGTTATAACGAATTGAAAAAAAAAAGTTTAAAGTAACTGAATGCTAGAACGTGAAAGATTTTACAATTTATTTTAGTGTAGTAAGATTTTAAAAAGTCTATAAAGTATAGATTAGAAAGTGTTTCAGAAGATGAAATAAAATTAGTTCAAAACCGCGCTTGTTAATTAATTAATTTGCAGAATATTCATTATAACGTCGTTATTTTACATGACCAAAAAAGCTATTTCAATAGCTTTTTTAGCCAATGTAAATTTACGACAATATAATTTACATATTATCTTTCATTTTGGAAGCACACCTTGCCTTTATAATAATCTTCCTCACTTACACGTCATATTAATTATATTATTTATAATATGTAGGTACTTAAAAGTCGTCACCACTTCAGTGTAACGAGTATAATATCTCAGATTTCGATGGATTTCCTAAAGATATTAAATTGAGAGATTTCACATCATTGGAAAATGTATAAAGATTTGTTCGAAGTTTTGATAATTTTCCTTGGGTAGATATGTAAGCACAAAAACTGTCGCAACAAATATTTTATACACTGTAAAATGAAGTTATCTAGTTTGTTTTAGCAAAATATTTTTTTCGTATAATTATTAAATGAAAAATTGTAGATTAATATCACGCCCTAAACTTCCAAAATGTAATGGCGTTAAACTAATATAGTTAAAAAAAATTAAGTATCTACTGCACTAGAAAACAAAAATAAAACTACCCAATCTGTTCTCTCCGTCGCGTCGGTTGACCCTTTGTGGGGTTTGTAATTCTGTATATTTACTAGGATTAAAGTGTGGGGAGTTTTTTTTTTCCTCAATAAAGGATGTTATCAATAATTAAATCCTGAAATCTCACAGAAATGTTAAGCATATCATTGACATAACATTAATTTAAGAAGCAACATCTTTATTGAGAAAAAGCGCCTCACACTTTTGCACTAAAATAATATATTTATATACAAAATAAGGATCTCACAGGGTAGACAGACTTTTGCTTTTTGTGCAGTTACAAATTACGCAATATAAAAGCGTTTTTTTTTTAATTTTTTGACCATTTTTGTTTTATTGTACTTATAACCAACCATTCATGTCCGAATACACCTAAAGACAATTGCAAGAAGCCCAAAAATAACTAAGATACGTTGCGTTGTTCCGTTACGGACTTCAATCGCTTACATTCAGGTTCCATCGGCATATCAGACCATATAATTATATTACCATCTGAACTTAAGAATTTTTTCCATTCCATCAGCCCTTTTCGTACCCCACTGCAGGGACTTAGGCCTCCCCTCAAGATGACGAGGCTTGGAGCTTAAATCCACCACGCTGCTCCGCCATCCATTGACAGCAACCAGGACCGACTAATTAACGTACTCTCCGAGGCACGGAGTCAGTGATAATTAATGTACTTAAGTCAGAAAAAACTCATTGGTACTCGTCTGGATTCGAACCACGGCCACATGGCCTTGTAGATTTGAAACAAGTTCGCTGCATTCGGGCTATCAAGACATAATAATAATACAATACATGGGACTTCCCACACAGCGTCATCTAGTCCCAAAGTAAGCAAGTATTATGCTTGTGTTATGGGTTACTAGACAACTGATATACATACTTAAATATTCTTTATAATATATACATATATAAATATTTTTGCAAAGACGCCACACACATATAACAACCAAGACCCGGTACCAGTATCAATATTCATCATATTAATACTGACCCGACCTGGGATTCGAACCCGGGACCTCCAGCTTCGTAGGCAGGGTCGCTACCCACTAGGCTAAGCGGTTATCATAGACATGTTATATCAGCATTGAGTAATCGCAGAGAGGAGCTAAAACAGCGAAACAATCACAAAACACCAAATGCAAAAAAAGTTTCGCTTCTTTATTTTCTTTAGAAACTTGCTCAATGCGTACTTATTATTCTTCGTTGTTTTTAATATTCATGAAATTCTGTAGAATGTAATTACGGTGAGTACGAAATTATTTAAAAAGATGTCTACGTATTTACATTTTCCTTAGTACCTTTCGGTTTTTTGTCGAATTATTCGGAGTTATTTTGCAAAAAAAACAAACAGAAAATATAACATTAATAATAATTTGTATTTCCAATTTAAATTTAATTCTGGAAGCTCTATTCCATTGTAATTAGCTTAACCTACATTTAAGTATGGTAAATTAAAAAAAAGTGTTATACTGTTTATTGATTATGAAACTGGCCAATATAAAATTACAAGCCAGATAAGCCAGTAGTTTTTTTTAAATGTCATTTTTGAAAAGCGTTGTCACGGATTATTTTACAACGAATAAAATCAAGGCGCGTACAGTCATTAAGTTTTTGTATATGAAAGGATTGAAGGGCAGTGCAATTTTCGAAGAAATGAAAAATGTTTTAGCTCATAGCGCACCATCATATGCAACAGTAAAAAACTGGGTATTGAATTTAAACGAGGCCGTACAAGCGTTCAAGATAAACACCAACCTGGGCATCCAAAAAGTGTTACAATTCCAGAAGTGGTATTTAAATGACATGACATGGTGTTAGCAGACCGACGTTTGAAATTATCAGAGATAGGTGACGCAGTAGGTATATTTAAGAAACGGTTATATTACATTTTAAATGAAGAATTGGGTATAAAAAAATCATCTGCGAGATGGGTGTCGCGCTGGCTTAGTATTTATCAGAAACGTTTACGAATGAAAATATTACAGGAAAATTTGGTTTGTTTTATGAAATATCCTACTGATTTTATACGAAGATTAGTGACTACGGATGAGACATGGGTCCACTACTATACACCGAAATCAAAAATACAATCAAAGCAGAGGACAGAACCTGGAACTTCAGCCTTAAAAAAAGCGAAGGTGGAGAAATTTGCGGGGAAAGTTATGGCAATGTTTTGGGATGCGAAAGGAATTTATTTGATAGATTATCTTCCAAAAAGCCAAACCATATACAGTACCTACATATTACGCTATTGAATAAAAAAAAATTTCTTCATCAAGACAATGAACGCGTATACACAGGTGCTGTTGCCAAGGCGAAAATCAACGAACTGCGTTATGATTTGCTTTCTCACCCACTTTATCCATTTGATTTGGCACCGTCCGACTTTCATTTGTTTCCCTACCTAAAGAATTTTTTAGATGGGCAGAGGTTTAGGGATGGAGATGAGGTCCAAAGCTGCTGTAGACGACTATTTTTCGGTAGTCAATGAAAACCATTTTAAGAGAGGTATTCAAATTTTAGAAGATCGGTGAACTAAATGCATACCGCTCAACGGGGACTACTTCGAAAATTAAAGATAATTTTAAAACGATAACATAGGTATTTCATTGTTAAGATAGTAGTTATCAACCCACCCTAGTATTAATGTTATACAAAAGGATATATAGGCAGAAACGCCAATGTCTAACCCGAAATGGTGTCACTTTTCGTGGATTCGTGAAAACTGAGAACTCGACGATGCACGGAATCGGTGAAGGCGCCTATCATAGTGAAATCAATATTAATAAGGGCAATCTTGGAGAGCTGCTTTATCATTTTTTATATAATATATAATATATTATAGGTTATAAATTATTTTAATATTCCTAGTTCTTATACACTTGAGTATTCATTAAAGGCGTGCGTAAATGTGTATAACCGTGTGTATATAAAATGTGTATAAGAATATTTATGTATAATTAAAGATAGTAAAATATGAATTTATAATAATTTTACTATCTTTAATTATACATAAATATTCTTAGCTTTTAAGTTATGAACGTTGCCCTCAGTTGCCCTTTTCGCGGCTTGCCAATGCTGCCTTTGCCCAAAATCCTCATTCGGATTTCGCGGTCTAAAGGTCTACATAAGTTACATGCACAGAGACGTTTCCCGGGTTAACACAGTGCACCTTTCTAACGACTTCTACCAATCTAAAATTAAAAAAAAAAAATTAAAGATACGGATTCTTCAACACGTACCTGAAGGAATTAGAAATTTTCGGATAAATTAACTGTACGAAATTATCGAAAAATGACAGATTTGTAAGACACAATCGCTATTAACAGCTGTTCGTGTAATTGAATTTTGACCTAAATAAACATGGAGACCATTCAAAGTTCCTAGGTAGACAAAAACAACTCATGTATGTATCTAGCAGAAATAAAAACAAAATTTATTTGATATTATGAGGTTTTTTTTTGTTTAAGCATCATAAACAACCTTTTATATACATATGAAACCTTTTACATTAAATTAAATACAGACAACATCTTCTGTTATAAACCCGTAACTTTTCCTTAAAGAACTTCATATAGCACTTTCAACGTTTACCGTGTAGCGTAAATAAGTAAGGTATTTTAATATTCTCAACATTTTTATTTTTCTGCTCCCCTCCTAAAATTCAAAGCGCAGGAACATATCCTATATTGTTCTACGTTTTCATGCGTTTCAATGTAAAAGTTTCATAGGCTCGGTTTAGCTGTCCTTAAGTTGGGTGTTTGCTATAAGCTTTCAAACAAATAAACAGGCAAAAAATTAGAAATGTGTTTTTAGACTGTTTTTAGAAATTAATAATTCTAGTCTCTAATTAATTGACTACAAAAAACCCAATAATATTTTCCATACAAATATCACTATGTTACTGATGTGTCAAATATATTATGAGCCTCGGCAAACTTCGCCTCTCGTCGTAATACTTCGATTTCTTATAGAATTAATCAAATTCATGCTAGACAAAGTTATTTGACGAGAGACGAAATTTGTCAAGACGCATAATTTATTTCGTACATTTGTAAAATTTTTAATTTTACTAAGTTTATCAAAACAATAATTATTATATTTAACAAAAGGTATTTTAATGAATTTTAGTTGAAACTCAAACTTTGAATGAGCACGATATTAACATCGTACACTTCATTTGTCTAGGACGTATTATTCGTAAACTTTCGTTCTAGTTTCTAAGTTTCTAAAACAGAGCTCATCATATAATTTCAGATTCAGATTCTATTTGCTACTACCGTTTTTCATGTAAGGATATATTATTAATCTGACTCTCTGAACAGAAAAAAAAGTATTAAAAGCATTAAAGTATGATTAAAAGCCCTCTTCTGCGTTTACCGTCTAACCACTAATATTCTGGCTAGCTGGGGCAAGACGGCGAGTTTCAATCCGAGAGGTCCCCGCGCGCCGGTCTTCATCCCCGCGAAATTGCGTTTGCCATTTTCGATACTGTGAAGTGACATTTCTGATTCTATCAAATCCAAACGCTGTCGTCAAATTCATTTATTCTATGATTAAAAGTTACATATTAAACTAAATTTAGACTAACAGGAAAGTTGGATTCTGTATCCAATGAAGAAAAAAAGATATTGTAAAAGGATAATACTAAGTAATATCATCAAACATAATAGATTATTTTTTTAATGTTGTAGACTAGTTTTTTCTGTCATAAAATTGTTCTTATAAGCCATCATCGTCAAAATAACCCCAGATGAGTTGTGAGGACATGATTGATGGACCTTTATGTTTCTGGATATAGAAACTGTACGTCGTAAATATTACAGTGGATATACTGACTACTCATAAATGTAAAATATAAATTACAATAACCGTAATACAGTTGTGCTTTGAATATATTTTGATATAAAGTAAATACGACAAAATTTGGAATTGAAAAAAATAATAACTTAGTACTCGTAATACTAAGTAACATACTTAGATAGCAGAATCAACAAGATGGAGCGTTTCACAATCTGAAACGATCGAAAACGTAAGTAAAATGACAGACTCCGAGATTAAACAGACTACAATGTCGTTATCATCTAAGTATTACCTATATTAAATATTTTGATAAATTGCATATACAATGTAACTTCAGAATCTTATTTAAGTTTTCAAGTGTTTTTCAAGTATGAATTTTAGACGTCACCCACGCGTTACCCTAAATTCTACTTTAAAATGTTATGTAAGACAACAAGTGGCGTATATTTAGTGTGTGGCGTATATTTAGTGTGTGGCGTATATTTTTTTGCTCATATTTTTAAGGTATGCGGTATCTTTATGTACGTCTATGATAATGATATATGCGGTCGTAAAATATGGAGGCATCGAGAAAAAAATACTAATCATTTATGAAAAAAAAAATGCTCAGACTGATGAGTTTGATTCATACTTTAGAGAAAGAATTATGGAGTATTTTTTTTTCATTTATGACGTAATTAGTGTTTTTTATAAATCACACTAATTTTTTTTCTAAATTGGATACAGACTATATTTATATGAATACGGACATATGTATTTCGCCTTTATCCTATTACTTTACGAGATAACTGACTATAAAGTTTGAAAGCCGGGACCAAAACTAATTAAATAAGGTGTTCAAATAGAATTTGCATTAAGTTTTTGACAATGTCCAAGATGATCTTGGAAATTACTCAGAACGTCCAAAAGGATTTATGGGGGCCCTATTTCCCTAATTTGGGCACTGATTCTATCCTATACAGGCCGTCACTGCGTGACGATGAAATCGAAATGTGGCTTAAATGGATTCTCTTTCATCTAATACTATATTTCAGAATATAAAGCGAGATACATTGGCAAAAAAAGAGCAACGTACCTAATAGAAATAAAATATGAAGAGCGGGCGTGTGATGATTTGAAGCGTATTAAGTATCGCCAAATAAACGAAACGGCTTTCAGCGCTTTTAAAATTGTAAAAAGGAAAAATCTTTAAAATTACATTCTGAAGTTTTTTTTAATCTGTATGATATTATCTGTGTTATTCTAGAGTTAGAATGAGTTTGGATCAAAAAAATTTAACGGCTCATTTTTATATTTTATTTTGAAAATATAGACCAATCCATAACGGTTTATCGAATTAAAAAAAAAAAAATTATAAGAGTATTGACCGCTTATACTAAAGTCCAAATCGGTGACCCCAATGTCGCAACATTTTCCGATCATTTTTCACCGTCGTTTATTTTTAATGAAAAACAATATTTCTGCTAGGTCAGTACACGTGACATCGCACGGCCCAAATACTTTGGACTCTCAAATGACACCAAACGTTTTCTGATTGGACAAAACAGAAAATTGTCAAAACACGTAAGGCCAATCAAAGAACGAAACGCAAGTTCATAAAACGTAAAAACACCTAACAACAACCTGAATCCTTACCAGTAGAAAGACCACCGCACTCAGGTACGCAAGTTCCTGTCCAGACTTGTGTTCTATAATATTGTGAATAGTTTTGTAAGAAAATTCATTAATTTTGTTTTATTAGTAAATTCATTTTTGTTTTACTACAACGTCTACTGGTCGGCGAGGCGCGGCTGAGGACACGAAAACCTTCCCTTATTTCTACAAGTAATAGAGTCAGACAGATGTCAATTTTCATAAGCTGTAACAACCTTATTTCTTTCTTACCCCTACAAACTAAAATATTTGCCTATTCTTTAACATAGACAATAGTATTAAAATAAAATAGAATTTTTTTTATAATTTGTGGTAGTTATCCGGCTGCGATGTTAATTTTTTCTTCGTGTAACAATGGAATGGAGTGTGCTCGTAATTTGCAAATACACTGGTCATAAAATATTACGTATGTTTACGAGGATGTGCTCCAATCCACAAAAACGACGAAAGTGCGCACGTAAAATAGGGCAAATCTGATATAAAATCCCTGAAATATGAAACGACAATGAGAATTTAAATACATTTAAAATATTTTTCGAGTAGGTATGTGTATAATGTACAAATATTGTAAATTTCAGTTAGGAAATCATTTTAATAGTTAATATAAGTATTTTATATTTAATAATTAGTTAATAATAGTTTAATATTTATGATTTATAGTTATGTTTTTATTTACCCTGATTGGCGCTTAGGTAGGTTTATCTATATTGAATATACTACTAATTGGCAACGAGTAATTTCCAGGAACCAAAGGCAAAATTTCGTGATACTAACTTTCTATAAAACAGTGATACAAGATGTTATCACATGAAAATCATATATTAATAAATATTAAATAATAAATAATACTTGGGACATCCCACACAGCGCCATCTAGTCCCAAACTAAGCAAAGCTTGTGTTATGGGTGTCTACCAGACAACTGATATGTATATATAATTAAATCTTTTTATAATATATACATATATAAATATTGTACGCCCAGACACGAAACAAATAAATATGTTCATACACACAAATATTTATCCCAGGCGGGAATCGAACCCGCGACCCTTGGTTCCGCAACTAAGGCCTATAACTTGATGAACTTTTAATTAATCGCTTTTATTAGCTTGGTATGTTTGTAACCATGCTCGCAAATAAATCAAAGAAGTCCACTTCCGTTTACTTTCAGGGATCAAATTTTTGAAACGTTCGATAATTTTTAGCATTCGATAGTAATATTATTGCACAACTAAACTGGTAAACCATATCATTAAGGGAGGCTTGAAAGATTCGAATTCGAATCGATAATTAGACCGATTTTCGAAGACGAAAACAATTTCGAAGATGATTTTTTAAATCACATATGATAATTTTAGCACGGAAATCGTTCGACAATCATAGAGTAAGGCTTGAGTATACTCAAACATAAAGGTATATATCATAAAGGTATATATACTAGCGTAAGAGAGGAACACAGTGTGCGAATGACATCCAGCTCTTTGCGGAAATCCTACATGCGAGAAAGAAATGCAAGAAAATCTGGCATAAAACCTCTTTCAACACATTTAGTCTTCATTAGTCACTTGTCAAAATAAGGTCCAGCTTTGTTTTCTATTTTGTGTTATAATCGTTTTGAATTCTACAAAAATTAATTCTTGTGATAAAAATGGTGTCGTGTTCAGTTTTAAATTGCACTGTAACATATGTTAATAATCCAAATAAAGAGACATTTCACCGGTAAGTACTGCCAATAACATATTGTTATCTTAATGCTTATTTTTATGAAAAGCGATCCTAAATTTACTTGGTTATACATCAGTAGTATACGGTAAATACTTTATTTTGTAAATAATTTGTTATTTTAAACAATTATGTGTACGATACAAAAATATTGTGTAAAATTACAATCAAACAATTAAGCATAGGGATTGCACAAAATCTATCGATATGTCGATATTTCCAAATATAAATATTTTGTAAATTTGATATTACCTAATTGCACCTGTTCCACTGGAATGATGTCGTTAACTGTTTTTAAACATATTGTGAGGTTTATTTAGCCTGGCAGCACATTGTAAGAGAAAGTATGACATCTATACATATATACTACACATAGGGTGTATATGTAAATATAAGACTTTTTCAAATGAAAATATAAGATATATACACAATTAATTTTAATCGTTATTTATTTATGATTTAAAATCTGATGCTCTATCTGCTCTCTGATTAAGAACGTCGTAAATAATTTAACTTTGAATGACGAAGTAACTGTATACAATAATTTAACCTCAATTTCCTCCAAGAAAGTGCGGTGTTAAAAAATGATTCGTGCTAATGATGACTATTTCATAATATCCAGGTTTCCTGTAAACGCAATTACCAAAGAACAATGGATAAGAATGTTAAATAGAACAGGTTGGACGCCTCAAAAAACATTCTTTCGTTTGCAGTAGACATTTCAAGGAAGACTGTTTTGTCCAACGAAAGCACCGACGACTTTTGAAGAAAGGATCCATACCCACTGAATTCGTGCCGGTAGCGGTTTTTTTCTTTTTCGTATGTGCTTACTTAGTATATTAAGTAGTATACTAACGCCGTAGTATATACTTAATATCTAAGATCAGAGCATTTATGCCAACTGTAATTTCTGTACAGGTCAATTTGAAGCCCAAGCGATCGGTGTCAGCCTACGTTTACCGGGATATATCACCAGAACCTTCAACTTTACGTCAACGTCACGGGCAGTAAGAGGCCGCCTGTCAAACCGCACGAAAATACATAAATTTCAATAAATTTTTTTCAGTCATTTATTGACGAATTTAAAAAAACTTTAAATTCGTCAATAAATGACTTTTATTGGTTTTGGTTTATCTTTCAATTCTATCGAGGTAAATTGTATATTTTGAACATCATGAACTTTTCCATTGTAAATGTTTTTGTTTTGTACATTCTCATTTTTTTGTTTACAAAGAGTTAAAATTTTGTTGTTATGCGTTGCAACGTGACGTATTGTCTTTAAAAATAAAAATCGTTTATTTATATTGTTTTATTTATTACTTGGCTTGTATTCAACTAAATATTAAAATTTCCATAATGATGTTAACGCTTTCTTTACTTCTGCAAATTTTTTATTATCAACTGTTAACAAAAAAAAAAAAAAAATTATTGGAGTAAAGGAAATGGCATTTGAATTGACTGATTGATGATTTGTTATTTTAAAAAACTAAAAGTTAGGAAAAGTAACTCAAAACAAAAATTATGTAGTATAGCAGATTCAAAATAATAAATAGAATTGCCGATTTCGACTTATGATAACGCGGTAATTTCAACGACACATTATCATGAAAGTACTACGTGCTATCGATAATATAAAAAACACCCATGCACATCACTAAAACTGGCTCAACCACATGTGAATTTTGCACACATACTCATTTCCGTTTCGGTCATGCGATGTTTAGATGTCAGTTGGTCTCCTACGCTAGTATATATATGTCTATGTACTCAAAATGTTATCAGCGCTCGATAGTTCAATCCCCTATCCCTACTAGTTATTACCATGGTTAATCTTTTAATGTCGTAATAATTTCCGTATGGAGGTCGTTTTATAGACTACTGTTACGGCCTTTTCAGATTTTTAGAGATGAAGACATGCAACTCACTCAAAACGCTCAATTTTAACCGAAATTTCGTAAACCGAGCCCAATTTAGAAAAATCATCAAATAAACCATATTTGATTATTAAATAAGTATTCAAAAAATCGCATTCGAGGAGTTGCGTAATGTTTTTTTTTCATACTAAGATTTTTAGTAAGTTTTTAATACAAAATTTTTGTAGCGGTTTCGAATAACTATAAATGTGCCATGCAGCCCTATAATATTGTATAGTCTGAATAAAATAGCTGTGACATGCAGACAGACAAACGAACTAGCAGATGGATATGGAGAACCTAAAACGATTCCTCGTCATCATCATTTCAGCCTCAGAATGTTCATTGCCTTGGGCCACCACCTGTAACTGACAGTGACCTCTCCGCGTTTTTCAGCCGTCTAGTGAGGGGCCGTCCCACGCTACGACGTCTGGTTTTTGGTTGCCACCTAAGGAATTTTCTTAAAACAGAAATCTTTGAATACCCCTCTTGTGTTCATGTGTGTTCTGTCACAGAACGCTTAGTCAATAACCAAACGTTGTTAAAATTGACTTAATGTTAAGTTTTCACTTTCGTCATGACATCTAGTGCAAATGTTCTTATCCCCTCATGTTTATACCATACCATCAGCATATTAATGCCCCACTTCAGGGGCTTAGGGCTCTCTTGGGGATGAAAGGACTTGAAACTTAATACACCACGCTGCAGGATTGGTGGATTTTAGCGACTGCCATCTATTGATAAGCATCTTTTGCTTGTATGGACGTAAATTTGATGATGTTCTTATTCCGTTTTCAATGTCGTTTCTCGATACACTTCTACAATTAAATATCTTTAAACCAACACCTAATTAACACTTGCATATTTATTTTAGAGACAAATTGCCATTGCTGATGTCGAATGCTCATATTCATTTTGCACAGTTTCGCATGTCTCGCACCCATTGCTGACTATCGCATGGTTTGCCTATGATTACCATAAAAGGACGAATTGACTAGAAGTACTTTTCTACGTTTACCATCTAACCACTCATACTCTAGCTAGCTGGTGCAAGATGATGAGTTTAAGTCCGCGAGGTCAATGAAGTGGCATTTCTGACTCTATTAAAACCAAACGCTGCAGTGTCAAATTTATTTACTTTATGATGATAACTATCGAAAGAGACAATAACAAATACGAGTTTCATAGAAACCTTTCGATATTGTTTTAAAATTATCAAACGATTTGAATATGGTAATCCTATAGATATTCGGACAATTCATTCGCAGAATTATCGAATGGTTTGCGTACGATATATTTAAAAAGTATTTAATTTCTTGAAATTGTCCGAATATATATCGCATTACAATATTCTAATCGTTTCGAGCGTTTCAAGGTCCCAGTTCTACTTAAACTTTATTCATTTGTCCGAAAAAAAGAAAATACGATATTACAAGCTGCGGTCATGAACTGATCTAGTTGTAGCATCGCGAACTGACTACCAACCATCTGCCGATGCACTCCTAGTAAGTCAGTTTGCTATGTACACTCATACTATAGTAAGACTATATATACCGATCGTATAACGTAAAACAAGGATAAACTTGCTAATCATGTCAGCCGCCTCAATAAAATCACAAAATCTTTTAAAGGGCAATGTATACGCTTTTACAATAAGATCCCAGTTGACATTCAAGATCTACCCCTTAACAAGTTTAAAACTACAATATAACGAAAGCTTTATGCAAAAGCTTATTATAAAGTATCAGACTACTTAGATGAGAAAAATCCATGGGTGTAAGCCGCTCGCCTATCAGTTTGTTTCAATAATATTATTCTTTAAACACTTATTGTTAAAAATTTTTTTATAATTTTGTTAAAAATAGCGTCCCTCAGTTTCTTGCGTATTCTTCTGAGAGGAACCAGCATTTTTGAATGCGCCTTTGTGGTGACGTCCTTCCACAAAGTAATAAAATTCACTCTTATGACGTATTTCAAGATTATGTTACATAACTACGAAATAAAGATATTTTGATTTGATTTGATTTGTATACGTTGTGAAGTTCCGCTCACACATCCTTACACGACTGCCATTGGAGTGCTTCATTGGTAGTTCAGTGAACGGGAGTCTGTGGGTGCTGTCAAATGCTGTCTTTATTCTTCGAGCTCTTCGTGCAATCCGTTTATCTGGCTGTCTTTCATAGACAACAATACCAATTCCACGGCTGACAACTTATCAAATCTGTTGACGAGCAAATAGTTTGCAAACTCTACCATCGTCAGGCTTGTTCGTACATTGATGGCCTTCTTAATTGTAATCTACTTGTTTTGAACACCCGAAATAATTTGTGAAAATCGCTTATAAGCTGACGTAACAAGTTTAATCACAACACGATAAGGATTACTAATATACTAAAACAATTATTACAACAACAGAATATATATTTCTTAGAAATGTTTGGAGTTAGTAGTCACGATAAACTCGAACTTCAAAGTTTATGTAATGCCTGGGAGCGATAACAACTGGCTTGTTTTGTTGATAAGATAATCACTAATATTTGTAGTGAGGCGAATATTCAATTTACAATAAACCAATGTTTTGTTAAAGTTGCCCCATGATTGACCTCCAGAGGGAAAACCGCTTCCAAAATAATCTTTTGGTCTTATCTAATAATCTTTGGTTTTCTTTTTGATCAAATTTTAATAATAATAAGAACATATATATCACAGCGACGTCTAGGCCCCAAACTAAGCGCTGGCTTGTGTTTTGGGTACCAAGCGAAAACACCACATACGTATAACAACCAAGACCCGGTACCAATATCAATATTCATCATATAAATACTGACCCGACCTGGGATTCGAACCTGGAACCCCCCAGCTTCATAGGCAGGGTCGCTACCCACTAGGCCAAGCGGTCATCATAATAATACCTGGGACATCCCACACAACTCCATCTAGGCCCAAAGTACCTAAGCAAGTATTATTCTTGTATCATATAACTCATATACATACTTCAATATTCTTTATAATAAATACATATATATATAGGTACTTTTACACCCAAACCCGGAACAAATAGACATGTTTTAATGCACACAAATATTTATCCCAGGCGGGAATCAAACCCGCGGCTCTTGGCTCCACAGTTCTTGGCCACACAGCCTAACGACTCGGCCACTCGGTCAGTCAATAAGATTTTTAGGGTTCTGTAGCCAAATGGCGAAAAATGGGACGCTTATAATGGCGTGCTGTCCGTCTGTCTGTCCGTCCGTCTGTACTAATTATTTCCAACACACATATGGGGTATCCATAGAGAGGATACCTTCAAAAACGCTATAGAGGTTTTTTTTTATTATAGTTGTTGCAATATGCACTCCTATTTCTAAAAAATGTTACGGTGGAAAATTCTAAAAAACATGTAAGCTAGTACAACTTAAAAAAAACTTTCAAAGAAAATTGGTATAAATAAGATATATTTTTAAGTTATTGAGATATTTGTTTTTAAACTTATTATTTGAATTTTAACCGTCAACGTTCATCCTGACTACGGAACCCTACTTTGGGCGTGGTCCGAATACACTTGGCCGATTGTTTCTTACTAGCTTAATAGCTTAAGAGCTTTTTTTTAATAGTTATTGAGTCTTTAATCGATGGGCGATCATATCAGCCCCTTAAGAGCTATTTGAAGTGTGAACCACCTAGGAAACTAGGCTGGTCCTATTTTTATACTAATCTACCCGTCGTCTGCTCCCCGCTAATTTATTTATTTGCATATGAACAGTTCGTTTTCAAAATTAAGTTCCAATATTATTTATTTTACTATTAGTTACACATATTCGACCTTGTTTACCGTGAAATATGCACTATGTAGTGCCCTGTTTTCAAATGACCGCCGATTTTGTGTCGTTTGGTATTTAGACGAACCTTGTTCCCATTTCACGAGTATAAAAGTTCGCCCTAGTCAATGCTTGGCTTCATTTCCCGCCCAAATCGCTGATTTCGCATATCTCATGTTATTAAGATTTTTGGAGTAAAAAAAAAACAATCAGCGAATAATATTCATTAACTGTATCTATAACAAACTATTATATAATAAATTTATTTGAAAATCCGTATTTACAAAATGTTATGTAATTTGATCTCGTTCGTGTTTTAAGGAATAATGTATAAAAAATTAATTAGATTTGGCACCCCTATTCCTGTTGTGTTTACCACCCTTGATTATAATTGTTGGCAAAAATATTTAAAAAAAAATAATAATAATGGTTACTATTTGTTTCTTATTATTCTTTAATATCAAGTATTCAGTTTTGGTGTAGCAGATATTTTGTGTTCATGCATCACACCACCACCGATTTCATTTGAAAGCTTGAAAAAGGGATAAAAAGTATAAATTATCCTGTTAATTTATTCTTAAAATTTTCAAAAAATTATTGGGAAATAAATTAATGCTGAGGATGGTCGGATAGGCACTTTAAAAGATAGATTACGAAAAGTATGCTTCATCATCAGCTCGTGTCTCTCCACTGCAGGATATAGGCCTCTCCCAAGGCTCGCCACCACGCACGGTCCTCCGCCTTCCGCATCCAATTACCCCCGGTATGGTGCTTTAGGTCGTCAGTCCACCTGGCCAGGGGGCGTCCAACGCTTCGCTTCCCAATACGTGGCCTCCACTCGAGAACTCTTCTGTCTACCCCAACGGCTGTCGGTTCTACGGCAAATGCGACCGGCTCATTGCCACTTACATAAAGTACGCTTAAACTTTTTAAATTTTATCTACTAGAAAATTTAAAAATCTTAAAAATTTTCACAAAATATGTGTTTATTTTCGAATCGAATAACAACATCAACGGTCTTGTATTTACCATTTATTATATTAATAATTATTATAATAAAAAAATATTACCAAGGAACAACAGTGATCGGTTACCGCTAAGAGTGCTTAACCACACGAAGCGGGAATCGCAATTTCTCCAGAGTGATACATACTACTATATTCTATGCACATAAAATATTTATAAATTAAAGTTAATATTAAAATTACAACAGTTATTAAAACTTAAAGCAATGCCTTTCCCGGTCCAACAAGTTGTCCATGACAATTTGACCAGCTTCTTTTAATTCTATTGGAGTTAAGAAATCGTCTAAGAAATTTATATATCACTAAAAGTAACCCGCTCGCTTTTTTATATAGTTTTTTTTTTATATATAGTTTGATGCAGTTTGACGGCTCTGGCGTAAGTTTGCTTTTTTTTTTAATTTTTATTACGAATAAAAAGTAAGTGGCCTATACCCTTTTACGTCTTTTTAAAAAAAAATCGTAATTTAATATTAGAAAAGATAGCGGGAGTAATGGATTTTCATACATTTACCTCTCCCACGGGAATAAAGAAAGACTTCTTTAAAGAGTGTTAGAGCGCTTTCCGAGCAGGTATTGTACAAATTACATTTTCTATACATTTGCTATTAATACGGTCTTTATGACATCGATACTTGTACCGTAATGTTTTATTTTACAGTACTGGGCCTTTTTACTTTACACCAATCACAAACGAGCGTTCTGTTTGTAACGCATGCGTAAACCGCGAAACCCGCTCGCGCCCTTTGCTCACGCCATTATTACATTTGAAGTATTTACCTAATTTTATTGCAAATGTACTGAAAAACGTCGTATGATGCTCGTACTCAGTAAGCTGGCTATTATAGTCATCGGTTTATTATAAGCACTCGGCTTCGCCTAGTGCCTATAAACACCTCGCCTATAATATGCAGCTTACCGTACTTGCATCATAATGTACTATTCTAATCTTAAACCCGATACTCAAACTTTTATATTGTTCCCACTCATACTAAGTAATTCTTCAAACGGACTTCAATAATCGAATGGGAAAAAGTAATAATTGTCTCTGTCATAATATAACATCAAATATTCTGGGTCGAATTCATAAGTTGAGGAAATGTGCGTAACGAGGAAAAGTTTAGATTGCATGTTTTCCTTCTTGGATAACAAGTCATTTACAATAGAATATAACGAATATAAGTATGTACGTTGAAGATGTTTTTGAAAAAGTTTGATTCAGCTTTAAGGTGTGCTACGTAGCCTAAATGGCTTATTGGACGTAAACTTATTGACACTCGAACGTAAATATTATTGTAAAATATACTATTCTTTTAAACCCAAATTTGAAATTAAATCAAAGCATAAAATGGTTATATTATAAACTTTGATTAATATAAAAAAAAAATATTTAAGAAATTATGTCTTGGCCGGTAAAAGACAAAGACCTTACTATTGGATCGGGCGGCGGCGGCCCTGGCGGACTCGGAGAGGGGCACTTTTATGAGGGTGGAGGCCGTGGGTCACTTCCGCAAGGAGGTGTCGCTGGCGCGAGAGCTGGCGGTTCGACTCGGGTCTCCCTTGCCGATGGGTTCTCCGGCGGTATCGTCGGCGCCATCGCCAACGACCAGTATTGCGTCGCCGACGGGATCGACACCGTTGACAATCGCTGGAGTTCATGGTACGATAGGGGGGTTATTGTTAGAGGCGAAGGGCCGGCTCGAAGGCCTGAAGAACATCAACAAAGAAGTAAAAGAGGATGTCTTGGCCAAGCTACAACAGGTCAACGAGCTGGTTCTTCGCCTTGAGGAGTCTCGAGCCCGGAATGCCCTAGAGCTGGAGAGGGAGAAGGCGCGAAGGGCACGAGATAATGAGCTGGGAGAGAGGCGGCACGGAACCCTCCAGCCCCCTCCAACCCCCAGGAAATCCCCGCTTGTCGGTCTTCAGTCGGTCGGTCTATAATATTTTCTCGCTGATGAGATGAAAAGTTGCATGTTACACAAGAAAAAAATATTTTATTTTTCGTGCTTTTCAATCCCTCACCACGCTCACGTTTAACTTAGAATCATATTTTGCTCGGGATTAAAACTCAGTACTCGCAGTAAAAACGAACTTTCTCTTGTCGCACAAATTCTTTTAAAACAAGCTTTCATTAGTTTAAAAAAGAAGTATATTTATTAAAACATGAATATATATTTTTTAACAGCTTGAATCTTTATCACAAACAGAACGTTCAAAGTGGTACGTATCAATTGACGCTTGACACCTCATGCTTTTAAAATATTTATTTTTTATTTAATAGCAAACTTTCGAGCATTAAACATTGATCTCAATATTTTACTGTTCAACTCACAATTTTAAAATTAAAGCTCGTGTTTAAAAAGGTTGTTTACATTTATTTTTCTTTAGAATTTTTAGTATTACAATTTTTTTTGTTTGTATTGATTCGGTGATTAATACCTAAACTTATCCGTATATTTGTGGTTATTGTCCAGAGGTTGGTACTCATGTTAATGCCATCCAGCTCTGCTCGGTACGTATCCCATTTTGAGTTTAGGTTGTTGCTTCTAACGACATCGGTTTTCCGCCTGTCATTCAGAACCTATTGCATGATAGGTAAGTACTTGAAGTACCTAAATAGCGGGTCGCGACATTCGTCGTTAGCAGACGTCCTCCCTGGCTGTCCAGCGCACGCCGCTCTCGCCTTCGTTTATACGACAAATGATAATTAGGTAATTTTTATAAAATTCACCCTTCTATCTCATATATGCGTACAATTCATATGAAAAAAAAATATTTGATTGATATTCTACGAAATGTTGAATAAAGATATCTGTTTTTATAGGCCTTTAATTCTATACTATTGTAATACAGTGGACTTCTATAATACTTTTATTATAAATTAACGATAAACAAAATCAATTATAACTTTATTTTTCGAAAACCATTTATGCTGTTTCGTGTTCTGTGCAGTGTACTAAAATAAATAGGTTCTAAAAAGCTATTGTTGAAATAATTCAATGCATCGATAAATTCATTGAACTTCAGAATAGTGTTAATAATCCGAAGTTCTATCGCAATACACGTACTTTTGATATGTGAAAACATTTCTCTAAAATCGAGTTCATTCCAATGCCGTTTGTTCACAGGTATCAATTGACCCTGTACCATGAAACCGATGAGTGCGTGGCACAGCAGCGTGGTGGCTGCTTTAGGCGCTGTTGCTCTTCTATTGACGACTGTCTTCGCCGCTCCCATGGTAAGGGTTCGAGGGTTTTTGTTTATTCTACTACATCTTACTTGAAAAGCAATAATAGTCCCCGAAAGGATATTGACGAAACTATTTAAACAAAACGAAATGAACATCTAAACTTTAAAATGAAATTCTTTGACAAGGTATTTTATGTAGTTTAGTGTACTTGTAATATTAATTGTGTTAAACTGTGTTAATTGCTATTCGTAACTTTGAGAGAATATTTATTTAGAAATTATATTTTAAAATAATAAAGACAAACAAAATCAACCATCGAATATATATGAATTCATTAAATTATCGTGGAAATATAATTTTTTAATTGTCCAGACTAATAATTTAGCTTTTTTGCTTGTATCTCATTTAGTTTTTCACGAGACTTATTTTCTATTTACTCCCTAATATAAAGTTCACTTCATACACATCAATGAAGGAGGACGCTGGACGGCGTCGATAAAACTTATTGAAAACTCTACGAAGTTTTTAAATTGTTACAAAACGTATTTTCTCTTTTCAATGTCTTTGTTGACGTTACACAACTAAGAAAAGAAAACTATCTAGTTTTACTGCGATCTTAGTTTATCATAATAATCGAAAATCCATTTCATACTGTCATACATGGCAACTCTGTGTAGTGCAAGTAACTTTGCTTTTGCTCCCCGTTAATTTAGTAGGTTTAACTAAAAATTTTAAATAGTATTTGCCATTTCAGGCGAAAAGGTTCAATTAGTAAAATAGCCTAATATTTTTATTCATTAAGCACAGTCATCAGGATTAACAATATGTTTTCATTAGGACATCGGCGACGAGATACTAGAAAACTCGCTGTCGGCGCACAGGGACAGCGAGGCTGACGCTGTCGTACCGTTGGATGCCATCGATGTCGCCGCATTACGTAAACTGTTGATACAGTTAGATGCTGAAGACAGGTTACTTTATTTCACCAATTTATACCGGCTGCTATTTAATTTTTATATTTGTAATAAACAATTTAAAATTCTTTTTAATATAAAAAGTACTTGTAAAAAATAAAATTGCAAAAACGTTATTTCCTGTATATTTAACATACCGTTACGAAATGACACTAAACAAACAAGTATTTCACCAAGTAAAAAAAATCGTTTCCCTATTCTGCGTGTTATATTTTTAGTGCACACTAAAATAATATTGTTATTATTTACAACCTTTTTCATTGCGTATTAAATAAATAAATAAATAAGCCTTTATTGCTGTTTTAGCATAGTTTACAATACAACATACATTTACAATACTATATGGGTATTATATTTGTTACTGACGATCGGTTTTCAACAACAGCTTGTCCTTCGACAAAGGCCTCCTCCAAAGACTTCCACTTATCTCTGTCTCTTGCAATTCTGATCCATTCTGGACCAGCAACTCTTTTGAAGTCATCTTACCAACGTTTCGTTTGTCGACCTTTACTTCTTTTGCCATCCATAGGGTGCCATTCAGATATTATTCTAGTCCATTTCTCGTTTTCATCTCTTAGCATATGTCCTGCCCACTTCCATTTAAGTGTTTTACATACTTTATTAGCTTCTTTAAATTTAGTTATATTTTTAATTTTGTTTAATCTTACTTTATCTTTTCTTCTTACTCCGATTACGCTTCTCTCTATTCCATTTTGGCATACGATTATTTTGTTAGTTAATTTCTCTGTTAGGTTTTTTTTTTTTTTTTTCGTCGTCCGGTTGTCATAACGTTAACATCACAGTGACGACGCTCTAAAAAAAAACCATTATAGATAGAAAAACGTCACAGTTTTACAATTACATCACCGCAAATCGAAAACAAAGTGAGACTTGAGTGTTACTAAAAGCAAACAGTGCATATTGTTGGATTTCACGACTATTAATAAGACACAAAACCAGTGAACAAATTGAGGTTAGAATTCTCATTTATTCACAGTCACAGACATACATCAATATTGTAGAAGACTATCAATATCAATCATTACATACGTCAAATCAACTGTCAGTGTTACCAACTAGAAAAATTAAAACTATATTTTATTCACACGTTCCGTTACACGCAAAATATGGAAGACCAGTTTCAACTTCTGTTCGAAAAAATGAAAATTGAATTGCAAAAGCAAACAGAAAAATTAACAAATACTATTATGGAAAAAATGGACCAAAAATTAAAACCTGTTTTAGAAGAAAACAAAAAGTTGCAAATTAAAATAGAAAATTTGGAAAAAAAAGGTGCAATATTTGGAAAGAGATAAAAAATTCAAGAATATAATAATTCATGGGTTGAAGGAGGAGGAAAAGTCTGCATTAGAGTTACTTAAAAAAGTGAAGAAGTGTTTTCTGCAAGAACTAAAGATAAGTGTAGATGACTGGGAAGTAAATAAAATATACCGTATTGGGAACACAAACAAAAATGGGAAACCTAGGCCTGCACTCCTCTCATTAGTTAGCGGGTGGAAAAAGAACGAAATCATGAGAAATAAAAAGAACCTAAAAGAGATATATATAACAGAAGATTACTCAAAAGAAACCTTAGATAAGAGGAAGGCCCTACAACCCCTGCTTATGGAAGAAAGGAAAAAAGGAAATTTTGCATACATAAAGTATGATCAACTAATTTTCAAGGAAAATACTAATACTAAGGACAAAAGAAAAAGAGAAATATCTACCTCTCCACAAACTAATTCTCAACCAAGGAAACAGCTGACATTAAATTCATCAACAAACAAAAAAATAAACGCATTTGATATGATGAGAGGTCGATCTCTATCTTATTCCGGAAATCCAGCTACAAAGGAACAATAACAATTAGACACTGGCGATCGGAAACAACAACCAAATAACAAGCAGAACAATAACACAACAGAAAGAAAATACCCTCCTCCAAGCCGACTGGTCCTCGTGGGGGAAAAAGACCACAACCCTCCAAAGATAAGCAAGCATACCTCAGATATATACATAGCTACTTTTAACACAAGATCGTTACGAACTACTGAAAAGCGCCTTGAATTAGAACTAGCCATAGCAGAAATAAATTGGGACATAATAGGAATCAGTGAAATGAGAAGACTGGGCGAAGGGATAGAAGACTACGGGGATTACATTCTACACTATAAAGGTGAGACACCAGGATTATATGGTGTGGGCTTCTTAATTAAAAAGAGACTTGCACACAGAATCGAAGAAATCAAAGGGATATCTGAAGGAATAGCATTGTTGAATATAACGTTACCCTTAAATAAAAACGAAAAATGGTCTATCATTCAAGCCTACTCACCGACCGAATCGGAAAAGAGTGAAGATATAGTAAAAATTGAAAAATTCTATGAAGATTTAAGAACAACTATTACAAATTCCCACAAAAACATTATCCTAATGGGCGATTTTAATGGCCAAATAGGAAAATGTAATAATAATGGAGAGAAGTTCATCGTAGGTAAATATGGACATGGTAAAAGAAGCAAGAATGGAGATAGATTAGTCACTTTGGCTTTAGAGAACAAACTCAAAATCCTCAATAGTTTCTACAAGAAAAAGAAAACGAAGCAATGGACGTGGATTGCTCCGAGCGGCCTACATAAAAATGAAATCGATTTTATTATGTCTAATAATGCCAAATTGATTCAGGATGTGTCAATTATACATAATTTAAACTTTTATTCGGACCATAAAATGGTTCGTGCTAGACTGACAAACACGCGCATAAAGAGAAAAAGGATGTTCCATAATGATAGCTCTTCTTCTATATACACCTGCAATGATGACCAATTTACGACTAGTTTAAAAGAATCAATAGAAAATGATAAGGAAAGTAATATACCAACTCAGGCCAAGTATGAAAAATTTGTAAACATCTTACAAACAAAAATCAAGAAAGTTAGCGTAAGAAGCAAAAAGATCCTTTCTGATGAGACACAACAGCTGCTACAGGAGAGGAAAAAACTATTACAAAGAAAACAAAATAACATCGATCGCTGTAAAATAGCAGAAATCAGCAAAAAGATAAATGAAAAATATAAGGAAAGATAAGAAACTTAAAAGACAAAACATATGGGAAAAACATATTGAGAAAACTGGAGGAACAAAAAAGGCCATTAAAGAAATGAACTCTAAAAAAGATTGGATGCTAAAGGTAAAAACTAAAGACGGAAATTATACAAATAAAAGACCAGAAATACTTAAAATAGCTACAGACTACTACCGAAACTTATACCAAAATAAGAATCTAAAAGGAGGTATAACTGAAAGAATCATAACAGACTTTGAACCGACACCAAAAATATTGAAAGAAGAAACAATAAGAGCCATTAATACACAAAAAAGAGACAAGACTCCTGGAACCGATCAAATAACGAACGAACTATTAAAAGCTACCCTACCGATTATTGCCCCTGCACTAACAGATATATTCAATGATATTATAGAGACTGAAAATATTCCTACAGATTGGACCAAATCAACTATAATATTATTATATAAAAAGGGAGATAGAGGCGAAATAGCGAATTATCGACCAATCAGCTTGATGTCGAATATCTATAAAGTTTTCTCAAAAATAATTTTGTTAAGAATCACATCTACACTTGACGAAAACCAACCGAAAGAACAAGCGGGGTTCCGTAGTAAATACTCAACAGTAGATCATATACATGTTCTAAGACAAGTTCTACAAAAATACAAAGAATACAATAAAAGTTACTACCTGGGCTTTGTAGATTACAACAAGGCCTTCGATTCCTTAGAACATGAATACATTTGGGAAGCATTGCGTTCTCAAGGTATACAGGAGAAGTACATACGAATATTTAAAAAGATATACTCAAAAAGCACAGCCCAAATCAGGCTGGAAGCAACGGGAGAAGAGTTTCCTATAGAAAAAGGCGTCCGACAGGGTGACCCAATCTCACCCAAGTTGTTTTCAGCGGCTTTAGAGATGATATTCAAAAATTTAGATTGGAATAAAAACGGACTCAATATAAACGGTGAAAACCTAAATCATTTACGTTTCGCGGATGATCTAATTTTATTCTCAGAATGTCCAAGAAAACTAGAACAAATGCTGCAACAACTATCAGATCAAAGCATAAAAGCAGGACTTTCAATGAACACAACAAAAACTAAAATTATGACTAATGCTTCTCAGACATACAACATCATTATAAACAAGGAGAAAATAGAATACGTAGATGAATATATATATCTAGGTCAGTTGATAGCCACTCGGGATACTATGCAGAAAGAAATTGACAGAAGAATTGCCAACACGTGGAAAAGATTTTGGTCTCTTAGCGAAATAATGAAAAACAAAGACATGCCAATCAAAGATAAAAGAAAAGTTTATAAAATGTGCATTTTGCCATGTTTAACATATGGATGTCAAACATGGACCCCATTGCGTATTAATACTTGGTATTTTGCGTAAATTTAACGTAGCTGCTGTTGTAAAACGAATAAAATTGCTGTGTATACTTAGCACAAATTTCGTTTGATCGATTGATGCAATTTTACGTTTTGTAACTGTACTCAGCGAGTATCAAGTCTCCTTGAGAATCAAATGCACCTAGTCTTCCTTACTTACATAAGAACCACTAATAGGATAAGCTTAGGCAAGAAGCATGGTGTAGGCATGGAGTGTCGGTAGAAGAAAATAATAGATTTTACCATAATCTTACAATAGATGGCGGGACAGAGCATGCATTACGTGAATTTGTCGGGAAAATAAAAATAACATATATTTCCCTTCGGTACAACTGGTAGTGCCGAAAGGAACAACAGTTCCCCAACGCACTATTGGTGGCCACAGGTGAAATTATTTTATATAAATTATTGGAATCTGGTGGAAACATATAATTACTGCAATTTATAATATGGATGAGACGGCATAAGGGCGGCACCAGTAAACCACCGAAGGTCCTGTTTGTAAAAGGCAAAAGAAAGCAGAAAGGAGTTGATTGACGATTGTCATATGTTATTGTAATGCAGCTGGTATATTTATTCTACCTTTTTTCATATTCGATCTCAAGCGCATGCACGAGCGACTGTTAGATGGTGCTCCACCAGGCTTACAAGCCACCCTTACTGACAACGGCTGAATGCACGGGGAAGCTTTTTTATATTGCCTGAATTTATAGAGAAGTGCCTAACTCTTACCTAATAACCATGGATCTCACAAATACTTACCAGCTTTAGAATATGCCTTAAAACATTTTTATGTCATACATTGTAATTGTAAATGACTGTTTGTGCCAAAACAAATAAAAATTAAAAAAATTACCTCATAATATATAGTATATTCGTACCATATTTAATTGACTGATTGTAGCTTCTAGACGTGGCCGTGTATGGACCACTAAAAAAGTATTTTGAAGAGTTGAACACATTTCAAAAAAATCACCTGGGCAGAATTGTGAATCAGTATGATACGGCAAACCTATTCAATGAAGCTTACGTCAAAAGAGTTCATGGATTTCGTAAATCAAGAATTACCTTACAGTTCAAATGTGTTTGGAGATGAAGATTATGCTCTTTCAATGATGACTAACCGTCCGTTCAATGACTACTATAGTTTGCCTCAAACTTTATGGCGGATCGGAATACAACGCTATAAGCGTGCTTGCGCAAGTACAGTCATATACCCCTCGCTCCACTGCGTCCCCCTACACCTAAAACTGGTTACTGCGACGAGACTTGTGCCTATGTTCACATCCGCCATAAAGTTTGATTGGAACTGTACTACGGTCTTCCATGACTTGCTGCTCCTCCGACTGATGCTCTGTCCACAATAGCTGGTCCGCCTTCAAATGACACATCGTCTACTACAACTGACGCTTTGTCATCAGGTGACTGTTCAGAATAAAAAAAAATATTCAATATAAGATGTTTACCCACACTCATTGAAAGTCAAAATTAATTGATTAGGTACCAGTTCGGAAAACTAGAAAGAGAAGAATCGGCAAGAAACTTCTCCCTGTTCATTTTATTTAAATATATATGTTATTCTTAATCCTTTTTTTGAAATTTAGAACGCTTACAACTAATATTATAATGACGTCCATGCGTACTTACATTTAAATATTCGATAGGCAATACGATAGTAAGCTTTTTTCATTATTTGGACTTAGTTATTAGTTGGACTTTAACTCGCTTTATAAATTGATTAGAATTCAAGTCTAACTTTTCTTTTGGAATCTATACTAATATTATAAAGCTGAAGAGTTTGTTTGTTTAAACGCGCAAATCTCAGGAACTACTGGTTCAAATTGAAAAATTTCTGTTGTGTTGGATAGTCCATTTATCGAGGAAGGCTATAGGTTATACTACATCACGTTACGACTAATAGGAGTGAAGCATCAATGAAAAATGTTGCAAAAACGGGAAAAATTATTGCTTTTGGGAGCTTCCGTCGCGCGCGCTGCGTAAACGGTTGATGTTAACCAAAAATTAAGTAAGATGAAATTGTTCCCCTTCAAAAGTTCTAACCAAAAATCCGCAACAACATATGTGTATCTTTTAAGGTTAACTTACTATAACCTTTTTTATAACAATCAAATTTGTTCTAACATAATGTACTATTTGCGAAGATGTTTTTTAAACGTAATATTAATCCTTATCAAATTAAATACGTTAGTTGTCTTAAGCATTTCATGCATATTATAATTGTTCTTTACACCACACAATTTAAATTAATATCTTAGCAGTTTTTATCGAAATAAGAAAACTATAGCGGGAGAAAATAAATTCGCTGTCTGCCTCTGTTCGTTAACTTTTTACTTCCAAACCACACAATAGACTTTGATACGGTTTTCAGTACAATCTTATTTTCTTATTATTTTATAATCTATTAATCTATATAATAGAAATACCTATTATAAAGCTAAAGAGTTTGTTTGTTTGAATGCTCTAATCTCTGAAACTACCAGTTGGATTTGAAAAATTCTTTTTGCCTTTGATAGCCTGAATCTAGCGAAGGGTTATAGGCTATATATATGAAAACGAACTGTCTGTCTATTCGAGCGAATCGGCGTCGGCCAAAACGGCTTAAACGATTTTGATGAAACTTAAGGATGTAGTCAACTTTTTGTATGTCTGTTTGTATGTCCATCTGTCTAAACCGATTTTAATGAAACATCACAAGTATGAAAAGAATGTCATCAAAACTAACAAATGTTACTTTTTGTCCGTCTGTCTGTCTGTCTGTAAGTGTATCTGTTTATTTGAGCTAATCTCCAAAACGGCTAAACAGATTTTAAGGAAACTTTGCAGACGGGAAAGAATGTTGTCAAGAGATTTGACATTAGCTACTTTTTGTCCGTCTGTTTGTCTGTACGTCTATGTGTCTATTCAATTCAATTTTATCTATTCGAGATAATTTCCAATACGGCTGAACAGATTTTAATGAAACTTTGCAGACGTGAAAGAAGGTTGTCAAGAGTGTCATAAGCTACTTTTTGTGTTTGTTTGTGTGTCTATCTTTCTGTCGTTTGTCCACACTGATCTATCAACGTACAGCCAAAACTAAGAAGTCTAGGAAGCTTAAATTTGGAACATAGGTTTATTTTATAACGTGAACACGAAGAAAGGCTTTTTTAGAAATTTCAACTTAAGGATGGGAATGGAGGGACTTAAATAATGAGGTGTTTCAGGGTTTTTAAATTTCCACCTTTTAAGGGTGGGAAACGGGAGATGAAAAATTGTATCGGTTTTTTTAAAGGGTGGAAGGGGAATGAACATTGAAAGTTTGAATAGGTGTAACCAAAATTCGTTCCAGCAAAAAGTACGTATAAAACATCTCGAACGTTAATAGTACCTATAACATGAATTTGTAGTCTACGCAAGCGAAGCTGCGGGCGGTCGCTAGTTTTTTTATAAATACGGATACAATATCTTGTATTTACGTTGTGGCCATCACCCACCTTAGAGAAAGCATTTAAGTTTTAATGTAAACAAATCATATATATTATATGTTCGCCCTTTATATGACGCATTGTCTACTACGTCTACCAACCCTATTAATATATTATAACCCTTCAACACCTCGATGAGTTATTAAGTCAGAAATAACTATCGAAATAGAACCTGAGAAAGAAATATATTACACATTTGGCTGAACGTGATATCCTACAATGAAGAGAATCAGCTGATACGACGCATCAAGTGACACATAGTACACACGTAGTACACTGCTGCAAATCAGACTCATGTACTAGCTACGGCCGTTCCCAAGATTAATTAAAAATACAAGAGGTAAAAATCAGAAGTGTTTACATGTACACCCGCCAAAACTAAGCAAGCCGTAAAATTTAAGGAAACTACTATATAAAAAAAACGAAAAATCTGAGCGAATCTAGCAGGCTCCAGTGATGTCAAACGCCAAAGAAATCTGATGCAGCAGGCTCCAATAAGTTAAAAAATAAGAACCTCTGTCAATACAAAAAAGAGAAAGACGAAACCGAGTTATTCCTGTTTAGTGTGCTCTGAAGAATATATCGAACCACCCACCGAAGACTAAATTGAGTGTAACCAGTGCAAGAGATGGATGCATAAGGTCTGCACTTCTTATATAGGTGTAGGGTGTAGGCAGTTACTTCTGAGTGTGAATACAAATTTAGCGTGGTTCACTGTACAATTATTATAAACTGTATATGTATCGAACCATCGGATTCGAACCATGGCCCGAATTTGGCCCCATCGGGCCATGGTTCGAATCCGGGCGTGTACCAATGAGTTTTTCTGACTTTAGTACACAATATCACTGACACCGTGCTTCGGAGGGCACGTTAAGCAGTCGGTCCCGGACGCTGTCAATAGATGGCGGTCGTTACAGTTCCCAACCCGCAGTGGAGCAGCGTGGTGGACTTAAGCTCCAAGCCCCCCCTCCTCACCCTGGGGGAGGCCTAAGCCCCTGCAGTGGGGTAAAAATGGGCTGATGATGATGATGAAGATGTATATGTATCGTTAGATAATTAAGTGTCATTGTACAAGTTATTTGTCCTAAATGTAAAAAATAAATTATTTTTTTAACTTTTGTCACTTATCCTTTGGTTGGTTGGTTAATAAATATTTTTCGTGTTAACTAAAATAGAACTATGAGTTGTTATAGTTCTTAAATTTTTAATACTTATTTACATATGCGTGTTGCTTGGGCTTCCCTAAATATCGGTAACAAACGTTATTTTAAAATATAAAGTACTCCCTTTAATTACATGCAGGCCCTGAAAAACTTTTACATAGCCTTTAAGTACTTACATAGTAACTGCTTATGTTAGTTCATACCTGTTATTTGAATTACCGCTGTAAATCTAATAAAATTGTTATTTATTCACCCTTAGTAGTTCAAACAAGTGTATGTAGTAAAATTGTTGTCAACAACCCTTAATTACTGTGGTAACAATACCTCTTTTGCTAGTTAATTAACTAACGAAACCGTCGCTTGACATTCCTGTAAATAATTAGTAAATAAACAATAATTATTATATAAAATATGTAGAAAGAAGGTTTAAAGCTCCATTCTTTGTTTTCAGGGAAAACACATAAGATATGGAAGAATGAATATTACACTGCTATTAAAATTAAATTGTATTATCAGTTAAAACAATTCGTAGTACAAAACATGAGAAAAATACACATTTTTAAATGCTATCAAACTGAATTTTAAATAAACAGTAATAATTTTGCTAATTTAAAAACAAACTTATGTCTTTATTATTCTAAAATAATATACCCACGAGGTATGAAAATTCATAAATCAGGAATTCTTAGCTAGCTAACATAATATTAATATTGGTTATAAAAATTGTGTTGTGTGCGTGAATAAATTAGACTTTAAATTCAAATTGGTTGATTGTCGATTCGCCAAAAGAACTCATTGTCATAAGTGACTAAAATAGTTTGCTTAAAATTGCTGAAGAATATTACTCTGCCCATCTAGACAATTTGTGATTGTCGAATAATACAAAGTTTTTTTTGTGCTACCGACCGAGAGCAATCAATAAAAACATTTTGTCAAAAAATTTAATAAACACGTTTCCAGGTGATGTACGAATATATATCATATTTTTATGGATCGACACATATTTATCCGTGGAAAAAGAAATTAACAGCATATTCGTTGAAATTCTAAAAATGATGTTCGGATTGGATTAGGCGTTTTAGTGAATATTTGATAATAGACAACAACTTTAGTATAGATATAGAATCATGTACTTTCTGCCAAAAGATTGAAATACCGAGAGCCAATAAAAATCATGCAATTAATATAAAATTTGATGGTAATCAAATGTAAAGACAAGTGCATAGTATGTACTCTGCATGTTTTGATTCTCAAGTGTTAGGTAGTAAATAACTCCATAATTCCAAATTAAATGTTTTTATAAATTTTAAGCTTGTTAAACACAACAAGTAAACAATCTTTTATTTCAAGAATGTACTAGTTTACAACAATCATGCTGCTATGTGAGCATAACAATAAAAAATATGTTGAATTTATTATAGCAGAATGGGTATGTCACGTGTGACGCGATCATGGGGCGGCGCCTCCGGTGAGTCGCGCGGCTGGGGACCTCGCGCGATCGACGCTCGCATTTCACCACAGTGGCGTACGGACAAGCGACAGGTGTTTCTAACATTTATAATTATTGAAACGGGACTAAACAGAATCAGAATTTTTTTTATTGTCTCTCTTCTTTTAAATTATAAGCCCGCATGAAAATATTGATGAATGTCCATGAAATGGAAGTATATTACGTGCCAAGCCAATGTCTGTAGCCTCTGCCAACAAGTCATGTGTATGTAATTATTTTTCGTGTAATAAAATTAAGTTGGTCGGCTATGTTTGTGCATTGAAATCGATAAAAACTTTCCTTTCCATTTCACATAAAAACTTTCTATCTCAGTCATGAAATAATCTTGGCACATTTGTGATCGTTTTATTCAAACAGCTGGCGTCAACGCAGCTAGTGTTTATTTAAACGAACATTTCACTGTCGCATTGTTCAACTTGACTTGAATAAAAGCCAGGATTACAATACCGTTCCACATCCATATTATAGTATCTACAATAACAAAGGCATAAGAAACACCCGTCATGATTTAAATCACTAAATTATATTTCGATTTAATTATACTAACAAAGTGACTCTAATAATCATACAGGTTTTACTGCTTGTTTAAATATTAATAATAATACCTGGGCTACCTCACACGGCCATCTAGTTCTAAACTATGCACAAGCTGAAACACAGCCTGTATTTTGGATACCAGATGACTGATATACCTACATACGTAGATATTACTATATATATACATACACATATAAATATACATGTAAATATACACTCGTACAAAAAACAAAAGATCCCATTATTACAATACCAATAGTAAAACTAAAAGTATTTACAAATTAAAAAATACTATGTAAATTATGATAAATGACAAAATTTTAAAGAGACGATGGGTTCAGGGTACCAAGGATGCTTGCCGCGTTGCCGCGCTGTATTGCGACACTGATCCTCTGAACAAAGTACTCCTTGCTCAAAGGATCCCCTGTCAACAGACACAGCGCGACACCCAAATCGTGGACAAATGATTTGGTATCTTTGGACAAGGGACCCATCGTCTCGACAGCAAAAGGGATGAAATGGTAAAAAACAAACAAACACGTAAATATTTGTTCCGACCTACGACCTTTATTTCTGCAGTTGAGGTCTCTAACCACTCAATCAGTCAGTAATTTTATCGAAAAATAACTTCTGAGGCATTTTTAAGTCGATTCATCTACATATTGATTAGAAAAAAACGAGACAGGGTAACTTTCAGAAAACACTATTAAACAGCCTACTTTTTCTTTAGGTAATAAAATGATATTGTTCATCAGACAAAGTCCTTCGAAAACCAACATCTAAACTTTTGTAATTTTATAATAATTTAGCAAATAAGAAACCGATGATTATTACCATATTACTTATTATAGTGTAAAAGTAAAATAAATATAAATATAAAGTAAGCAGTTATTAAATAAGCAATTTCGAAAAGCCATTTAGGATTTTCCAAATTGTTTTTTTACTTTAATCATTTTCTTTAGATTTATATATTTATATTTATTTACGAAATAGCCCAAAGCCTTAGTTCTCAAAGTCGGTTCTATACTTCATTCTTCTTCTATCTTCATTCATTTTTCCCTAGACCTTCATCCAACCACTCTTCCTTATTTCCTGTTCTCATTTATTCCCTTCCACCTTTTTTTTTAATTTCTCTATATTTCGCACCCATTCCACCCCTTTTCTTTCTCCAATTTTCTCAAGTAGTTCTCACTTTCACTCCCACCCTACATGCTCCATCAAATGCTCTTAATCTTCTTCTCCCCCGCATATTTTGCATTTCCTGTCCATATCTGCCATCCAATACTTGTTCTTTTCTACCAGGTTCCCATATCATAATTTTGCCATCATCTTCTGACTTTCTCGTTTCCTTTCATCTTCCTCGTTTCCAGCTACGTTGTACAAGAGTACAACGTAGCTGGAAACGAGGAACAAGAGGAACAAACTGGAACAAGAGTTAACCCTTTGTTCTTCATATATTCTATTTTACATTGTCACCAGTATCCTGCCGTATTCCAATTGTCCATGTCTCTCTACTTCTTGTCTCTTTGTCAATTTCTCCATCTTTCCGCTTTCTAGTCTGGTTATCCCCACTTTCTCTTTGATGTAACTGTTTTCACTGTAAAATATTGTATATCATTGAATTTTTTCCCGATTCTGTACTGAATTTGAGAAAATTATGTATGGAATGTATGGACTAGATGAAAGTAAGCTATTGTTCAATACTGAAATTAAATAATTTATATTGGGAAAGAAATGTTACAAAATAAGCATATCGGATCGACTTGTACTTTATACACGACTATACACTGGTATATACACTGCTGTCAATTTTATTACTCTAAGGTTATTAATAATAATTTTATTTGTTTATCAGGTACGTTTTCGTCAATGCTACTTCAATCCCATCTCCTGCTTTGGCAAGTAAATGAGTTTGCTTATCACGTTCACCAACAAGAACTTCTACAATCAACATTCCGTCAATTCTTCCTACAATGCGTATAAGATTATATTTTGTCAAAACAGAATATAATTATAGTAATCTGATAAATCAGTAGTAATACAAATTTTCAGAGAAATATCCTATGTTTGAAGAATGGGTGTGTTCGCTCAAATGGTTTGCAATACACTCGCAGGGTATTTTGGAAACTATGTACAAAAATAATCATATAATGCCTCATTTGTTTCTTATTTTTACATCAAGTACTTTAATGATACCATAGAGAATCAAAGTACATATTTATATATTAGTCATCCGAATCCTCCGAATGGCTTTGTGTGTTTATTATAAAACACGACGCACCAACATACACTGCGTGTATACAGTACGGGTGGATTCTTTGAAGTCTCCGTCGCCTTTTGTGATCTTTCCGCGGCAACGCCCGCCGGCGGTTTTGTAAGGAGCGCAACCATTTGAGCGGACGCACTTTATTGAGTTACAAGACAAAATATTAAAACTGTAAAATCAAAATATCTAAAGCACGCCTTTAATTACCACCACGTGTTTTAGATAAATACGTATAAATATGAAAAATATACATGCTACATTTCTACGGTACTAAAACTGAGAAAAGATAATGTCTAGTCAAACCTAGTCTCTTCTTTATACTTACTAAATAAGTCGTTATGATCTAGAATAAACGATAGGGGAATCTAATTCGTATAATGAATAAGGCTGTAATTAACTTTGGAACTTGTGTAGTTACATGTATTTATATTGTAATACAAATACTGCTCACAGAATATAATATTTTCAAAAACAAAGAATTCTCTATTCCGAACTCGCACGTTGAAAAAAATGATGTTGTTGATTACTTTTTTCTAAAGCTAACCATATATGTAAATCTAAAATTTTATTATTCATGTGTTCTGTGTTCTACGTAGAGTAAGTAATCAAACTGTAATAGAGTTTAAATAAATGTAATGAAGTATTAATTGAACTATTATTTAAAGCGTTGCAGATAACGTAGTTATAGGTGTATAAGGATAATCCTTGAAATATTCCTATAACGTCCAACAATCAAAGTTACCTATAAAAAAATATCGCTATTGATCCTGATTATTATAAATGTTTTTGTACCATAAAATCATTGCAGGGAAGAACAGTAGGTAATTAAAAAAAAAGTATTGATACCTACGTGAATTACGTGATGAACATGTGATGAAAACCTGTGACGAAAACACTACGAAGAAGAGTTTTGGGTATGGCAGGCCGTATTTTTAAAATTAGGGTTAGCTGGATATAAATTCTTAAGGAACTTGATTATGCTTTTCTTTTGTCTAATACAGTATTTTATATTAAAAGGTATTCTATAATTAATTACGATGAATTATATAATTAATTTACGAGGAATCACGTATTCTTTGTTTTTTTTTTTAAACTGATAAATCAATTAGATTTTGAGATTAAATGACTGACGCTTGATATTCATTTTGTTTGACATTGGGCCGGATAAGCGTAACGTACTGTGATTGTTTGGGGTTTATTTAATTCTGTGATTTTGTACCAAAATATTCTCAAATTTGTCAATGAACATTAAAAAAAACATGAACTCTGGAATTACTAAATTATTTATTCATTATAAATTAACAAAATTACGTATATTTTGATAATAATGGTGAATTTTGCATATTTTTATTCTGAAATGAATATAAATTATAGGTTATTTTTTGGCAGTCACAAATCATTTTGTTATATATTTTTATATCCACAAAGTTTTACCACTAAATAATTTTGTAATATATTAGTAACATATAATAATATTAACTGTGAACATAATATTGTTCAGGGAATATCGCCACACAAATCTAAGATTGTCTTATATAGCAACTATTTAAGCAAGCAAGCAAAGCTGTTTGCGTACGTTGCTTTTCTCTGTATACTACATCGTGTGGTGTTCATCTATCTATTTCCAAGGTATACTTTATAGATTCCATTTGTACTTTCTCTATTTTTTCCATTCTTAACAACCCCACAGCTCTACTTCGTACGTCATTACTCAGTTCTATTAAAAGAACAGTATTAAAAGAAAAGTATCGTCCTCTTTTCAGAATCATCCCTGAATCTCTTTTCCAATTCTCTATGCCCTATTTTTGCCTTCCTACATAACCTGCGCATCAATTCCTCCATTTTTCTTTAATGCCAATCCGAAATACTTGAACTCTTCTACCTCTTATATTTTTTCCTTCCCCATTGCCATACTTGCTTCTCTTTTTTCCTTCTTCTCTTTTAAATACCATCATCTGTGACTTTTCTACATTCAATTTTTATTCTTTTATTGCTTCACCCTTTTCAGCATTTCTTCCATTGCTTCCTTACTCTTAGCCAGTATCAATACGTTGTTTACATAAGCCATTGTATACAAATACGTATACGGATATACGAATACTTTCACCCTTTAATCTGATTCTGCCTTCGCTACCAGCTCTTTTTTCATTTCATTTTCCATATCCGTGCAAACTCTGTCCGACTTAACGGACATCCTTGTCAAATGTTGAAATTGCTTAAAATCCAATATCTGTTAAAATATTAAGGTCTACTTTTATTACCATTGTCTATTATTCAATAAGATACGAAATATACATTTCAATAAACAAGTCGAACGTAAGGATTTGGTAAGTACCGCTTTTTAAAACTAGCCAGGAAAATCATATAATCTGCAAGACCAATATCCTTCTATGCCTCCAATCAGCTCCAAAATGGTACTAGCAAAGCTAGGTGTTATAGAAAACCTCTGTCCCAAGTTTCATAAAAACTTGCCGGAAAATAAAGAAACTTCACTTTTTTTGCCCCAATCAGCTCCAAAATCATGCTAAACAAGAGATCTAATAGAACCTCTGTGCCAAGTTTTAAAAAATCATTATTAACAACGAAGCCGGCGCTTGCTCCATTTCCTCTATTTGCTATAACCAGCTCCAAAACGGTGCCTGAGAAACTAGAGGTCTAAAGGTACCTCTGTGCGCAGTAAAAAATATAACCGTTGAAAAATAACGACTCGCAAACGGAGCGACCTGTTGTTCAATTTCTCCAAGAAGCTAAACTAGAAGTGAAATGGAACCTTTATATCAAGTTTAAAAAATATATTAAATATCAAAACCTTCGTTTGCTTTATTTCCTCAATTCGCTCAAATCGGCTCCAAAATATTACTGGCAAAACTATAAATCTATTGAAACCTCTGTATGAATTAAAAAAAAACCGTTTTAAAATAAAGAAACTGGTACTCGCTTCATTCAGCTTCGCTTCACTGGTACTCCAATCAGCTCCTTAATATTGTGGTACCAAATAGAGGTAAAAGGGAACCTCTGTCCTGAGTTTCAACAAAATCCGTAGAAAGATAACGAAATGCACTCAAATAGAGCTACCATCTGTTCCATTTGCTCCAATCAGCACAAAAATGATAAGTGCCAAACTAGAGGTCCAATAGAACTTCTGCGCTAAGTTTGAAAACAGTCGTTGGTAAACAATAACCTTAAAGCGCGAAAGGACGATGGACGGACGTACAAACTACCATATCATTTGTACAAAATATCTAGCGTTACTTAATAAAGGTGTTTACGATCTTCGCTTAGTGTGTATATGACATTTCTGTAAAATCGCTGCTAGGCACCCTATTGATGTTGCCCAAATTTTCTTTTATTTTTTTAATAACCTTTGTCACGAGTATGTAGTTGCAATACCAACATTTAAATTGAAGTTTGTTTTCACATGTTTATTTGTTATTAAGGGCCGACCAGTTTACTTCCTGCATTGAATTTCCAAGTGGTCTTTTCCTTTTTAAATAAATAGACTGAATAGTATTGTATTGTGTACTGAATTCGTAATTCTACAATTTCAACAATCAACTTTCTAAGCCCCTGGTCGCAAGCGGTAACGTCCATGAAACTGGAAAGATGTTTCTTTAATTTTTAATGTTAAAGTACTACTTTTGTAAAACATAATTATGTAAATATGTTATGTAAATTAATTTGCCTTTAAGTTCACACAGTCGCTGTTGCTTTTGACCTGAGCTTTTGACTATTATTTTTGTTTCTGTGCACTGTGTATTTGCATTTAAAGTCAAAGTCAAATATCTTTATTTCGTAATTATGTAACACAATCTTGAAATACGTCACAAGAGTGAATTTATTCATTTTAAGCTAAATTTAATACTCTATATTTGTTTCACAATTAATATCCTCGAAAAGTTCATAATTCTCGAGATAAACGCAAAAAATCTACCTATTTTATCTCTTAAAAAACTGCGGCTATTTCAAATAACTTTTTGGAACACGCTGAGGGTACCTAAATAAAGGTCATAAAAATGTTCATTCGGAGTTTCTTCAGAAAATCAAAGCGTAATTTCACAATGTAATGTCAAAGGTACGCCGAAAATATGTATTAAAACAGGTAAATACAGGGGTCAGACTCACGGAACATATTACTAAGATTGCATCGGAAGAGTTTTATTGTTTTATTCATATGTAAATCGATGTCGTCACCCTCACACAAAAAACATCTCAGGGACATTGCTTTCATGGAAACTAACTTGTGTTGGAAAAACAAAAATTTCTACTTGAGGCCACGTCTCTTTTAAACTGAATATAATGAGATATTCTGTGGTCAGATATTTTGTACGATTTACATAATTCACATTTCTGTTTTACCAGCCCTGAATGAGTATAGATAAAAACGATGATGAGCCAAGATGAGATGAAGGCACAAAAACAAAACCCTTTACTAAGCATCACTTTTTACTATGAATTCTTATAGTGTTTCAATGGCCGTCGTCTGTCCCTCTGTACAGTAAGTTTACTCGCAAACTGATTTATTGTAGGGTTTTTAGTTTATAATTGGATTTATATTTATTAAAAGCTTTTATTTTATTAGTATTTGTTGTAATTAATGTGCGGTGGAGTGAGGAGCGAACACACAATTACGCTCGCACTGCACTCGCACTGAACTCGCACTGCACTCCGCATTCGACTATAGTCTATCCGTTATATTAGACCTCGGTACACCGAAAGACAAAGCAGGAACGAAATAGACAAATTAAAATATATTTATTTAGAGAAAACAAAAACTTATCACATTCGATGCACATGAAACAAAAACTTATAACATTCTTCATCACTCGAGGTATCCTTTAGATCACCATCTGTGTTTATAATAAAACGTTTTATTTTGTCATTTACTTACTCCGTGAAGTGGCGATGTAAACTGATACATTTTCGCTGAAACTGTACGCGGCATGCGCAAGCTGTCGGTTCCTTTGTTATGGCCGGCACATGCCTCGGTTTTCTTTGTGTATTTTTTGTCTGAGTGCTTTGGCGGCCTCTCAAAGGATGTGGGTTAAAATAATGGATATACTTTACGTACGTCATAGAGTACGGTCGTAGTGCCCGCGCCACCCCGTGCCGTGCAGCTCTCACTTACATCGCGTGTATATCTAATAAGTGTGACTTTCCATGATTCCCTAGCGTTGCCCGAAACTAATTGCCCAATCCGTATATTAAAGTCGAACATGACACTTATACCATTGTTACTTAAAAACTATGTAAATAATCGTTTATATATTCTGACAGATACTTTGTTCGAGCACTAAATCCTCTTTTAATTCGTATTGAGGGTCGTGGCGAGGAATTAGCCGATACGGCTCACGGCATGGCGCCCATTCCGATTACATTCTGATTATTTTCCCCAGTAGGTCTGTCCCACAATACTGATTTGATTTCCATCTTTATCCGTCACAAAGAGCAATACAATTATTTATCCGACCGAAAAGGTTAATTTGTTTTCGATCTGAAATAAATTTGAGACTATTGTGTTTTTTTTGCGTGCAATTTGTTATTTGAAATTCAAATGTGTTTATGTCGTACCTATGTATAGTTGAGTACTTTTTGTATTCAATGAATATTAAATTACTAGCGACTGTCCGCGACTTCATCGGCGTGAAATACAATTCTGTACCTATATATCGTAACTAAACTAAATCAGTTCTTGAGAGTCTTTTCACAATTTTCTTATTCTAGTTAGCGCAGTTTGCAACGGATTTTTAAATTATGATTGTGGCTAAAATCAAAACATTTGAATCAAAATAATGCATACACGTGAAAGTTTAATTTCTGTTCATGGAAGTGTATTCAGATTAACTTGGATTTTCATTACCTTAGTTAGGCAAAATCTTTATTTTCTGATATGCTTGTTAGGAAATATGTCTTTTGGGAGTTACTAAATTAAATTTTTACCTATGAAGAATGGGTCAAAATGTTAAATAAAAAATACTGTCAATACGAATATAGACTGTTCTTGTAAATATATTAATCTGATTGTACAATGTTCACACAAAATAACAACAAAAAAACGCTACAAAATTGCAATTCAGTACTTATTTAGACCAATTTATTCTTATTTAATTTTAATAGTTGAAATATTTGCTCTTTTTTTTTAATAACCTATAAATAACGCGATGAAACACCTCGGCCGGCAGACCGCGCGCTGCTGTATAGACGTAGTACAAAGACTACTATTGTAAGTTGACGTAGTGCGATTTTGTAATATGGAGGGGAGATCCATTTCGTTTTGTCACTTTTATATTTATCACTTTTTTCTTCGCTCTTCACTTCTCATTTCAAAACTGAAATGAGAATCTTACTATAAAATAGCTTACAGTAAAAAAAGCCTTTATTTTGTAATAACAGACAGACACTTGTATTTTATTTATATACATGAATGTTTCTAGGATGAAAAGTAGGTCTAGATTACTCTCCAAAAAATACTTTGTCTGCCAACCAAAGTCCCATCAATACCGGTTCAACTGACAAACAAACAGAAAGACAGACAGACAAATATTTATAAACGCATGTTTGGGTTTCGTTAAGATGCTAATAAACATAGCAGCATAAGAAAAAGCTTTTATTTCGAAATCATAGACAAAAACTTCAATTTCGTTCATATGTACCTACAGAAATTTAATGTATAATGATGTATATTAATTGTTTAAGCTACAATATCATGTTTTAGAATTTTTTAGAATTTTGGTTACCCTCTGTAAAGACTCTTTTCTAAAGGAATGGCTACAAACATAAAGTTAAAAGTTAAAAATATATCAAATAAGACCCTTAAGAGGTGTAAAAAATTTAAACTTCTTAGTCAACGCAATGAAAAGATGGCTATTATTGTCACAAATTTTGATATTCACAATTTTACTCATCAAAACCCGTAAGGTATTTCTCGTTGACCTAGTATGAAGTTTTGTAAGAAACAAGATCTCACAGCATCATAAGTTAAGGAAAGTTAAGTACCTAAATCTATTGATATTTCAAACTCCATTTGTAAACTTGCTAGATATTCTGACCACCCTGAACGTGGCTAAAGCAAGGATAAACATTATACATAAGGGCTTATTGCATTAATCTCCATTTTACCAAAGTCATAGTAAATTACAAGTACGATGAATTCATATGACTCGATATAATGTGATTTACGGTGTCATTCTAATGGCTATTTGAAATTCAACAGAAAAAAATAGTAAGTATTTTTTTGAAGCTGAGTTATACAGGTTGTCCTAAATCAACCGGTAGCGCAAGTTACCGCAAAATCAAACAAAAAAAAACAGTCATGCTCTCTTAAAATTATAGACACCAAAAAAGAGAAAACTGACACTGTGATGATTTGAAAAAGTAGGAATACATTTTAGTTTAGTTTTATGTGTAACACCATACATTTTTATTAATCATTAGATGATATATTTTAAAACGTATACAAAAGCTAATAATACTAATTAAAGGTGGAAGATGCTGGCTGTTGGGGGATTGAAGGCAAACCTTTCGTCGCGAGCATCGGCCATCGTCTAAAAGAATGGGGACTCGTCCCCCGTTCCGGTTCCTTCCTATGGTGCAAAGAATTGCAATTGCAATTCAGCGCGGCAATGCGATGAGCGTCATGGGCACATTTGCGTCGGGGGCGACGAGGGGTGGATTATTGGATTAGTTTTATTTTTTATTATCATACCGAACATTTGGTTACAACCAAGCAGAAAAGTTGGAAACATATTTTTTCTACGATATTTCATATGCTCAGTAGATTTACATATTTCTTATCGCTATACTAATTAAAAATAAAAGCTTATACCAAATTAAAAACTAACTGAAAACTAAAATAACCTACAAATGAAACTTATCCAGTAATCCACCCCTCGTCACCCCTGACGCAAAGGAGCCCATGACACTCATCGCATTGCCGCGCTGAATGGCAATGGCAATTTGAGAAAGTTGGTTAATTTTAAACTGTAATTTACGGAAGGATTATTCAGGGTTAGTTACACCGTAAAAAAATCGATGAAAAATAAAGATTTGTAATCACAGTACTTGAAAAATTATACCAGAATGTCAGTTTTTTTGATTTTATTTTTGATGTCTATAATTTAAAAATTGCATGACTAAGATTTTTTTAAATATTCTTCTGGAAACTGCCACCACTTGCCTCATCACCTGTTTCCAATTTGACATTGATGTCTGGAACATCCGATATATTATTATTACCTTGAATTGATGAGTACAAGAAGAACGAACGTACGATATTAAAGAAAAATATACATTTATTTTCTTTAATTTTTTTAAAGTATCAAGTTGTAGAAAAACTTGTAGAACTATTGTAACTTCAGCGTTAAAATTGTAAATAAAATATTGCGAGGCTAGGACCCATATTTTAAAATTACAGTGGAGCCATAGTTTAAAAGTTACAAACTACTGCACATCGTGTATGCATCGGTTAATGTTCAGAATAGAAGGCGTTTTTAATTTTATTACCATAACGTGTAGAGACCAAATAACATTAAGCCCAAAACGCGAATTTTGATTTGTGATCTTTTTGAATTATGATAGTTACAACATGTTGTGGCTATTTTTATTAGTGCCATAAAGCGAATATCGCATTGTAGACGACTTAAAAAGACCGCAACGCGTTGTAGACGTTTTTTGTTCACACCTGTTTCTAGAGGGGTAGGCAGGGACTACAGATCTCTACTTAGTGCGATCCTTACATACCTTTTTTCCCTTCGTCGGCATTCCTCAATCGTTGCATGCAGGCTTATCGTTTCCGTGTGCTAAAAATTTGATCCTTCTAAGATTACATTTCCTGAATAATAATAATCATTTATTTTCAGGTGCTAGCCCCATAGTAATTTTTACATATTTAGGTACACAGTATTCACATATCAAGTATTAAAACTAAACAGTACAATAAAATAAAATATTAACAAATTATAACAATAAATAAATACAACTCATAGTAAAACTAAACAATAAATTAATTATTTGACATGCAGGTGTATCCAATAGGCCATAAATGGAGAGTCCCATCTATCATCGATAGTGTCCAGAATAATGAATTCTAATACTGTATTACTGTACTAATTATATCGCTGGCTCAGATTGTGGTTTCCAATTCGCTAAAATACGATTGCACTCATAATTTTCTAACACTTTGCCTCCGATGAGCAGAATTTCACTCCTCGCTGCCGCCCATGGGAAAATTAATTCAATTTATAAGGCTGAAGGACCCTGCATGAATCAATTCAATGTCAGTCTTGGGTATTTACACAACCAAGCATTTCCGTGTTGAAATTCACTACTTTAAAACCTCGGCATTGTGATAAGTAGCATTACATTGTATCGGTATTATAATAAGTAGAGTTTTTATTTAGGCACATGAACGACATGTTTATTCCGTTAGCTACCAAATCCAAACATAGCTGAAAACCAACATTATGTTTTCAAATTTGAATGTCTGAGGAAGCGACAGACGAAAAAGCGTAAAGATGTAGTTACCTATACATCAACATGTACTAACATTAACAGGGCGATTTTTTCATCATTTACCAAATTATTTCTGGGCATTAGGTATCACCTAAAGACTCCGTTTTAAAAAAAATAGTCGGTAAAAAACTTTTCATATAAAAATGATTGTCACGAAACAATTATTGAAACGGGGTGGATACTAAGTCGAACATAAATACTACGCATGAGAGAGGTGCGACGATTGTAGCAGAGAGGAATATCGCGTCGTCGGTTGTCGCTGAACGACACAATACGCGAGTAGTATCGCTACGGTAATTCAATAACTTTATGAACCATATCTGAATAATAATAATTACTAATAATTATATTAATTTAGTACCTGTCTGGGACAGGACATCCCATACAGCTTGCTTAGTTGTAGTAGCAGTTAGTAGTGCTTAGCAGCCACAAGCTTTGCTTAGTATGGGACTAGATGACGCTGTATAATATATTTAAATATCTATACCCAGAAACGGAATAATAAACTGTCAATATACAAATATTGTCTCGGGCGAAAATCGAACCGGCGAGCTTTGGTTGTGCTGTTGTACTTTATCTGGCATGCGTTTAAATGGAGACACGTAGGCACGATAACGCGATTTTGACAATCTGCTCTACGTTGCATACTCTTTGAAATTATTTTCGGAAGCCACAAGACGAAGGCGCGCGGGGTGTCGCGCTCAGGCACCGTCTATTTCTCATTTCTCTAATGTCATACGTCTTAAAAAGTTGCATGAATTCTCGCGAATAGTTAGGTGTATTGAAATTTATTGAAGTATCCGTAGGCTATTTGATTTATTTCATTAAAATTATCCTATCTCCTCCACCGTCATCAGTCCTTCTCGGGTCCCTTATCTTATTGATACGTCCTGGACCTGGGCCCAGTGTTGCCTGTCGAGAAAGGCAAATAGTATATATAATGAACTGAATACCCTTAACGTAACGGTAAGGTAAAAACCAATACTTTTGAGCAAGTATAAAAAAATACTGGTACCTGAAAAGTCTAATTTTTATTTATTTTTTTATCATAAAATTATAATATAATAAGATTTGTAGAAAGCATACATTTTTCTAAGTCATGCATTGTTGAATCCATTGATCCATGCAGCGACTTATCCATATTAGAGGTCGTCCAGCAGACGAAGTTCGACCGTAAGGTACTCACTTTTTTGAAAACACCAATAAATAAATAGGCGAGAGTAAGTCAATTCAAACTACATCCGACTACAGACTATTAAACTCGTATGGTTGATAGTATTTGTAAAGCATATTAGGTATATATAGATTTCAGCTTTTGAGACTCTTCCTCTATATAAACTTTACCTATGTCAAATCTTACACTCCTTCGTGTGCGCAGCATGCTTGAAAAGGAATACAAAGTTTTCTTTTCACGTATTATTATATAAATTATCAAATCAAGTGATTTGATTCCCTGTTAACACATTCGCTGTGGCAGCATTGGATCTAAACCTTCTGCTAGTGCGGTACGAGACAAATACTGCCCGTATCTATATTTCCTGCCATGCGTTACGACCTCTATTTTGCCGTACCGAAACCTGACTTTCAAAGTTCATACAGACGTGGAAATTCCCCATATCAATGGTTTTTTTTAACAAATCGATAGGCTACATCTTCATGTATACTTAGCTGCGGTAGCTCCGGGTTCTCTATGATATTTCGAAATATACAGAGATTTTTCAAAATAAGTCATTTACGGCAATGTATATGCCGCATAGAAGTGAAAAAATGCTAAGGGTGGGGTTTATTTCTGAAATGACAATTTATATTTTAAAGACATTCTTTATTATAGACACTACATTAAAATATAACAATGTTTAATCAACATAATTCTTATTAATTAGTCAACATAAAAATTATTCTTACAATTATCGCCCATTTTGAGTGACCTATTGGCCGAAGGGTCAGCGACCTTAACTGAAGAGCCAAGGGTCGCGGGTTCGATTTGTGTGCATGAACATGTTTATTTGTTCCGTAGCTGGGTGTTAAAATATCTATCAGAAGGTTGCGTGTTCAAATCACGTCGGGGTCACCAGTTATAAGGGTTAAAATTGATTGGGGTTTATGAATCCTATGAAAGTTGACATCTGTCTGACTATATTACTTATTGAAAGAAGGGAAGTTAGTCGTGTTCTAAGCCGCGCTTCGCCGACCAGCAAATGTTGTAGTGAAACAAAGTTAAATCGTAGATAAACTGAATTTAATAAAGTTTATACAAAAACTATTTACATCATAAAACGCTAGTCTAGTTCAGGACTTGAGTACCTGAGTGCGGTGGTTCTACTGGTTACATTTCTTGTCATTATTAGGTATTTTATATGATTCAACAGTAATGTTCGAAGCGGCATTTCACTACCTGATTGGCTTAAACATATTTGGTAATTTAGTATTTTGGCCAATCAGAGTCAGAACGGCAAGAAAGTCGCAAGTAGCAAATATATTGAAAAGATCGCCATTCACCCCCGCACAGCGCGCAAAACAGGGACAACCAGCTGCCGCACTGGCTGACCGTCAAATACGGCAAGATACTTGCCGTAATGCAACGAATGTATTAAAGTAACAAATTTTACAAAAATGTAAACGTAGAGTTTAATTTTCTCAAAAACCGAGCTCCTGACCCCTTTGAATACTTTTCGCTATTGCTCATAGTTTATGATTTGGTCGTACAGTCCCATCTCAAAAATTCATCCTGTACATAAAATTTAGCATAATGCAGTCCTACTCCACATAAACTTTAACTATGTCAAATCCCACATTCCTCCGTAGTAAGCTTAAAAAGGGGTGTAAAGCCTTTCCTTTACGTATTTATATAAATACTTACGACCCGCCCCGGCTTCGCACGGATAGCAGAGCATAAAGGTAAGCCGTATTGTTTTTTCTGTTGTAGTGTCATATCAGCTTGTTGCGTCGAACATTTGGAATAGATTTAATAAAATTTATATGTAACGTAATTACATCCTAATTGGAGTATTTTTAATGTAAGTATTTTATTTCCAATTCTGTAAATATTTGAAAAAGTAAAGAATATATACTTAAAAACAAACTATAATATTTCTTTATACAACATTGATAACTTCTGCCTAACCACGTGACAATTCAAAAATGCCGTCGTGCGTGTTACAAAGGTGTAAAAATGAGTCAACTTCGAAGAAAAAAGGTAGTGGCGTAACTTATCATCGGTAAGTAAGCAAACCATCAACTAAAACCAATCAAAACAAATTTTGGCTTTTGCCGCCATTTCTATATGAAAATCATAGATTATGGAGAGTGAACCGTACAGTTCGTTGGGGAACTATATGACTTAGGTATAACCGATAAATTTTTAGTTTCTTTATTACTCAACCTATGCCATCTGTCTGTCTGTCTGTCACAGCGTATTTTTCAGTCAGAAACTTACTAAGCTAATTTTGTTTACGGGTAAGTAAACTTTATATCACATAGCAACGATGATTTTCATTGCACTTCGTTCATTTCTTTACTGATAAGGCAAAGTGAAATAAAGTGTCGGGTCTAGTTAGTGTAAGCGCATATTTTAGTACCTGTATTCAGTGCCAATTACAGTTTATGGGAAAATATGTATATACAGTATTAATTAAAATAGACATTGTAATTAAATCCATCACTTTTGCCTCTTTCAATTTTATTTTACTACGTTCCCTAACATTACCCAATTCAATAGGCACAATATAAAATAAGTTTCACATGTCGCCTCTGTAACGATGACATCTTATATCTATGACTCATTAGTACGTCTCATTAGCTGCCTCGCGTGCACTCCGCAATGCTCATTGCTGCACACGTATGCTCAAATTTGGTTCGCGCCGTCTGCTTCATAGTAATATTATTTTGATTTTGCTATAGTTCCCAAGATATTAATTTAAATTGTATAATGTAAAGGACAGTCATAATGTGCATGAAATGCTGAAGGTAAATGCCGTATTTATGTTTATAAGGATAAATACTATATCCGTATAAATTGCTTTCCAATTACCTAATCATAGGACACCATTTTTTTAAACATAAAAATAGGTAGGTATAGTAAGCTATACATAAAAGATAGACATAATAATATACAATCGCGGACTTTTCTTTAGTCCTATAAAAGAGACACAATTCCTCCATACATTATTTTGTTATATCTCAAAAGTATTAGGCAGCGTTTTCGATGAAAGCTCCCAGCCGGCTCTATTGTTTTCCGACTTCTTCAACAATAATCGTCATATTTCTACAAATTTCCACAAAACATTAATAAATTATAAACGTAAACCTTCCTTTTGAATCACTCTGTCCATTGGTGTCAATAATATGCCAATCCGTTCGGTAGTTTTTGAGTTTATCGCGTTCAGACAGACAGACGCGGCGGGGCACCTTATTTTATAATATATATAGAATGTAGATATAGATATAATACACGTATGAATTAATTTTATTGATAATATTAGAGTTTCAAGTTCTGCTACATATTCAAATTAAATGCTCAAATTCAAATCATTGTTCGCACATTATATTACTAAGTAAATGTAGTAAATTGCTTTAGACTCAGTTATTTTAAATAGAACATTGTAGCTACTAAAACGTATGTTTTTATTTGTTCTTATTTTTTGACGTCAACATAAAACGTGGATTAATTCAAAATTATCGTTCGATTCCGTTATATCAAAATAAAGCAATCACTCTCCGCGGGAACGATTTCTATGACCTCGTCGTTTGTTATTTAATAAGTAATATTTTTCCACAAATATCGTTTTCAGGAAAATAAAATTAGACAAATATTTGGATTCGAAAGACTGAGGTTCAATACATCATTTCATTATATTGCTAGAGTTTTTTTGACAGATCAAAATGTTTACACGTGCGCCTAATAAGTAGATAAGTAGTACCTACTTCTGATTTTTTTAAATTTCTGTTGTCGTTTACATCTTTTATTTGTGAATGTTTGTATATTTTTCATATTCGTATAGCAGTGCTAAAATGGAACCAATTAATCCTAATATGCCCGATCAGAAAACAAATTATTTTTGATATAATCAAGGTATTGTATTTTTTTTTAGTGCCTACATATTTCGTTACGTGTTGTAGAACAGTAAATTAATGGTCCAATATGTGTTTCAAAAACACTCGTCTCTTCCAAATTGGTTATGATGACCCTTTAAAAGAATGTTAATTTGTAGAAAAAAGTGTAGCAATACTTTTTATTTTGACATAAAGTGACTAAGATCCTTAAACTTCAAGTTAGATATTTCATGGAATGAATAAAATCAGTAAGTATCCATGTAAACATTTATACACCAGACGCGATAGCAAAGTCGGTTCTAAGCTCCTTACGGACCATGAAATTAGCTCCAACCTGTCTAATACAGAAGAAAAGCTTTGATAGAATTTTTGTAGTATTGAGCCCTTGAGCCCAAGGTACGTATTCAATTAAGGTCAATAGTTACTAGTTGTTACCACAATGACTGGAGAGGGCGCGGCTCACGGTAAAGAACTACAAGGCTCCGTTGCACTCTTTTATCTGAAGAACGTCATACACGTACAACTAAATAGTCACTCACGACTATTCATACTGATTTATAGACACTTCATAGAGGTAATAAGGAAGATCAAGAAACGCCGAAGTCATCTGCTTGCCAACATTGTTTTATTTTTTCTGTATCTGTACGAAATACACAAAACATTTATATCTCGTTGGGTACTTAGACAGATAAAGATATTAACATGAAAACATAGAAATTTACAGCATGTGGACATATTTCCATCCACACTAAATGCAGGTATAAAAAACTAAAGTAGGCGAATCGCTGTTTTCTCTCTGATCTGCATTTTTGTTGGATTATGTTTCGTGTGTGTAATGAATGTATCTCTAACCGCTGTTATAAATGTTAACTATCATGTATACACTTATGGAAATGAAAATCTTTTGGTTTAAACTTGCTGAGAATTTGTTTGTATATGGCTGTGTGTTTTATAAATAAAGTAAAATAAATAAATAAAATTAACACCCTCATCCACGCTGCGACAGCAATGACCCTCGAAATTAATGAGCATTCAGTTCTTGTATAAAAAAAAGAAGCGTAGATGTAGAACAAGTTATACAGATGTTTGTTCGTTTACCTAAATTTTATTTATTTCCTCAAATTTAATACGTATCATTCGGATGAAAAACTTACTTGCCCTCATTGTAAGTTTTTTTTCTATATCCACGGATTTCACATGTAACTATTATTCCTTGTTAGATACCCGATAGATGGAGATATTTCTACTATACCTAATACGTAGAGATCTCCACTAGTTTTTATTTTTGCAAACTTACATATTATAATGGTCATGATAAAAAAATTCAAAGTTGCAAAGGTTTTCGAAGCAGCACGTCAAAATGTTAAATAAAATATTTCAATTTATTGTTCTAAAATACGTACCGAAATGTTAACCTTAGTAATAGGATAACCAGTACACTTAGAACTGTTTTTAAATAAATTTTTGAAATACTCATTCCGAAATTTAAAAAAAAAAAGCTTAATATTACAGTAACAGTTTGTTTTCGTATAGGGCATTATACGATTTAATCGATAGCTTTTTAGCTCTACTATAAGCCCTTAAGCCGGAATGCTTCATATTACCAGTAACCCTTAAATAGCATAGTCATCAAGATGGAGCATTTCATACTTCTACTTTTTCTTTTTTTATTTACTGGCGTTTTAACATGTATAGAATGTTAATTTTGTCAATGTCCAGTCTATGTACCTATAAAGAAATTTAAAAAAAAATGTTTTGCTAAACACATTTAACTGTTTCTACAAGTAAATTATTTTTGTTAGAAAATAATAAAAACTGCACTGTTGTACGGTTATAATGGTGATTATGGAGTTTATTCAAAATGCCGTAGAAGCTGCGATGCTTAGACGTACGCCATTTAAAAAAAAAACTCTGTCTCATACTTCAAAACGATCGAAAACCCACACAAAATCAAAAACTCAGAGACAAGACAGTCATTCATTGTTTTAAAGAAATACTTTTTTTAAATTACACACGAATTGTATTTTCAAAATTTTCATTTTCTGTTCACAATAAATTCTACTTCACAGTGAATACCTATGTGAAAAAATCATTTTTTTTTAGTTGCTCCGGAAACGCTATTAACTAGGTTGTCCTTGTATTCCAACGTATTTAATAATTTTGGTAGCGCCTTTTCATAATCAAGTTTCCATACTATGAATTTTCTAATCTAAAACAATGTTTTTTTTTTTAAACAATAAAAATATACAATTTAGTACTTCTTCAAAAGGATTTTTTCTCCAATTTTTAAAAGTATATAACTATAACAAACATTCAAAATACCCTTGCCATATCGATACATGGATAATACGAATACAATTTTATAGCTTGAAACAGATAGGAAAAGGGTGACTAAAATAGATGAACGGAATTCGTCATAAGGGGTTCGTTATTTAGCTTTTGTCATACGGAATATTTAATTTTTCCCCTGGCGGCGTGTGGGTACTATCGGGTATTTTCTCTATCACACTTTTTATGTAAGTAGAGAAACAGGAAATTCAAAAATAAGTTTTGTCGTAAATACATTTAAACTTACTATACACACAGAAAAAAAAGAATTCTGTTGTTAAAAAATTATAATCTTCAATATATACAAATACCGCATATTCTTGGACCAATGCTATTTGTATTGATTTAAGAATTCTTTTTCTTCTATGTACTTATAAAAAGAAAGAATTCTTATATCAATGCAAATTGCATTGGTCCAAGAATATGCGGTATTTATTTATATATATTGAAGACTATATTTTCTTGACAACAGAATTCTATTTTTTCTGTGCACCTGCCCACTCAGACATAAGAACATTTCGTTAACCCCGATAATAAATTTGAAGCAGATAAGTAACGCAATTAATTTAGGAACTTGAATAGGTATCGTTCCTCAGTTTTAGATAAAATGTTTTTACTGTTTTATAAATGCACTAACGACCGCCCGTCACTTCGTTTGCGTAGTTTCCATGGTTTCTACACTTTTACAACTTCGAAAGTTTATGCTAAAACCCAACATATTTCCAGAATGAAAATAATAAATGATTCAGCGGTTTCTAAGGATAGCCCGGACGACCAGACAGACAAAAGTAGCTTATATAACCTCTGACAACCTCCTTTTCATGTCTGCGAAATTTCATTAAAATTGGTTAAGCCGTTTTGGAGAATCATCATCATCAGCCCGGGTCTCTCTACTGCAGGATATAGGCCTCTCCCAAGGCTCGCCACCACACACGGTCCTCCGCCTTCCGCATCCAACTACCCCCGGTATGGTGAATATGGTGATTCAGGTTTTGGAGAATAGCCAAAGCAAACAGACAGTAGAAGATATCCGAAATCTAAAATATAAATAAAATGTTCTATTGTAAACTAAAGCAGTTTTATAAATGTAGGGTCATTAATTAAAGTTACATGAGTTAAATTAGTAGCTAAATCATAGCAACATTCTCAGAGTGCATCAAACATTTATTTTATTATTGTATACAAAAAAGAGAACAATTACGAATTCATACGAGTACCCCAAGATAAATGTAGGCTTCCGATTAAACTTTTCTATTCGGTGTTTGCGCCATAAAAGCAAATCAAGGTAGACCCAGAGGGGTGCCGCAATGAACCTCGTATCATGTCGCTTGATTGCTGATTCTGATTTCCTTTTCCGCTAGATCTAACGATTCATTATACTACACAGCGTGTAACAAAATTAACCAAAAAGCTGTTTTCGGTATTCCAACGAAATAATCAAACTTTATAAGGTATCAATTAATATAATATAATTTTATTATTTTCAATTGTCGTCGTGTCGTGTCAAAAATGTCGTGATAGCCCAGAGCACAATGAGCTTGTCTTAAATTTGGCCCCATCGGGCCATGGTTCGAATCCGGGCGTGTACCAATGAGTTTTTCTGACTTAAGTACACAATATCACTGACACCGTGCTTCGGAGGGCACGTTAAGCAGTCGGTCCCGGACGCTGTCAATAGATGGCGGTCGTTACAGTTCCCAACCCGCAGTGGAGCAGCGTGGTGGACTTAAGCTCCAAGCCCCCCTCCTCACCCTGGGGGAGGCCTAAGCCCCTGCAGTGGGGTAAAAATGGGCTTATGATGATGATGATGATTTTCAATTGTACCAAGTTGTGTGACGATTATTTTTAACTTCCCGCTATCTAAGGGAAGTCATTGATTTGGGTCCGATTTTCGCAAATCAAGTTTTCAACAGATCTCCACGGTTTGAGGTCCTGATGGAAGCCGGTCTGACTATTTCCGGCTGGACGTCCGTATGTGTCTGTGTGTGCGTGTATGTAACTTTTTTTGTCGTACGATATCTTGAGAACGGGTCAACTGATTAAGACCCACAAAACGGCGTTCGAAAGTGTTTATCGAGACTTAGATCTGATTAGATTTTGAAGTCAATTGAAGTTTCAAAAATGTTGAAAAAATAAAAAACAAAAAAAAAAATTTAAACGTTTTTTTAGGTAATTTTGAGATTTTCCAACCGATCTACTTAAAGTTTTCCATACGTTTTTCGTATATAAAAAACTGCGTTTAATGCCGTCAAAAAAAAATGAAAATCGAACGATGTGTTCAAGAAATATCGCAGTATATTAATTTACGAAAAAAGTGTTTTTTTTTACATAAATTTGAGATTTTATGACCAATCGATTTTTAAGTTCATACGAAAAAACTATGCTTATAAAATTGCATGGAATGCCGTAAATTGCATTGAAATCAAACAAAGTGTTCAAAAGATATCGCAGTTCAAAAATTTCCAAATTAACGTTTTTTTTCAGTATGTCCCTGGTTTTTGAGCTCGAAGAACTCTAAATTTACAGAAATTGTATTTTTGAGCTTGGAGAGCTCAGAAAATAAATACTGTGAGCTCGAAAGCTCAAAAAACCATGAACTTCGATATTTTGAGCTTGAGCAATAGCTTTCAACTTCAATTGCAATAGGGATATTTTCGAGCGCTTTGATCTCGAAATTAGCGGGAAGTTTCAGGGATGGCCTGCAGTGTCAACCGATTTTATTTAATGGAATTTCGCAGAATTGAACTCATTAATAATAGAATAGAACAAATAATTGAGTTAATGATTATGAACAAAGTAGTTTTGTAGTGCATACAAATTCAATTTCAAAAGCATTTTTAATTCCTCGAAGGAACCGTTACAGATTTTAAAGTAACTATCGTTTCGGGATGTAGAAGAACCTACAAAAAACTTTGCGATTACTGTTTTCAAAATATTATATATTCAATAATTATTATTATGCACCAATGGTAAAACGCTAATGCTTCAATGAATTAAGAAAAATATCTACAACAAAATAAAAACCAATCATGCAGATTATTTAGGTATACCTATATCAAAACAACTTTAACAGTACAACAAATTTAAAAAAAATTATGTAGGTGTCGTCATGGAACGCTTAGATGTTTAAATATTTTTAAGTGAAAACGTGAAAGTTTTATTTATATGAAATTATTAGCATCCGCCCGCGGCTTTGCGCACTCGGACAGACGTTACGGTTTTGTAGTAGTTTTCCGCTCTCACCACTGCTCTCAATCCCTCTCACCCTAATACTTTAATTTAACTCCTGCTTAGACTTAGACCACCTTAAAATAATCAATAAGAAGATAGAAAATAAGTTGAAAAGGAGCCTATTTCACTCACTAACTCATAAACTATATTTATGGGAAAAATCATATGGCTCCGTTGCTCCATTGTTGCGCAAAAGAAGCACGAACCAGCTAACCAACCAACACACTTTCGTATTCAAAATGCAATGCCAATAGTACGAGGGAAAATCGTTTCCCAGGGACGAAAAGTACTACTTTCATCCCTCTGATTAGGTAACTTCAAGCGTACTTTCCGAGTATGAGTAATGAAAAGGCACAGAGAAAAGGTTATTTTCCAATTTTACAAAAATATTTCATTTTTATTTTCCAGCCAAAAGTTTAAATACAGAGTGAATACAAATTTTAATATTTTTTTATTCTAAAAATGCTAAAACAGGTTTTCTTAATTTCTAACTGTAAAACCAAATAATAAATTTTATAGTTTTAATTTTAAGAATGACGGAAGTCCCATACAAAGTATCAACCCTTAATTAGTTACTCCCTTATGAATCAAATATCCAACAATCTTGAAACACCACATATTTAGTTTCTAACCCATAGAATGAAGTTAATTTGACAGCAGAGTTTGGTTTTAATAGTCATAAATGTCGATTTACAGTATCGAAGTGACATTTTGCAGGGTGGAAGACTGGCGGGCAGGGATTTCACGGGGGTGCAGACTGGCGCACTGAAACTCAGACTAAAACTTGTCATCTTGCACCAGCTAGCTAAAGTATGAGTACACTATGAGTGGTTAGACGGTCATGCAGAAGAGAGCTTCTAAGGGCAAATATTAATTGTCATGCATTTGACTTAAAAAATGACGTATTCTCATACAAATTAACCCCTCCCATTTTACCCCCTTAGAGGTATAATTACAAAACATTCTTTCTTGGTGGACGCTTACGTCATAAAACAAAGCCAATGCCCAAATTTCGAGTGATCCGCTTTTCGTTTCGGCTCGGCATTAATACTTATTATGAGTGAATGAGCCAGCCGTATTTCGATTTTATATTAAAGTATATAAATAAAGGCTATCTCAAACAGAATGTTCGCATCGTTCTTGTTTAGATTTACTTCAAGCAAGCACCTTTTTCTATGCTATTTTCGAAGCATTTTATTCGTTTTTTAATCTCCTTCTTAATTAGATAATATGTTACAAGTTTATATATTTCAAATACTGAAGTAAAATTATAGATACTTATGACATTGAATCAAATTGCATATCTTACACAGACGTTACCTATTGCCATGCACAAACTGAAACTTGACCGTATAACGAAAATGTGTTTCTCGAGAACGTTTATTTCTCAGTAAAATTCCACCCTCGAAATTGGTGCATGAGCATCAAAAGGCTAAGGTTGCCCAATTATCACAACAGTGGAAATTTCTATTCCCACTGAATACGTAAGTAATCAGTAGCCGGTATCTAAAGTTGAGCTAGTTTTGGCGAAATTTTGTTCCAAAATTTTGTTAAAATGTAAATATCAGTAAAATATTCAATGGTATAGACACAAGTTTGATATCATTGGAAAGAGAATATGTATAATTGAAATTTTCGGATCGCAAGTTTTGTGTCAGCAGTTGGGTAAATTATAAAATATGGACTATGCATAAAATCCAAAAATAAATCACGACAACTGATTCAAAATCGAAAACGGCCATTAGCTAATCCAGAGAGACAACATAGGTAACGAGAAAACAACAAATCACAGCAAGCGACCCTGGTTGGGGCGAGTATAAGTGAAAATTGTAACTGCGCGGTACGGAAAAACTTGTTTCCATTTTCGGTAGGTGCTACATACGGCGATCTACCAAAGGCATGTTTTTTTTTGTTTTCGAATAAAAATTATTAAAGTCTTATAAGCGCAATCTCCAGGTGACCAGGGGTCCAAGACCGAAAAATAGTTTCAGGCAACTTTTCGAAGCAGTTTAATAATAATCAAAATGTATTCAGGTTTTTTTATACCTAGTCCAATATCTCAGAAAAAGTTTTGGGTTCGAATTATCCATCACAAACTTAGTCGCGGAAGTTGAAAGTTTCTAATATTTTTGTAGACCTAAAGTATGCGACGAAATATATTCAAATAAAGGCCTCCCGCAGAAAGTTTAAAGCCGCCGAATTATGGTGATATCTGCTTAGAAATTCGTGGTTGCCAATTCAAACTTGTGACCTTCTATCCTTTTTCATTATACTATCATAATTTATCATTCGAATTCATACGTATTTTTGAAGTCCTTGGTCAGCTACTTGCTTTTTATCACGAAACCAAATAGTTATGGCGTTTTCTTATTTTCGCATTTATGATGTATTAATAGGATAGTAGAAAGAATTATTGGTGATTGATACCATTTGTATTCCACTTCCAATAATTAATTTTATATAGTATAGTTTAATGTTTTTATAGTATTGCATAGTTAAAATTTGAAGACGTTTAAAAAGAAAAACAAATTTATCAGTAGACTAGTCGTAAGGCAAGGCGAAAATACTCTTGATTGTTTCTCTCTGTGCGTTATGGTATAAAATCGCATCACATCGCACGATTGTCACCAAATTAAACAAACCCTCATGGGTCTATTTAATTTGTTGATAATAGTTATATTAGATCGAAATTATATCTGCTTCGATTAGTATTTTTCGGGAATTTCTGTGCTCATACCACGGCGTCCGATTCGGTTCGCACCGCTCCACAGGGCGGTTTAATAAAAGTTTAATATTTTGAAAACACTACATGTAATTTCGTTCTAGCATACATATACTCAAATAAAATATATATATATATATATATTGTCCACAAAAAACTACGTGCTTGAGTGAAAAAAGTTTTTTGTATGAAAGACAACACTAAGTTGATTATTTAAAACTGCTCAGAACTTTGGCTGCCGTTTTTTACAGTGTATAATTCTACATAATAAATATAAATTAACAAAAAAATTGAACAATATAAATTAAAAATGCCGCCACATGTCGCTTTGGTCATCATATAATTTATTCAAAATTTACATTTCATTACGACATCATTGCAATTACCAGACCAGAACCTCACCGTTCAGTAATATATTGCGTTTTTCCAGTTATGCTAATACGTCTAAGAAGTACCAAAATGAATTAAACAGTTCCTACATAATAAACTAATCAGTTTTACCTACTATTTACTACCTATTTATATATATATTGAATTAAGTTATATATATATAACTTAATTCAAAAGCCTTAAACTATGGAAGTCAGAATTAGATAAAGAAACTAAAATAAATTTTATTCATCACATATCCCTATAGTCGTTGCAGTAGCTAAACTCTCTATTAATCTAAGAACCATAGCTAAGAACATATCTACGTTTATTTTAGTTATTACATGTTTGTATATTTCATTAGGAATTAGTAATGATATCGCAAGCGATAAGATGAAAAATCTATTGTAATGTTTTAATATTGCTAAAATAGCTTTCCGCCCGAGATAAAGTTTTAAATATTAGGTCTTAACCTATGAAGTTGCCGTTTTGTACGAAATAAATTAAGATTTTTTTTTCAAACATCTTTATTTCCCTTATTCAAAGTAATCACCCGTGCAATCAATACATCTTTGCCAACGCAGTGGCAGTTTATTGATGGCCTTCTTGTAAAAATCAACTGGACGGGAGACGACAAACTCTTCAAAGGCATTTTGTACTGTCTCTCGGGAATTGAATTTTTTTCCCGTTAAAAAGTTGTATAAGTTTTGAAAAAAAGCAATATCAATATCACCTGTATTACGTCCTCGTAGGTGTTACGTACAGAAATAGTTCCGAATCATGCCGTTGGTGATTCAACGCACTGTGTGAAATCCATCAAAAATTTTAAAAATTAATTAATATTACTGATAATATCACGTATCAGTTGCTAATGTACTCTCGCGTTGCTATCCGATAGTGTGTTATAAGGAAATCTACGAATTAAAAACAATCTTGTATAATCCAAAAGAATTAGAGTGTGATTAATGAACGAACAAATGAGAAAACAAAAATAATTCATATTGAAGCGAACTGGTTGTTGATCCAGTACTGAATACTGAATAAATAATCTGGCTACTGGACTACTAAGCGAATAATAAAGTATCTACTATAGATCAATAAATGTGAAATTCGACTAAGATAGGTTGATAGACTACAAATCATTTTATCCGCGTATAACAAAAAAAATGTTACCTATTCGTTCATTTGCCGGACGAAAAACTTAGCTATAGGTATTGATAATAATACCTACCTACTCCTCTACAAAGATATTCGTTATCAATTTACTTTGCTAATGAAAATCTTATATGAAATCTATGTTTACGTTAGTCCTTGTAACAATATTGTACCTACAGCGTCTCTGATCCGGGGTATATATTTTTAGGATTTTATCTGAATAAATAACGCCTTTAGAAGCTATTAACTTAACGCGAAAACTATTTGAAGACATGGCCACCCACAGCTTTGTCCGTTCCTAGATCTACTTGTTATGACCCTCCCTTCTGAAAGGGTCAATAATGGTCAAACCTTGTCAGTATAATATTGTTTTACTTTTACGAAAGATTTATAGCAATACGTAGTTGAAAGTCGAAAATAATGACCCCTAAAATGTTCGTATATATATACCGCAGATCGCAGATATAACAGCAAATAGATAACGCAAGATACCTACTGTGAAGTGTATGCATAGAAGGACGTCGATGTGTTATAGAAAGTACTCGAATGATCACGTGGCTTCATAAGCATGTCAACCGAGTGCAGAAATAACTATAATGTCGCACTGATAATAAATTTCGAGATAAAAAAATAATTAAAAATTAAAATTAATTTAGAGACCAGTCCAAAATTAAAAAAAAAATTAATTAAAAAACGAATTTAGACCTAAGTCCAAAGTTTTTAAATTTTTTATTTTGATATTTTAAATATCTTATGTTCTAAATTATCCGATTTACTAAAATTGCTATCTAAAAGCTTGTTTTATTTCAAAATACGTTTCATTTGCAAAACACCTCCCTTGATTTTTAATAGGAAACAGTTGATTAAATTTTCTCAGTGTTTACCTTTTTGGACTTGCGCCCTTTTAACAAGGAACGATTCATTTGTATCTAGACTAGAGCGCTCATGGCTCATGCAGCCCATTGGTGAATGGGCTACAACCATGTTTCGACTCCGCATAAGGTTTCCTAAAACTGACATTTATCACTCTATTAAAACAATGTATTAAATTATGATTAAATTAAAACATGTTTAAAACCAAACGCTGCTGTCAAATTAATTTACTCTATGAGGTGAACCAAATAAGGTGAACTAATACCTTCGAATAGTAGATATTCTTTTTTTCATTCATATTAAAGAACTCTACAAATAATGACGGTAAAATAGGAAAATATACAGAAGGCTTTTTATTTTATTCATAGATCATTATTTTATTGTTGATTTTGACGATTTTTTATGTGAAAATGTTTGTCAAATGTCCAACGATGAATTGTCCGTCTTTGGTTTATACGAAAAGGATACTACATACCTACGCCCAAGTAGCATAACTGAAATCGTCATATTTATTATTTGGGGCGCGGCGGTATTTAACTTCACCCCTTCCCCCAACCCCTTGGAGCAAAAGCAAACTTCCCTTCACATCGTAAAATCATGATGACCACATTGACCAACAATGATGACGACTAACTGTGGTATAAGGTAAAAACATTTAAAAAGGATTTTTTTTGTTTGAATAAAGAAACAATCGTCATACACCGGGGTACCAGTGGCGTATCCAAGATTCAAGCTTGGGGGAGGCCCATATTTTTCAATCAACTTAAAAACCTAGATTAGTGCTATAGGTACATGCAAGGTACGTTCTACGATTTTGATACGCAAGATCGGGAATTTTCGTCAATTTATAAAGACATTCAATATAATTAATTTATAAAAAGCACAGTATTTAATACTAATTTCAACTTGATACCTCCACGCGTTCCGGTGAAAAAGGGTCTAGACAGACCTATATAAATACAGAGGGGCGACAGAGTGATCCTATAGGGGTCCCTTTTTAGGGTCCCGTACATCAAAGATGAAAAACGAAACCTGTATAAGGTCATTCTGGTATGTCCATCCTGTCTGTCCATCTGTCATAGTCTACTTTCTCCGAATCTACCTGCTAGGTGCAAATTTGAAATTCGATATACGTAATACAGAGTTTGGTGCCCCAATAACTAACGTATAGTATGAATGAAAGATTTTCATTTTGGGGAGCAAAGTAGAAAATAAAAACAAAAAGCTTTTCTAAGGGCTCCTAGTGACATGTCAAATGAAAGTGTTTACCTATTACAAAAAGTACAAGCATATTTTATTTATAATTTTAATATTAAGTTTTTCAAAGATATGAAAGTAAATTGATTATACGCCTTATCACCAAAGCTGTAGTGTTCAAAATTTTGAAAAAAAAATACGAAATGTAGACCTTCATTTATATTTTATTGAAAAAACTATACGATGAACAAATGAAATTATCACTTTGGGGGCAAATTACACAATTTAAAAAAATCTCAAGTGTGTCATGATTTATATCAATTGAACGTCTCGGTACATAAATTTTTTAAATGTTTATTATAATTTTAAAATGCATAGTTTAGTTGGTACATGTTAAAAAAAACATGTGTGCAATTCACACGTGGTAAAAGTGATACCTTCAAAATTTTGGTTTCAAGATAATAAGACGAATGTAACATTTCGGGAAGAGGATAATTGTAGGTTTAGTAATGATCACAGTGATACAAAGTTAGATAATTATTTTACATTTTATTCGTATATAGAATTATGATTTTTCACATTCAACAACGCTTTTCGGCGTGCACGAAATACACGAACACGTTTCGTTGAACTTTTTACTGTCTTTTTAATTTTTTTTCCTTTTTTTCGATAATCGCAACAATATTCTGCATTTGTTTTTGGCATATTCGTACACGGTTGTTGTGATGCCTTTTCTGAAGCTTTGTTTGTACCTACTACGCATGGCGCACGAACACGTTTAACACACGTACAACGCTGAGGCCCAAACAGACTTCCACTATGCCTTGGCAAACACGAGTAGAGGGAGTACGAAGCAGAGCACAAACATAAGAAACACTGTATAATGCTTCCTATCTCATTTTCTCCCACGTTAAATCTTATGAACTTACTATGTGAACTTATGAGTCTGTCTCCTTTTACTGTCGCTTTTTCGTTTCATCTACTTTCAAATCACAACAATGCTAAAGAAGTTTTCACTTCAATAAATTGTAATCTCCATTGCTCCCATTATATCAGAAACTACTAAGCCTAAAATTAAATTAAAAAACGGGAATAATATATGTTTCCTCACGCATAGTTTACAGGAAAAATAAACTCTTTTCATTGTCGCAGGAAACGGGAAATATTCATGAAGAGAAAATGCATAGATATAAAATGTGTTGCAAAATTTAACTGAGAACTAATGAGTTCAATTTGCCTAGTGAAGCCTTCGTCTTCGGCCAAGACCTTCAAGCCTGATTGAACACTGCGAGCGTTTACATAGGTTAATAGGTAATTTTCGTAATTTTATTACAAATTTGCAAACAAAAATGAAATCTAAAAATTGTGTTTGGGAGATAATACTTCAAAATTTAAATTTTTATAGATTTCTATGTTAAGTCCATTAAATTGTAACGCGTAGACGACGATTTTGCGCACGACTTTTTTGTGTTTATTCAGCATGGAACACATTTTTTTTACAGTCCCTACTAATTAAATAAATTTTAAGACATGTTTTTGTACACTTACAAATATACTATATGCCTCGTACGTACGATTTTTGCGTGAATGATATTCGCTAACAGTTCGCTAAAAAAAACCCTAAAAAATTTGTTGTATCGTGCTTACTCAAAAACGTATGTTTGAATTTGTTTTATACTTATGTAGGTATATTATGTTGTTATCTAAATGAAATTTTGTAGATTTATTAGATAAATACTTAGGTGGGGTATGACTATGAATTAAAAAAATATCGAATATCTTAATGGTTATTGAGAAATTAGACCTGAAAAAATTGTGTTTTCGGTTTTCAGATCCCGAAATCAGTTCCCTACTGATTTCGGGATCTGAAAAACGACCCTAATAATGTCATGTTTGAATAGATCTAGTTACCTACATAAAATATGGTTAGCATTCAATAAACACTATATCTATTTAATTATATGAATAACCTAATTTAATTTACAAATTAAAAATAAAAGCTTATACCAAATTAAACACTAATTAAAAACTAAAAATACCTACAAACAAAAAAATCACCTAAATCAGTGCCGTGCGGCAAAGTGCCCAAAAGGCTGGTGGCATTACCTCGCTGTATGGCAATACTTATTCGTTGGCCGAGGTAAGCGCCAGCCCTCCGGTTATTATTGTTTATATTTAATTATATAAATAATAATAAATAATTCTAGTACTTATTACATCTCCATAGACGAATCTTATTTATGTTTCTGTGTGTATCCTAACATGGTCCTAGCCTACATGCATCTGTGTTACTAGCATCTGCTAATCTAATCCTATAATTTATAAAATAATATCAGATTTTATTGTTTTACATAAAATCAAAGTATAAACGTGTGTATATTTATTTTTTCCGAACAGTCTTTTTAATTTCAAATTCTCGTTTACGAAAATTAAAATTACAATAATATTTGAATCATTTCGTTTCGCATTTTCTTGTCTGTGGCAAATACGTCATCCATGTACTTAAAGAATGTTTCTACTTACATTGTCTATAATTCAGTGCTATAATCTGTGGCTAAATAATCTATTGTCTATTGTTTCAAAATTGTTAGCCTGTGTTATTTATTGTTTTTGCATTGTTAACTAGTTCACAAAATATTACGAGGGGGAAGACACAAAGTGAAATGGGATTTTGTAAAGGAATTTAGTTTTGCGGGTTTTTCGTTGACTAATATCATTGAGTTAGGTTTGCTAGCATTGCGCTTTGTTTCTGTATATCTTTTGGTTGCCAACCGAATGACCGCTTTATTTTTTTATCAATAACAGCAAATAAACCAAATTAAGTAGTACGATCCGTCCTATGGCAGATGCTAGTTAATAGGTATGGCAGAAGAACTGCAGTCTGAGACGTCTGAGTCGCAAACGCAGACTCAGGCGTCCCAGATCGACTGGAGTCAGTTGACTCCAGTGATACCCACAATTTGGGGTAGGTTATACTACACAAACGTTTCAACTAGCAAAGCCTGGAATAATACCAACGAACAACTAAAACAATATTATGGTATGTACATTTTCTATTCACTTAAATCTCTAGTAGCGCTCTACTTTGGCTGTAGACTTTCCTATATGGTTATCTTGTTTGTTGTATCCAGAAGTCGTAGCATACTTATAACAGGAAAAAATTATTTTGCAGGTAATATAAAAGATAATCGATAATTGATCTAAAGAATGAAAACTGGGCCGGCTTTCCAATGCTGCCTGTTGAAAATTGTGTTCATAAAAATGATCAATTTAAAATTTGGCTAAGATAGGTTGATGGTCTGTCATTTAAAAAAAAATACGTTAGGTTAAGGTTTGCTTGTGATAATGCGAGAAACAAAGTGGAGCATAGTGACGAGCCACTAATAAGCCTTATTTTTTTCTTTTTTTCATTTCCTTAAAAAAATATTTACTGTATGAGGTTCCTACACCCCTGCCCCATAAGATTGATGAAATATTTTGTAACTGTTCAGCAGGCTACATTGGAAAGCGCTACCTAAAAACTAATTTTCTTTGAAAGCTTAGGGTTACTCTGATGACTATTATATATATACAGTAATCAACTACAAAATTAGAACCTACCTAAGAAATTTGATGTATTCTAAAAAAATTATGCCATTTATGGATCTTATTCAACATCAGTAAGAGTACTACAAAGTTGGTTTAAGCGTTTTCCATCAGGAAATTTTAATATTAAAAGATGCAGTTCGCTCTGGTCACTCTACTATAGATAAAGTTAATGCCATTTATGAAAAACTGAGCAAGATTGGCAAGAACTGAAGAAAACTATAAGTTTTATAGAACATTTAAATGTACTGAATTTTATGAACTTTGTTTTAATGATATTAAATATACTTAAATAATTTTGTGTTGTGTTCCCCTCTCCTTTTCGCTATATTTATCAATACTTTCATTCATGATATCTTTTCTCTCTATCATCTTTATGCAGATGAACTCCTAGCATGCTAGCATTAGTACCTAATCAATTCATTTTGACTTTCAATAAGTGTGTGTAAACATCTTATATGGAATAAAAACTTTTTGATTTTGATTCTTGATACTCAGACAAATATTGACGATTTGCCTGAGGCTATTGAGCGTATCAACATGTATCTGGATTGCATATCTGAATGGGCTAATTTTTATGGTCTTAAGGTTAATCGCAGCAAGAAACAAGTCATTGATATGGGTAGTCCTAGACTTTTTGGTAGAATTGATTGGGGACTATTTCATTCATTTGAAGTTCATTCATTTCGAAGGCACACATTCCTTTCAGTGAATCTGAATATATATTATTATTATTAAAGAACTTCGGTATCCATACTGATCGAGCCTTGTCTTGGGTGTCTCAGATGGATCAGATGAACCAGAATTGTGTATAGTCGTGCAATCGTGCTAGCATTATTAAACTTATTACAAGATATTGTGATGAGCCCCTGTCTGCTTGTGTTGTTATATTGTCCAGTGGCTAGAGTAGTTTACCTTTATATCAAAAATGATATCCAAGTCTTTTCAAGTTGTTAACCGTTAGACTCTACACAAGAGGACGACAACTGATCAATCATGAAAATGATGTTACAGTACATTTGCTTATGTTTATTTTTAGTTTGTTTTTTACACACCATTTACTAAGTTCATCAATACTATTTTGATTAAGAATAGACACTTTCATTGCTACCTACTTATTTAAGGAAATTTATATGAATAAACTAATGATAATTATAGGTGTTCTTGATAGGTCTCTATTTTTAGTATAATACTTATTTTATCCTTTTTCAAACTGTAATCTAATCTTATAAATTAAAAAAAAAAATCATGTTACAGATTTGACGCAGACCGAATTCAGTTTGGGTAGAGCTCTAAAATGTGCTTTTGTTATGACAAAAGATATAATTAGAGAAGATGTCATTAAAAATATCAGTAAACAGCATTTTGTAATACAACGAGACATAACGTAAGTAACATTTTCTTGCATCGGTAAATTTTTTTTTACTCTTGGAATAGACAAAAAAGAAATAGGTTTTAAATTTGTTTGCATTCATATTTTTTTCTTATTATATATAGATCAACATTTTTTTTTTTGTTTTAGTGAAACCCTCAGTCCAGCTATCTTAACCGATTTGTCATACAATGGTACATTTATCAATGGTGTGAAAATTGGAAAAGGAAAGAGCAGAGTTTTGGGTGACAATGATGAAATTTCTGTAACACACCCCTTAGTTAAAAGTGAGTAAGCATAAAATCTATTTATAAAATTCATATATCAATAGAAATCAAAATTTTCCATAAAGTACTTTACTGAATATGGTCTATGTTGTTAACATTATTCAGATTTTTTATAATTGAATCATCAAACAATAATAATGATACCGGGACACCTCACACGAAGCCATCTAATCCCAAACTAGGTAGAGCCTGTATTATGAGTACTAGACAACTGATATACATCCTTGAGTATATTTTTTATAACACATACATACCTATTTAAATATTTTACACCCAGACACAAAGAATAGACATTCATACACAAATGCATGCATGGGAATCGAACATGGTTCTCCAACTACTCGACTAATCAGTTAGTCAAAAAAAAAATAACAAATCAAACAAACAAAATCTATAAGTAAACAAAATTATGAAAATTATTATTTTTCCAGTATTTGTGTTTAAAGATCAATTAAAGAATGAACAAGATCAAGTGGCTAAGGAAATTTCACAAAAATATTATATATCAAGGACCCTAGGACAAGGAGCATGTGGAATTGTAAAATTAGTGTATAACAAAGTATGTATTATTTTATGCATTTTTCCATTATATTTATCTTTGTCATACCTACTTCTATCTAAATCTATTTTTTTATTTTCTAGGAGAAATGTACAAAATATGCCATGAAAATTATTAAAAAGAACCGGCTCCCCAATGGACAATTCACTAATTTAACTAATCCCAATAAAATTATGAATGAAATCAATATATTAAAAGCACTTAATCATGTGAGTATTATTTCATGCTTGTATATTTTCAGATAAATACTAACAAAAAATTAAATATTACCTATATCTTAAAGATTCTGTACAAAAGATTAGAAGTTTAGTGCCCATTTTATCTTCTAATCTGTCAATAGAGCAAATTAGCTTTAAAAAAATATACAAATTTCATAGACATATTTGGGCAGTTGCTCCATATTTTACATTTATCCTCATCAAGCACTTTTCTTTGAGACCAAATTGAAAATACATGTAATTTGGTTCAAAATCATATTTTCATTAGATACAATAAAATTATTGTGAAAAGTCTATGTGGTAAGCTTTCTTTTTACATGCTTCGATAATAAAAATTCTTTCACAGCCATGCATTGTATCAACCGAAGAAGTTTTTGATTCTCCTGAAGCAGTATATATTGTCCTGGAACTTATGCAAGGTGGCGAGCTTTTCGACCGTATATCCAAGAAAGGTAGACTTCCAGAAAACCACACAAAGTTCTTATTCAGGCAAATGGTGATGGCAGTTCAGTACCTCCACTCTCAGGGCATCACTCACAGAGACCTTAAAGTAAATAATAATTATATTACTTTTATTAAATGAATTTCATGAGGGCTATATGTCTTAGGTCGGGGAAAAAGTCTTTTCATATATAGTTTGTATATACTTTTAAGAAAATCTCTTTGGCTGTACTAGTTGTATCTGGCTGGTTTTGATACCATTAAATTGGTTACATTTCAAAAAAGAAACAATTTAGTATAATATTGTTTTCTGCCGGTTTTTATTTGTTTTCCTTTCTGTCAAAATGAGTGAATCTAATGAAAAAATTCGATACATTTTAAAATTTTAATATAAAAAAAGGAAAAATGTAACGCAAGCTGCGAAAAAAATTGTTTCGTTTATGGCCCTAATACAATGTCAAAAAGAGTAGCACAAAGTTGGTTTGAACATTTTCAATCCAGGAATTTTGATGTCAAAGTTGCATCTCGCTGTGGTGCCCTGTCACGACTAAAATGGACGCCATTTTTGAAAAAAATGGAGCAAGTTCGGCATATCAGTAGTTACGACATAGCAAAATAGCTCGATATTTGGGTGCTACATGGGCTCACTGAAAGAAACCCAATGAACCGTGTACTCATTTGCGATTCTTTATTAAGACGTAATGAAAAGGAACCGTTTTTGAAGAGATTGATAACTAGTGATGAAAAGTGGTTCAAGTACGATAAGAACGTGCGAAAAAGGTCGTGGTAAAAGGTCGGTCAGGCTTTACAGACTGTGGCAAAACCCGGGCTAACTCGCAATAAGGTGATGCTGTGTGTATGGTGGGATTGGAAGGGGATTGTTCATTATGAGCTTTTACCGCCGGGCAGAACCATCGATTCGAAGAAATTCAAAGAAAGCGGCCAGAATTATTAAATAGAAAGGGTGTGGTCTTTCATCACGATAACGCTAGACCTCACACACCTTTAGTCACTCAGAAAAAATTAAGAGAGTTTGGCTGGGAGGTGTTAATGCATCCGCCATATATCCCTGACCTTGCAGCTTCAGATTTCCACCTGTTTCGGTCTCTTCAGAATTCTTAAGACAGTATCAGGTTAACATCAAGAGAGGACTGCTAAAACTACTTGTCGCGTTTTTTTTGATCAGAAGTCCCAAAATTTTTACAGCAACGAGATCATGTCACTACCTACAAAATGGCAGACAGTCATCAAACAAAATGGCACAAATATATTGTAATTAAATGTAAATAAACTATGAAAAAAAATGTCTTCAGTTTTCATATAAAATTCGAATAAACTTTTTCCCTGACCCTATTAGTAGTTGGGTCATAAGTTCTGTCATATGCTATTTATTTCTAATTTCGAATACCAGCCAGAAACTTATTATTTGTATATAATTTCGGCTTTGTTGAGGTTTTTAAGAAGTAATTCTTCTTCGATTCTATTCTATTTTTTAAATATGCAGTGGCTGCATAAAGACGATAGAGTCGCGGTAACTATGTTGCACCGCTGCGCTTATGGCCAACTCACATTTTCGAAGTTTTTTATCTTTGAAAATTCTATTTTAAAATTCTAATCTCAATTTACCGTGGGAATTTCCTAGTGCCACCGGCGCCTGCTCTGACGGGTGCACGTCGTTCGTTCCGCCTCAAAATTCTATTATTCGAATGCGTAATTTTCTTTCACGAACAAAAAACGTAATTTTCTTTCACGAACAAAAAACGTAATTTTCTTTCACGAAAAAACCACGTTCACGATGAATTTAATTTCTGGAATTTATTTTTTATCTTAAAATTTCTCGATATTTCTGCATTTGGTCGATGTATTTGAGTAGCCGTAAGATCTTTTTGTCGTGATAGCCCAGAGCGCAACGAACCTGTCTCAAATTTATAAGGCCCCTTATGGCCATGGTTCGAATCCGGGCGTGTACCAATGAGTTTTTCTGACTTAAGTACACAATATCACTGACACCGTGCTTCGGAGGGCACGTTATGCAGTCGGTCCCGGACGCTGTCAATAGATGGCGGTCGTTACAGTTCCCAACCCGCAGTAGAGCAGCGTGGTGGACTTAAGCTCCAAGCCTCCCCCCCTCACCCTGGGGGAGGCCTAAGCCCCTGCAGTGGGGTAAAAATGGGCTGATGATGAATGATATTTTTGAGTGTTTTCTATAACACATTGATGTGCTTCTTTACGTCGACGTCACAATACGTTCGAGGTTTAAACACTGATTGTTTTTTATTTTTTAGTTCATTGTTTTTTTAAATAAATGTTTTTTTTTTCAAATAAAATATTTCTTTATAAGTATCTATACTTGTACAATTTATTTCCCGAAATAGTTGTGACAAGATTTATGACCCTACTGGGTAATTAATGTAAAGCATAATACCAAATTAAGTATTTTCCAAGCCCTAAAACGTCATGTTGTATAAATATAAATTAATATAATATGAAGTTAGAAAGAGCTTAGCATCTTATGCATGCCATTCACCTTCAGAACCTAAAGTGATAGATCTGACATCACTTCAATTTGAACTGAACCAATGCTAAAACACTGTTCAAACAAACCGACTGGATTGTCAGGTCAGATAATTTCAGATTGCCACATCAAATCAATTTTGATCTGACGGAACTCTCATACATTTTCATATGTTTCATCCATTCAGATAAATCATATGGTTTGAGATGATTTTTAATGGAAGATTTCATTTCTTTTTGTGACCGATTCTTCTTTTGTGATTAGGTTTTGTGATTAGGATTCGGAAATATAATTGATCAACGACAAGCACCTCGATTAAATTTTTTTATTATTATACATTCTCGTAATCAAAGGTTTGCGATAACTACGATAGGAAATGTTTGTAAAACAAAAGAAGTTTCACTTCATAAATCATGATTTCATAATAATTTTTTTTTGTTTCTAAATCAGCGAGTCAGTGTGTGACAAAAAACGAAACTTTAATGTTAGATATTTTCTAAACTATATTATAAAGTAGTAGTTTGCAAATATAGTTAAGTACATTAGGTACAATTCCTATTTATAATTTTCAGGCTTTGTTTGCATTTGTAATAGAGATATAGAAAGTTTAAAAGTGCGTCGAGTTGCTCCTAGTTCAACTTGGCAGGACTACTACCGTGACCCCTCATGTGTTTTTATAGCCTGAGAATGTGCTACTGGAGAGTGAGGAAGATGGAACAGTTGTCAAAATCACAGATTTCGGTCTGAGCAAGTTTGTAGGTGAAGACAGTTTCATGAAGACTATGTGTGGAACACCATTATACGTGGCGCCAGAAGTGCTGCTGGCCAACGGCCGAAGCAGTTACGGTCCTGAGGTGGATGTATGGAGCCTCGGTGTCATATTATTCGTGTGGTAAGTACTTACAAAGCAAGTTTTTGTGTAAAGTGAGTAGACTCAACAGCACTGAATGTGGCTCACATGAAAAATAAATAATGACTGTAAATAAATTTAAGTATTTTGAGTGACGGTTTGTTTGACTTTGTTTAAATTAATTTTAGAACATGAACAAGGTATTCTGTAAGAAGGTTTCTCAGTTCTCAATAGTCTTTGGTTTCTATATATCCGAGATGAAAAAACGGAACTTTTATAGGATTACTCTCGTCATCCTGTGTCTGTCTTTCCATCTGTCACAACCTACTTTCTTCAAATGTACTAGTGAAAAAAGTTTAATATATATTGAGTTAGGTGACCGAATCATGAACGTATACCTACCCTAAATAAAAGAATTTTAATTTTGGGTTGGGTTATATAATTATATTTTTTATATTGTAAAACGCGTACGCAGTTAAAGATATTAAAGAAAGTATAAGATGATCCAGCTTTCCCCCTTATACGAGTAGACTTATCTCCCCAACTACTGAACCTAAAATTTTGATAGAAATAAGGAATGCTAGCCACATGCGAGTCGGACTTATATATTTTCTAAGAGTAAAGGTGGTTTAAAAGGTTGTATTGGATGCCTTATTATGTTATTAGTCTCCAAATAAGCATATGATATAGCCACAAAGAAATTGCTGAAACCACAATGTAACTGTCCACAGTTTAGTGGGCTACTTGCCATTCTCATCGGAATCTGAGACATCACTACGGGCTCAAATCATTACGGGGCGATACCGGTACGCTGCTTCGCATTGGCGACAAGTGTCTGCGCCCGCGTACCAACTCGTGCGTCGCATGCTCACCGTATCCGCGAACCGACGTATCACACTGGAAAACATACTCCTACACTCATGGATGCAGGTAAATTTAACGAAATATAACAAGATAACATTAACATATGTGATGTCATTGCTATTATTATTCTCGCTGCATGAGGAATCGGTCAGAAATCTCTCCACCCACTAGTCTTATTTAGCTTTAAGTGATTTTTATGCACTGAGAACATCGCTTTGGTATAAGATCTGATCACAATATGCTAGTTAACTTTTTTTTTTTTTTTTTAATTATTTTATGTGAAAAAGTTATCTAAATATATACACAGTTAAAGAATTTTAAAAAATAAATTTTAATCTGAACATTTTAAACATTCTAACATTGTTAATAATGAACAATGTCAGAATGTTTAAAATGTCCTTTTAGACAGAGAAGACGATGCCGCACGGCGTATCTATGGGTGACGTCAGGTCATTTAAAACAATGTTAAATATAGTTTTGCAAGAGAAAAACAGATACAAAAATTTATAAGCTTATAATTTCCATATTCTTCAACCGAATATAATTTTGTTTAGAAATTTTATTTTATAAAGTCTATTAGTGTATTTTCTTGACGAACATACAAATATACTTAATAGTTGTCAAGTACCGTATTCTGCAAAATGTCAAAATAGTAATAATAATGATAACGTCTACATCACAACAATGTCTTAGCCCCAAACTATAAGCATTAGCTTGTGTTTTAGGTACCAAGCGAAGACAACACACACACAAAATATCCATAGATATTTGTAGAAATAATATCACATTTCAAGCTTCAGCTATGTTCACGCCTTTTTGACTATTTCAATATTTTACAATAATCTTCGTTGTTAAGAAATGCGACAAGATTTCATTAAATAAGCTTAACGACTTACAACTGTCACGTCCAGAACAACGTTGGACCTACTTTTATCTCATCTATATTTTGGCTCACGGCACCACAATTAAGAAAATATGCCCATCCTCAAATATTGTTACTCCCACTTTTGTCGTTATCAACTTTACCTATTTTTTTATTTATTATTGTCTCTTATATTAATTTAGGAAACCCAGCAGGATATGAGTAAAGAAGTTTCATAGAGACGACTCTCCTTTTTAAATGGCCTAAGAGCAGACAATTGTGTAGAGCGCACCTCGTCCCACAGCGGACCGCTTTCGCCTTCGACAGGGTTGTCATCTAAAAAATCCACATACTTATTACAGGCCAAACGAATAAATTAATTTTTAATGGAAAATATAATAAAAATTATATTAGTAAATTGAATGAAATCTGATAATAGCTTGCAGAGCAGCAGACTTCCGTCTGGTATTAGAATAAAATGGCTTAATTATTCATTACTGTTATTCGCATTACATATACCCAACAGGATTTTTTTTTAAAGATATTAAAAACAAGCTTTTTAGGCTTTTGTCACCATGTATTACGAAAAGGGGCCGAACTGGCATCCATGATTGACATTTCGCCAAAATTTCATAAAAAATAGAACCCTTCGTATCGGCGCGCAGTTGCGAACTAGGCCTTAACTAAACAAGTTAAAATTAAGAATTTGGTATGTACCACTTATTCTATGAAATATCAGGAACGGTCGTCAAATTTCATCTATGAAATATAAAATTTGATGAAATGCGATCGAATCTTATGAGAGGTCGCGTTTGTATTTTTTTCTTATATTAATACCAGAAGTTGTTGAGCAAAGTTCTTTGGGTACTTCGCGGGGGACCTGTATAAAGGCCAGTTTTTATATCCAATCTTATTATTGTTAGCATTTTCAATGTACATATGATTGCGGTCAAACATTACATTGGTTGTGTAAATTATTGAATACTTTTTAATTACATAAATGTTTGCATTTTTAGTAACATTTTCACACTCGTTGAACCCATCTCACTTTTGAATGTGACAATCTATCAAATTATTTGTAATATTATTACAGGATTCGGATGTGATTATAAGAGTTGAAAGGCTACTTAATCAAGCGAAAACAATAAAAAGTTTCAACTCTATGACAATATCATCCGCATCATCCACAGCGTCCGATGAAGAAAATGTAACAAGACGCGTAGCCACCCTAACCCAAAAACGGCCATTGAGCAACAGTTTCAGTTCATGTGAACCGCTGCCCAAAAAGTTCAGACAAGCCTTAAGTACCACTGCAGACAATAATGATCCTTCGTGATTCGTTTGTTTGTAAGATCTATGCACTCGCTGGTTCAACAAATATTGATTGTTCGAGAGTTGTATATGTAGCCAGTGAAACGGGCGAGCATCTCGCTTTTGAAGCTGTCGCCTCCCATCGAATATTCCTTGTTATTATTACAAAGTTGATTGTATTATTAATTAATAAGTGTTCTTTTAGCAAGTAAGTTTATGACGTAACATTCCTAAACATGTTTTAATAATTAATGATTATAAACATGTGTATGGTATAGGGATTTCATATAAATACGCGCAATGTGAAATCGTGCATGTTCATGCGCCGATAATGAGCAAACTGTATTGGAATGGTTCATACCGAGCTAGAACACCTTAAGCATAGAAAAACAGACAAATACGTCAGGTCATCTAAGGCGATGTAAGGCACATAAAATGCATAAAACACAATTTGCATTTTGCGTTTTTGTATCGAGTCACTCTACTTATTGCCTTTCGCTATACTGTGACATGATGATCTAGTTCATTTTAAATAAATATACGGGTTTTTAATGGCTGCTTTAGAATTTATAAGATGATTATAAGAATGTTAAACGTTGGTAGTTTCTTACTAATTATAAATGTATGTCGTAATGGTACTGTGATGTTTGTAATACTGCCAAATTTTTATTAATTTACTTAAGTCTTAATTACCAAATAGTACAATTTTTGATAAATTGTTACTTTTATGATTTCTATAATATTGTTTTTCATGTTACATACTAAAACATATACCTGTTATTGGACTAGACAAATGTAACCGTAATTTACATCTATTTCCGAATTAGTATTTTTACTAAAAAAAAACGGATCAAAACTTGTTTTCCTAAATATTATTAAATCTTATTTCGATAAAAAAAAAATAGTTCAACATTATGTAATAATTTAGCCAGAAAAAAAATTGAAAATACGATGACTATCATCGCAAATATAGATTCTACCAGGTTTGACTTGTACTGTCGGTTTGCCCAGTTACTTTGACGTTTTATTTTCAAGTTACTGATTATGAAAACCAAATAGAGTAAGAAAATAAATAAGAATAAATGAAACTGATTGCTAATAAGATATTGTATTTTTCGATAGGTAATGTTTGCTCAGGGATCAAATCTTTTTATCATTGGATTGACAGTCCTTGTTATATTTGTAACTGACAACTCGTGATAAATAACTAAAATTTGTAATCATAACTGCCATATGTGTAATGTTAAAATTCTTTAATGCTCAGGGACCAAATTTTTTTATCATTAGATTGAAAGTCCTTGTTATATTTGTATGTAACTGACAACTCGTGATAAATATTTAAAATTTGTAATCTCACATAACTGCCATATCATGTGTAATGTTAAAATTGTTTAATGTATGTGATGATATGAATAAAGACTTGCAATAAAACTTACTTTTTTAAATTAATAATAAAAAAGGACAAAAGAAATATTGTAAAAATAATTTATTTCCTATAATTTTCTTGAATTATTAATTTTTTTCACAATTATTTACAGCATGAGGCATTCATTTTACACAAAGAAAATAATTAACACCAACATATTCAGTCTTTGTATTCTGTACATTTCGGCCTTATAATTGTTAAGAAGAATTGATAAATTAAATAATTCCATCAAACATGAATCAATACAAATCTATATTGCCCAAAAACTACATTATTAATAATTAATTATTGTCACTAATTATATTTATAAATAATTATTCGAATTTATTAATCCTGTTTAATTAAATATTAATCATAATATTTTAGCAAACAGCAAAATACATTCTCGCTTTTTAGGTTCCATAGTTAAATTCATCAAAACTCATAACTATAATTTAATAAAAATGTATACATTGAAACAAGTTCCACAAAATTGGAAGTAACTTTCTATAACACAATGGCAACTACTGGTGAAAAATTTCCCTTATTGATCATTATCTTTTCTATGGCCATGAAAAATTATGCTAAACGCTTTCAAAGAAAATTATATTGATAGCTATGAACATCATTTTAAATTTTATGTGGTTATTTCTGTGTGCAATAAGTTGCAATCCTTAAAAAAATAATTGTGGCCGTAATTATCTATGAAACCGTACTTTAATATGTGGTTCGACAAGCATCAAACCAGAATGAAAATTAAAAAACAAAATATATATAAAAAGCTGCATTAAAATTGTGAAATTATCATAAAAATGTTGCATATTAACCAAAGTAATAAAATAATATTACAAATATAATCAATAAATGTAAATAATATGCTATTGAATTTATACAATAAAATTGCAACTCAAATTTTGAATCGAACTGGTAACCCAATAAAGTACAGATCAGATCATTATTGAAATCCATTACCATTATTTTTTAACATAACTGATACTATATCGATCTACAGAACCTAATAAATTACAATTATAAACACCCTTCCCATCTAACCAGCTCACACGTTCATACATTAATCTGTATCAGTCTTAGTACACCGCTCCACAACCTGAGACAAAATTGAAACAATGAAACAGAAGTGGTAACTTCACATGACTAAATTACTAACTGTGCCCGAGCATTATTAGGCAATTGCAGGAACTTACATAGGCAAAGCCAGTGGTACTTTTTGCGCACAATAATGATATAATGGAAAAAGTGTCTGATTGTGGCATGTACATAATGTGAACATAGTTTCACATTTCCATGCCTTCGTACTTCAGCGCCGACAGCGCGAAAATTGTATTTTCTTTGACCTTCTCAATTTAACTGTTCGGCGACCTCTTGCTGCGAACCACTTTGCGACGCTTCGCTATTTTGCGCTTCTGCTTCTATAAAAATTTAAAAAAAAAGGTAAATAAAACACTCCCATTTTGTAATATTTGATGAGGTCACACTATGACTGCCAATGTTTAAAATGTCTATATAAATGACAATATCTTAATATAATTTTGATGTTTACCAGAAAAGCAAGTATAGAGAGTGATATGTTAAAGTATTGTTAACTGTCCCAAATTACCATAGTTATTTTTCAACAAAAAGCATGTCCGTGCACAGTAAGCTGTTTCAATGAGAATGGCAACTCACCAATATGTTAAATAATTTTTGAAGTAACTGAAACAATGTGAAAAAATCACATTGTAATGGGTGTAACAAAATATTCTAACATGGTTGCAAGTAGGTATTCACACTAAAAATTGTATGATTTGTGTAATTTTTTTACTGTCTTATGTAATAATAATAATAACATATACATCACAACAATGTCTAGACCCCATACTAAACATTAGCTTGTGTTTTAGGTACCAAGCGAAGACACCATATATATAACACAACCAAGACCCGGTACCAGTATCAAAATTTATCATATAAATAGTGACCCGACCTGGGATTCGAACCCTGGACTCCAGCTTCGTAGACAAGGTCCCTACTCTCTAGGCTAAGCGGTCGTCTTGTGTCGTCGTCTTGGTCGTCATAGATCAATAATATGCGTTAAACCTACATAAACCATGATCTGAATCTTATTTTATCCAATAATCGGACATGAAATGTAAAAAAGTGAAATGACTATAATCAATTAAGATAAAAGTAACTACATAGTTAACTAAGAAACATATAAATTAGTATATTTAATTTTCGCAACTTACCAGCGATCGCTCGGTCCACTCTAGTCCTGTCTCTCACGATATAGACGGCGGTCAATAAGAAGAAAACTCCACCAATGACTTCCACGAAACAAGTCACAAACAACGCGTACTGCAACGACTTGAATTGCGCCACATCCGTCGGCGCTTCACCATTGCTCGAGAACGACGCTTTCAGGCTTTCAGATATCTGGCAAAACACAAACGAACATTGTAACATCTATTTTCAGAATTCGAGATAAGTGAAGGAGTGCATCGTTTCCAGAAATTATTATTGTCCTGTCTTGCGTGAAATATTTCATATTCACAGTTTCAACCGACAATCATCTGTGATAAATTTTTTTTTTTTTCGTTAAATCGTTATATACAGTTTAACTCTAAAATTTCAGGGCTACCTAAAAACTTGACAAAATTATGTGGTAGATTTTAACTTACAACTCCCACCAAATAAGGACTGCCAGCATCCCCAAACATATGCGATATCAATATCTGAGCTGCCTCTGCTGTCGAACGTCGTGGCGGCACCACCACATACTATAAACATAAGTCATGTTGATTCATTACACGAATATTATAATTTGTCAGTAAATATTCAAAGACTTCAGAATTTAAGGGTCAACAATATTAATTTTTTTTTAATGTTGGTTGGACAAAATATATTGCAATCTATAGTGAAAGTATATATACGTAGTGTTGAGCTTAAACCATGCTTAAACACATTTTCATGCTCTACAGAAAAGGTACAGTAAAAATTAAAAACAAACATTATTTAAATTGGCGCCAAGAATACTACACCACTGCCCTCTATGTTACATACAAGTAACTACATCTATGAAGAGTACACTAAAGGATAAGTGCATTAAATGGTTCAAACGTATACCAAGAGATGTCACTTTTTAACATATCGAACATCATTCCAGCCCAAGTCAAAGATTTAGAACTAATAAATATTCCGGGAGAATGACACATCTGTTATGTTAATGTAAGCATTCTTAAATTGATGGAAATACTTGAATCGCAACCAGGCAATAATGAGCCAAATGACCAAAAATTACTTGAAATGAGCTAATGAATGACCAAAAACTTACTCAACATGCTGTTTTATGAAAATCGTGCAAAAAAAAAAACCACCACCGACCGTTCATACAGAAAAACTAAAAATACTGAAGAACACAAAGAATAACTACTGTAAAAGCATCAACGAAAATCGAAATATATTCGCTGTTCTTACCAGTAACATATCGGCCACTATTGCCCAGTTGAGATTCAACGCGAGCTCGCCAAAAAACATGAGCGCGAATTGGGCGTACCGAGTGGCCGGCGCCAGTACTATGGCCAGTGTGAGAGCCGGCGCCGACACCAGAAGGCCCACGCCGCAAATGATGGGGTGCGCCCGCGGGAACCTCTTCACCAGTGCCGCCCCCAGCCAGGAGCCCAGCGGCACGCCCACCACGCCTGACGTCATCGTGATCACGCCGAATGTGAACGACACCCTTTGCGTGCAAATGTCACATAATATAAACGGTCACATGCAGCCATGTTTATGCAATGGATATGACGTTATGGTGTCGAGCGGCAAACACATAACTACATATATAGTATTTGTACATGCTTAGTGTGTGCGTGATATACTGGAGATTTTTTTATCACTTCACAATTTTTTTCTAGGCAATAGGTATTATCTAAATACTCCATTAATGGCAAGAAAAATAGGTGGGTCAAATTTTTACATCGAAATGTTTTTTCACAAGAATTGTCGATATAACGTGGTTACTAAGTCAAACATAAATACTACGCACAAGGAAGAGGCAACCGTGGGTGTAGCGGGAAGGAGTAAACCGCCGGCGGCTGTCAACCGACGCAATTATCATTTGTGATGAAAAAATGATGAAAAGTGATGAAAAAATCCCCAGTATAGACATTATCACAAAGTTAAATGTTTATAATTTATATAGCATGTTAATTGATGCATAAATAGCAATAGCGATGGACAATTAAACTATGTGTCATGTCTCCATGGAAAATTTATTATTCAATTTGACCCGAGCTGGTAAGTCCGATATCTGCTTTTATAATAAATGCATCTCGTGATATTATATACGTAACTATTCACAAGCTCATAACTAACTGCATTCTCAAAAAGTGACAATTCAATTTATTATCTTGAGATGCGGCATCAAAGCAGAATCGGCTCACCAGCACAATGTCGGCGACGATCGACCAGGATAGGTTGAGCGAGACTTCCCCGATGAATATTAGGAAGTATGTCAACTCGAGGTTGGTGTCGACAGTGACTAGAGCCAAGAAGACGAGCGGTGCGGAGGCCAGTAGACCGCCGGCGCATACCAACGGGTCACAGTCAGGCATGCGAGCGCGCAATCTCTGGGCGATCCAGGAGCCCAGTGGCACGCCCACCACGCCCGCGAACATTGCCACCAGACCGAACTTGGACGACACGCTAATTCAACCCAAGATATTCACTTATTTATTTCTTCAAAATAATTATGAATGATAAGTAACCATTCCATATCACTAAATTATTTTCTTATCTAATAGTAGTAGACACGATGCAAACAGCGCAATATATTATATACATAATAATATATTATTTTTTGTGCTTCGAATAATAATTTTATTTACGTAGTTATGTGCAGTTTGTAAGTCAGAAATTATTACAAATAAAGCGAATGGTGACAGTTATTGTGCAAAATGTTTCCAGTTGTATTTAACGATGTCGCTGTTGGAATAACTTTGTGTAACTTGAAACTTATAGATTCGATTATTCAATTTTGGTAAGTTATATTCACAAAGTTTTATTAAAGTGATAATCATACTACCGACAGCTTACCTTTCGAGTGATGCGTTGTTGTTGGGCTGCAGTTTAAGACCAAGGTGAATGAATTGTGGGCCCCACCACGCGAGAGCACCCGTCACGAATGCCACACACGTGAACGCCAAAGTGGACAGCATAAAGGACGGACTGAAAAATTGTTAAGTAGACATTATTATGACCAGTTATCTCGTGTTGAACGTTTTATTTTTCAACAGTGCCATCTTGTAGGTTATCCATCCATCCATCAGCACACATTCGTCCGCTGCTGGACATAGGCCTCTCCCAAGGCACGCCACACTCCTCTATCCTCAGCCATCTTCATCCACCCACTACCGGCAACTAGCTTTATATCGTCGGTCCAGCGAGCCGGCGGGCGTCCTACACTACGTTTGCCAGTTCGTGGTCTCCATTCAAGAACCTTTCTTCCCCATCTTTTAGGTAATGCATTTAATATTTTTTAATTTTAATTTTTAATAACGCTATAAGCGTGCTTCCGCAGGTACAGTCATATACCCTTCGCTCCACTGCGTCCCGCTATACCTAAAACTGGTTACTGCGACGCGACTCGTGCCTATGTTCGGATCCGCCATAAAGTTTGAGACGTACTATACCCTTAATAAAAACTCTTCATCCTTATCGCCTGAAAACTCTTGTACCTACTGCAGCTACTGCTGCATCATTATTATCTTTAAATTTATGAGTGTTCCTAAAATCACTAGGGGTAAAGTCTGGTTGATATGGAGGATGTTCTATTATTTCAAAGCCAGCGTCTTTAATAACATACATTGCAAGTCTGGACTTGTACACTGAGACGATGTTTTGGTGAAACAATTTTAATCAATTTGGTTGTCCGTTTTTTGTGTATTTTGATACGCATCTTTTCATTTCTTTTGTATATAAAACTCTTGTTATAGCAGCTCCATGACCGAGGTATTATTCATTACTACCCCTTGACTGTTCCAGAAAAGGTAGGCTTTATCTTATTGAGGGAAGGAGTTATCTTGAACTTCTTAATGGTTTGAGATAAGAGTCGTTTCCAAGTCATGGAGCTGCTTTGTTTCAGGATATAATGGTGAAGCCATGTTTCATCCTTCGGGATTGAGTCAAAAACGGCCAGGATATTTTTGTAACCAAATCCAAAAGCTTTGCGAAATTCTCATTTTGGTTTGTTTCTGGGCGTTCGTGAGCATTCTAGATGCTCAAAGCGCAGATCTAGTTAGCCCTATAGTATTTTTCGTTTTAAAGTTGACGTGAGTGCGTTTTTCGTAGGTGCAGGTCTCTCGACCCTCTGAATAATAATTATTCCTACTGCGACGCGATCATATAAAATAGTATGCGCGCTCCCTTATTCGTCATCGAGATCTTGACTTCTTCAGCAATAAAAGGAACCATGACACGAATATCCCCAAACCATTTTTTTTAAAATTATTTTCGTAGGACGTCCCAAGCAAAGATCATAATTAGTTGAAGTTCTTGCACTTTTAAATTCAGCACACCAAAACATGTGATCCTAAAACATGAACATTATCTCCTAATGTATCTCGGTAAATCTTGATTTATAGTTCAGTAGTGATATAAATTTATTAAGTGAAGATATTTTATTACCGCGTAAACCTCAGTTTTTTTTCGCACATTCATTTCGGCAATGCTCAAACAAATGACATCTTTTTTTTAAAACAAAACAAAACCCGGTATTGGCTTGACCACCATCTGCCAGCAATAATTTGTTTTGTTCCAAGGAGTAAATATCTCAATCTCACATTATGTTAAACACTCCTCGTAAGACAACGAGGGCAGCGCACCACGATATTTTCTGCATTAGATTTCATGTCATTACAAATAGCTGGCAAAATTATTTTCCTGACATTGCTTATTGGTTTGTTGTTGTAGATATGCCCTATGTGTTTCAAAACAGCATCTTAATTTGTCATCATAAATACTACATATTTATGATAGATTTTGAAGCATTATTACTAAATCGCATGCTGTAAAAAGGCCTAGGATCGACTTCAAACGTGTAGGTGACAATACAATCATCATCATCACCAGCCCATTTTTACCCCACTGCAGGGGCTTAGGCCTCCCCCGGGGTGAGGCTTGGAGCTTAAGTCCACTACGCTGCTCCACTGCGGGTCGGGAGCTGTAACGACCGCCATCTATTGACAGCGTCCGGGACCGACTGCTTAACGTGCCCTCCGAAGCACGGTGTCAGTGATATTGTGTACTTAAGTCAGAAAAACTCATTGGTACACGCCCGGATTCGAACCATGGCCCTATGGGGCCTTATAAATTTGAGACAAATTCGTTGCGCTCTGGGCTATCACGACACTACAATACAATAAATGATTTCTTTTAATTACCCTGAATTTTCTATTGAAAAAAAAACGAAATAAAGTTTAAAATACGCTCAACTATCTAAGAATTATGTTAAAAAGCAGTCTTGGCACAAATACTTAACGTAAACAAGGCTATACGAGCCTGGAGGCCTCTAGAGAACTAGGTAGTTAAATATTAAATTCTCACTTCTTAGAAAGTGACCGTAGGTCTTCTTTATAGGACGTTGGCTTCATATGGCTGTCTTCCGCATGCCCGCGCTCTGGCTCATGCATTACGAATGCGATGAGAGCGACGGCTATCACACCCAGGAACGGGGTGATTCTTAAACCCCAGCGCCAATCGCCGGCCGCGGCGCCTGCTGTCGAGCCTACTATGTAGCCCAAACCGCTAAAAATAGAATTACATTTTTTATTAATTTTGGCATAAGTTATTAATGGCTATTTGAAACAAGTTCATCCAATTTTGAAACCAAAACCAAAAGAAATAGTTGCTTCACATTATTTACAATTTTATTGAGGTGTCATACAATGGTGACATATCTTTGTTGCTTGTTATAACTTGGGCCAGGGACACCAAAAAATTTCTGTTTATAGATGAAATTTCAACATTTCACCAAAGTTTTATACACGCTGTATTTTTATTGAGGGAACACATATCGATACATACGATACTAAACTTGACTATTAAAAAAATATTGTTGTAACATGTTTTTTTTTTCAGATGTAACAAGCATAATAACCTAGGGCAGGTACTGATGAGACGTGCCTTTATCATCATAATTTGGCTTTCAAGCCTTTACCATAGCCCTGGTATAGTTCTAGTATAGCCCATTCTCGACAATAATAATGCCTATGACGGAAAATGAACCCACGGGTTATGTAGTTATAAAAAACGAGGTACTTAGTCACTCGGCGGCCACAACAGCTCTTTATAGACAATAATTTAAAAAACAAATTTTGTTTTTTATTTGCTTGTCAATACACATCTTCGTATAGTAATAGAAGTACAGCGTAAAGTAAAAGTAGATATAAAGTTAATTTTATTCACCTGCCGACCGGTATAGCGAAATAGAAGAGGGCTAGCATCTTAGAGCGAATATTCCCCACATAGAGGTCGCTGATAATGGTGGGCGCGATCGTGGAGTAGGACGCCTCGCCTACCCCTACCAGGCAGCGGAACAACGCGAACCAGTGGTATTCCTATAAACAAGACATAAAAGAAATCTTATGAAACTGAAGAATCTAATGATTAAAATCCTTGACTCCGCAGTTAGGGTCTCTAACCACTTGGCCAATCGGTCAGTCGAATATCATATATCGTTATATATAACCGAAGATATAGTATATAAACATAGGTTTCGATTCACTATTTGATCCGATAGAAAAAAATTATAATTAACTAATTTATATGTTGTTGTTGACCTTTGGATGGTTCAGGTTAATCACTTCTAAACCATGCATGCATGATTTTGATACGGTTTTCACAGTCATTTAGAGAAATTCTTCCGAAACGTTTATACCTCTGGTCTGGTCTGGCCTCTAGCTGCGCCTGTGTAATGGTAGATTTTGTAATATATATCGGAATTTAATAGGATCTTTTTAAATATGTATCTTATTGATATACGAACGTCATAGCATTTGGTTTTGTATAAGCCCCCATGCCCCCATCGCAGCCCAATTTGCTTGATGAGAATGTAAACGAGAACGAGACGAGACCAGAGCCAGGAACGGGAACAATAAAATATTTATGTGACGGGAAAGGGAAGAACGGGAATAAAATAAAAAAAATGTAATGAGAATGGAAACGAAAACTGGACGTGACCGGGACCAGGAACTATAAAATATTTGTGTAGCGGGAACAAAACGGGAAAAGGAAGAACGGGAATGAGATAATGACACCTCTCTGGCGTTATCATCACTGTGAACCATGCAACAGACGAGCGAGATTGGATTTCATTACACTGAAGGTCGACATGTTGATATACAGAAAGTATCAATACGAGGGCCAATCAACACTTGTCGCGTACTAGATATTTAAATTTATAGTTTGAACGCAAATCAAATGTTTTTCTGACATTTGTTTCTAGGTTGTTTATGTTGTCATTTGAAGCGTTCCAGCTGTTTTCTATATTTTACAATATGTTAGATAATTTAATCCCCCCTTTAAATCAGTTTCCTAAGGTAGAAGAACTCGGAAAATAGAAAGTATAGAGACTCACCTTGACGAAAGAACCAGCCAGTGTGGTTACACACCATAGCGCGACTCCTAAAGCCATGATCATTCGGCGCGAATACCGATCGCCGAGGTAACCGAACACGGGGGCGCAGACCATGTACGCGATCACGAAAACTGTCTGTAGCAGTCCGGCTTTGTCGTCCCCGATCGAGAACTCTTTCTTGACATCTTCGAGTACACCTGTAATGTAAAAGGTAAAAATTGTTATCAAACCAAAACCTGGATCTATCTGGATCAATCGATTACAGTTTTAGTTTTAGATTATAGATAGTTATAGATTAGTTTTAGATTAGATTATAAATATCTAAATAATTAATGTTGAAAACACGTAGTAACATTAAAAATCAGTTTCTAATAATATCGTATCTAGCACAATCATAAATCACATAGGAAGTAGGTATAGTAAATAAAAGTACCTAGGTCTATTTCCTCACACGCATGTCGAAAATGGATGAATGTGCTCCATGTTATTAGTGAAAGACTAGACCTGATCAAATAATGGTCTGTATTTTCTGGACTCACATAGATTTCGATGTTTTTAATTATTTTTATGGTAGAGGGCGCCAAAATGTTCGTGCTATCTTAATATAGCAAAGACATTATTCGATAAATATTAAATACATCCATTATATAAATAACCTTGAATAAAAGAATCTCCGAAGAAAGTTACATTTGTTAGACTTTCGAGCGTGCAGATAGAAATCCGCGCCAGACAAACGAACCATACAAGCAACTATGCAGGCTCTTTGAAGACACGAAAAGCGATCACAGAAGTTAAAAAACGGCCTTGTGGCCGGAGGTGAGTGGCCACCGATTCGTTCGCGAATATGTTCCGAAAGCGAATCGTAATACTAACGTGGGCTAGTAGCATGCGTGGGCAAAGAGGCTGACTATGAAGTCATACATATTAGCGAATAGCCAGATTAAGTAGCCAGATGCCGACTAACGGACCAACGTGACATTCAATTAACAGTTCTTTTTAATATAGCGTACTCCGCAAAATAAAAGACAGGCAAATTGTTTGAAAAAAAAATGATGAAATAGTGTTGTTAATATCAAATAAATATTTTATCGATCCACCTGCGTGTGAATCAGTAAATATAAGGTATAATCGTAACTGCATCAGCTTTAATCGATGTTTGCGTTGCAAATTAAATATAGATTACGATTCTCGGTAAAGCAAGTAAAGCATTGCTGATAAAATTTTCTAAACAAATACAATGTAACAATCCATAAATACATCTACAAATATATCAATACCTAACTGATTCGCGTGATTTTCATAATTTCTACGGTTTTTTACCTTAAATATTGCCGGAATAAAAAGTGGCCTATAATATTCTGTAAAAAGTCCTCTAAGTGCCAGTGAAGTTCCGTAGATCAATTAGCGTGGTAAAACCTACATACAGCTAGACAGATAATAGTACATTATGATGCAAGTACGGTAAGCTGTATATTATAGTCGAGGTGTTTATAAGCACGAGACGAAGCCGAGTGCTTATAATAAACCGAGACGATAATAGCCAGCTTACTGAGTGCATCATACGACGTTTTCCAATACATTTGCGATTAAAATTATTAAAATAATACTTCAAATGTAATAATGGCGGAAATACGAACGCGAGCGGGTTGCTTTTCGCGGTTTACGCATGCGTCACAAACAAAATGCTCGTTTGTGATTGGTGTAAAGTAAAAAGGCCTAGTACTGTAAAATACAACATTACGGTACATGTTTGGATGTCATAAAGACCGTATTAATAGCAAATGTAATGAAAAAAAATTATAACTGCGTGTTTGGGTTTTGATTCCATGCAAATAAACATATTAACATAAGAAAAAGTCTTAATTTCGAAATCCCAGAGAGACACTTCAATTTTATTTATTTGTATAGATAATGAAAGACAAAAGTTATTAGGTACCAACTGTGTAAAATGAAAAGAAAAAGTGATCGCTGTATTGTTTTCTAAAATAATCTTTCCATTGAAAGGTAACCATTGTCTGTACAAGTCATTATTAAAAATTAATAGAATAGCATTATAATAACTATAGTACGTAGATTATATTAAAGTATTCTACTATAATAAATTCCATAGACGCCATCTCTCACGATTTAAACAGGGTTGGAAATTAAAAATATGTACAGTAACATCTGTCCTATGATAATATTGCTTTATTGATTTTTATTTAACAAAATATTGATACGGACCAGGCGTCCAAGTTCCCCGACATTCATAAAAAAAATAATAAAAGCTGTTAAAATATTAATAGAAAAATACTGTTCCCATACAGCCCCATCGTATCACTTGACACCTCAATAAATCATCCCTTTCATAGACCACGTTCCATTGTTTGCCCACATTTTAATGGCTATACGGCCCCGAGCGAACAGAAATTATGTTGTATTAAGAAATATACAGAGCTATATTTGTTTAGGTATATCAACTTCACTCGACAGTAGCCAGATTTTATTTTTCTAATTATTTTCGAATGATTCACCTTTTCGAACTGAATCTTCAATCAAGGAATGAAGTGGGCAAGGAACAATTGATTTTAAAACGTATTCGCTTCATTTATTTAAAAGAGCATATTTTAAGAGGGTTCCCAGGTGTATGAAATTTTCGCTAATATTTATAATTTTATACATATATTAGCAAAACAGATTCCTTAACTTGTGAAATAATCGATTGCACTCTAATTCGTTATTTACCTGCAAAATTCGTGCCCAGGCGGTGCAATTTTTGTATAAGTCGGTGGTTTTAACCAACAAATTTACCAACTACAATTTACATGAATATAAATTTTTAACCGACTTCAAAAAAGAATGAGGTTTTCAATTCGACTGTATTTTTTTGTGTGAATGTTACTTGACATCTTCACCGGTTGTGAATCGACCAAATTTTTTCCTTTTTTGGAGAAAATATTGGCTCCAAAGAGTAAACAATTAAAGGATGAATTTAGTTTATGTGAATTTCACCCCCCTTCCGCTATCAGATTTTAATTAAACTTGGCATATATGTGGTACTTCCATAAAAATATAATATTTTGTGGCGACTTAGAGCTGATCTATTGATGGAAAAGGCATGCGGTCGAGGGGAATTCCTCAACTATGTATAGCAGCTACCTCGTGTTTAAACTCATATAATTAATTTAGACGTGGACTTCCATTTGTGCTTTGACTGTCATCAAGGATGCCGTGGCCATGATCACAGCGAAAGCGGAAGCTGGGCGGGAGCAATAAAAAAAACTGTGTGCATTGCACCTGTATTAAGCCGTCATTATTTTGTTTCTGCTACTGTTCCGCTTTCACTGCATTTATGCCTGCGGTCAAGCTGATGACCAGATAGATATGCAACAAAAAGTTTTAAGTATTGTTTCGAGTTTTTCAAGTTCTTGTATAAAGACGAGTCTTTTTAAAATAGAACACGTAACTAGTTATTTTAATCAAGCATTTACGTTTCTTGAACGAAAAACATAACATTTCTTATAGGAAGAACCTACTATTTCTCGTAAATTGTTTACATCTATTGGTCTTGAGAAATTAAACGTCCTCTCATGAAGAGAATTCGTTTTTTCCATAGATTTTTTCTTATATAGGAAACAGATAATATGTTGAGTGAAGTAAACTTATTTAACTGTCGTAATTATTTTTATCTGTGCAGATGATAATAACAATTAAAGTAATAATATTTACAACTATAAAAAACTATTGTAAGAAATATAGAACACAATATAAATTAAAGTGAATGACTTTGCCCGGATTTCACAAGTAAAAATATTATTTTTAACTTTTTAGCTTCAATTTGTATATGCGGGTTGATCGGATGAACGTAGGCCAACTTATAAAGCGTGTAGAGTTTATTGAACTAAACAAAAAAGTTTAAAAAAAAGTGATAAAAAATGAAACTTTTTCTTGGTACCCGTTAGCTTGCGCCATCTGCTCACCTGAAGCTTTTTATTTAAGTCGGTTAGCTCTGCACGGTCTATAAGTTGGAACAATATTCGACCGAACATGCAGTAATTATGTACGGCGTGTTCGACTGAACGTAGTCCATACTTTTAGAGCGTGTAGAGTACCGAACTAAACAAAAAGTTGAAAAAATACAAGTGATTAAAAAATTAAACTAATTTTTTTTCGGTAACCATTATTTTGCGTCATCATCATCGGCTCCCTTGAAATTTTTTGTTAAGTTCGATAAGTTCTACACGCTCTATAAGTTTGGACTACGTCCAACTGAATACGCGGTATAGATAAAGTTTTGGAGTCAGTTTTGTGCAAATTTACATTTAACACATGATCGTTCTCAGCGGATAGATATATCAACGCTTCAAAACCCGAGAAAAGGCTGAAAATAAATTTAAAAACGAAAACATGTGTAATAAACTATACGCATTTCGATAGTCATTTCGATGCGCATTTAGCTCGAACGTGTTAATCATTAATGGAATCTCACAATCTATACATTGGCTATATTGGGAGAGCCATAAGATAATGAGTCAACATGTCAAAAATCCATTTAACAAAATTATATTAATCTATTTTGTTTTATGTGTATTTCATTCCACTTAATTCTTTACCCAGGATTGAGATTATTTCATTTTTTTCTGCAATATACCTACTCTACAAAGACCCGATATTTTAAACATATAATTTTTTTGGTTCTTAACAACAACGCATTCGTTTCAGTATTAGACATAGCCGGAGAACGAATAAACGCCAAGGGTATGCGTCTAAAATATACTTGATAATCCGTTCAGTCCAATTCACGGCCAGTTCACGGCAGACATGGCAACGTGATAATTAAGGAGGCCACGTCATCCTCATCCTCTCCGTTGAACTATCTCAATCAGTTACGCCCCCGCCATGACAAAATTAGACAGGATGAGTGTTGTATCTATATGAGTAAAGGCTACCCAGATGGCGTTTTAATATTAGACGATAACAAGACAATTATAACTTCCATGGGTATGGGAAGACATAAAATACTGTATTGTAAACAATCATTTTGTCGTCCGATAAATAAATAAATGTGTGGTGAATAAAAGGCCTAAGCTAGCTTATTTATTGAGCGAAGGACGTATACTGTCGCCACAGAGATCATTCCGTCCTATTCATGTTACAGCTATCTGTTTAAAAAACAATTTTTCATAAAACAATATTTCGGAGTATTAACGCTGTTGATCGGGAATGTTATGAAGGTTTTGGACATATATGAAGTCTAAGATATGAAGCTCCGTAATGTAACAAAGACTATGAGATATCCGAAATAAAAAAAATAGTTAAAACCGTAATTGAATCCGAAAAAAATGTTTTTTAAACATAATTGCGAGCTTACACCCGAATGATTTAACTTGATGCCGCCAGAGGCAGAGTTGAAATCGAGATATTTTTGATAAGTTCACGCCGCTTGCATTAGTGTTCATTTAAAAATATCTATAACAGTAGCTGCATCCGAAACCAGATTACCGATAAATGATTCTTAGTAGGTATATTCGTGGCGTGAATAATGCTGCCCACATACGCAAAATAGGCGCTTTGACGTCGAGTTGCGGAAAAAGAGCCCGTTCTCAAGTATCAAGTGGTAGGTATATTCATATATGCGTCCGCAAACCTACCTGCTGGTGCTCCTCATTACTGACTGTAGTTGACTATTAAATATAATATTAATTTCAAAAGGTGTCGACTCGAGGTGTCGACCGTTTTGTGCGACTTTTAAATAAAACAATGGTTCCAAATATTTGGTTAGGGAGAAAGCCTTTTCGTATTTTATATACAAATTCAAGGCCATATTATAGGTAGTGCCATGTACCCGTTGCTGTAAAAATTTTGGGGTTTGTGGTTAGAAAATGCAACAAGTGGTTTGGACAGTCTTCTCTTGATGTTAATCTCACACTACCTAAAGAATTCTGAAGGCACTGAAACAAGTGGAAATCTCAGGGTGCAAGGTCAGGGCTATATGGAAGATGCACTAACACTTCCCAGCCGAACTATATAATTTTTTCCGGAGTGGCTGAAATATATGTGTCGTCGGGCGTTATCATGATGAAAGACTACACCCTTTCTATTGATCAATTCTGGCCGTTTTTTCTCAATTGCAAGTTTATTAGCTGTTGTTGTTGTTATGTTATTATCAGCTGTTGACAGTAAATATCCGAATCAAAGGTTGTGCCGGACTGTAAAAGCTCATAATTAATGATGCCCTTCCGATTCCACCATACACCCCTCATCACTTTATTGTGCATTAATCCGGGTTGTGGCACAATATGTGGGGCTTAGCCGCACTTTGATCATGATCTTTTGCAACTTGTATATCGTAAGTGATACACTTCTCATTACCAGTGAAGTGAATAACCATTTCAAAAATTGTTATACACAAACATCGAGCTTTTTTGTCAATCATCATCATCATCATCATCAGCCCATTTTACCCCACTGCAGGGGCTTAGGCCTCCCCCAGGGTGAGGAGGGGGCTTGGAGCTTAAATCCACACGCTACTCCACTGCGGGTTGGGGATTGTAACGACCGCCATCTATTGACAGCGTCCGGGACCGACTGCTTAACGTGCTCTCCGAGGCACGGAGTCAGTGATAGTTAATGTACTTAAGTCAGAAAAACTCATTGGTACACGTCCGGATTCGAACCATAGCCCTAAGGCCTTATAAATTTGAGACAGACTCGTTGCGCTATCACGACACTTGTCAATGTCCAGATCTTACTCCACTTTTTTATAAATGACACTAACTTTATTGGTAGCAGTGCGGCCAGAACGAACTGCATCTTTAACATTTGGACAAAAAAAAACAGTTGAATAATGGTGGGAAACAGTTTTTTTAATTTGTTATTTATTTTCTTAAATGTCACCTTTGTAACGGCCTTATAACCAGCCAGTTACAAACAAAATACGAAAAGTCTTTCTCGCCAACCTAATATTTGCGAGACGGACAGAAATTGCCAGCTTCATATTATATCATATTTTAGGTGTTCGGAACATTTAGGACAGACTGTCCAGTTAGGCAAACACGACTTCAACAAAGAGGCCGACCGAAGAATTCAGCTGGGCTGGGCTGCTTTCGGGGAGCTTCGTCATCTGTTCTCGTCGCAACTACCACATTGTTTGAAGACCAAGATCTTCAACCAATGCGTCCTACCTACAATGACGTACGGTATCGAAACATGGACTCTCACGGCAGGACTGATCCACAAATTTAAAGTCGCTCAGCGTGCTATGGAGCGGGCTATGCTCGGTGTTTCTTTGATGGATAAAATCAGAAACACTGAAATCCGTCAATGAACTAAAGTTGTCGACAGAGCCGAAGCGATCAGCAACCTGAAGTGGCAATGGGCCGGTCACATTTGCCGCAGAACTGATAACCGATGGGGTAGACAAGTTCTCGAATGGAGGCCACGTACCGGAAAGCGAAGCGTTGGACGCCCCCCGGCCAGGTGGACAGATGACCTGAAGCACCATACCGGGAGTAGTTGGATGCGAAAGGCGGAGGACTGTGTGTGGTGGCGAGCCTTGGGAGAGGCCTATATCCTGCAGTGGAGAGACAAGGGCTGATTATGATGATGATGAACATTTTATAAATTATTTCCCAAAATTTACTCTTTTCTGAGCTCTAATACAACGGAATTCTAAACATAAGTCATTTAAAAATGACAAAAGTATTTTGTCTATTTGTCTCAAGTGACCTTACTCGTAATGGGTCACGAACATTACGACGAAACAACGAATAATTATCTAAATCTACTTAATTTTTTAAGTTCGAAATATTCATGGCGTTTTTCCACATGTAAAACGTTCGCACATGCATGAAATCTGAATCATTTATCCACCCTGTTTTTATTTTGGAACGCTTATTGATGGAAAAGATCTCAAATCGTTAAAAAATTAACGGTGGTGGTGTATCCAGAGTATCCACGACTATTGTATATATATTTTTTATGATATTATATAGGGATCCACATTCTGGGTCAATATTTTTGACAGCATTTAGAGAGTTATACCGGGTGATTTTTTAATCACCTTCCGAATTTTTACATAAAGATGTTTGGTGAAAAAAGACGCATTTTGCTTTCAGTACTATAACATTGAGATATATATGGCCATACAAAGTTATCGTATTAGCGCGGGGAGGTGCGGGAGACTGACAATTATGTCCGTTGGCGGCCACCGACGAAATACCTTTACTCACGGTCGCCCCTCTTTAGTGCGTAGTAGTAACCTTACTGTGTCAATAATATTTCGGAAAAAATGTTTTAATGTGAAAATATTAACTATTTTTTAAAAAACCGGCCAAGGCGATTCGGAGTCGGAGTGCACCGAAGGTTTCATATATAGACGATATAAATAACATATTTGTGTTATGTATTTGGAAAAAAAAATTAAGTCAGTAGGTAATCATAAAAATTTACTTTACTTATGCCGTAGTTCTTGCTTCTTGCCAAATTTCATAATTCTAGAAAACGGAAGTTTAATAAATACCCTATAGGTTTCGACTTACGTAGCGAGTTTTAAAATATGCGGCATAAATTGCCGTATTTTTAATTACGTTGACTAAGAAACTTGATTTTTTTATAACTTCAAGGGACTGTGTAAGTTAAGTATTTGATATCAATTTCAACTTGATACCTATACTCGTTGCTGAGAAAAAGGGTCTTGACTGACAGACAGACGGACAACCAAGTCATCGTATAAGGGTTCCTTTTTTCCTTTGAAGGTACACGGATCCCTAAAAATGAAACCTTTCTAGAATAAATTTGGAAAATGATGAAAAAATCCGCTTTTCAAATACTTTACTTCTTATATATTTTACCTATGCGACGCGTGTGATGTCTTTAAGTTCCAGAGACCACGCAAGACCATCTCGATATGTTTTGTGGATCATCCTAACTGCATTGATGTATTTAACTGTTCATCAAAATATTATAAAGATCAGAAGCCGAAGTACAATTATTTCCAGATCTGTTCCGTATCAATGAAACTGGAGTACTTATCATTAAGAATTAAAAAAAAAACGGCCACAAGACCGGTGCCCGAAGCATTAGTTATCTTCGAAAATTAAGAGCACCTATATTTACCCACAAGGCGAGACGTAAAAAAATAACAGCTTGTGTCACCTTTGCCCATGTATTTATAACTGCATTTTCTGAACCATCGACAGACTGTAGAAGCGTCACTTTTTGTTAGCAACATTTTGAATGTGCATTAGGTATAATGTGAATTTGAAATTTAATTAGGTAAAATACATGCGTATTAGACTGAATATGAAAACTGTATTAATCTTATTTCATTATGTACGTGGATCAGTAATATGACAATGAAGCAACATTACTCAAGTTTCTAAACGTTCTAGTAATAAAATGACGTAATATTTAATCTTGTGAGGCACATAATATGCAATATGCAAAGACGTAACGATGATGCTGACAAGGTCGCAATAAAACTTCACAAACCTAGGCAAATCCAAACCATTGACGGCGATCTTTCACTAAGTCGGTATTCGATGGCGATAGTGAAACTTTAAAATTTATAAAAAAATGTGTTCTTTGTTACTGCACTCGACAAACCGTGCATTGTAGTAGTTTTCTTATATGATAAGTGGTTGACAGTTATTGTAGTTGAGTATTTAGATGATAATGCCACCCAAATTATATAAGTATATATAAAATAATAAAAATCAAATTAAATTAATTATTTAATTAATAAAATAATTAAAAATAGCATCCTCTGAGAGGATACTATTGTATTATGGCCTTACCCTTTTCAATTTACAATAGTTCTATCTAAATATTTATTCATAGGTCCAAAAAAAAACTCTTCTTGATAATTAAAAAATCTCATTCAGCTATTTAAGCGATTCGTAATATTAGTTACTATACCCTAGTAACGAGTATGTCGCGTGCCAAACGTTGGTGGGGTCGACCCATCACATTATTACAAAAAGTTCAGACGGCGGATGATGTAACTTGAATAACGTCACGTTCAGTTGGGGGGCAGTACAACCACGCCACGCAACAGCCAATTATCGCGCGACGTAAAAACGTCACGCCACGAATTTTCGCCAATCAGCGCCTAGGAAACCCATCGCATAGGTCAGTGACGGAGGCAAGCGTTGTTGTTTGCTCGCCGCGCTCGTCGTCGGATAACGATACGAATAGTTATTCCGGGCTCACCTAAAGTCTCGACTTGGCATCTCAACAGATAAATGATTAAGATATGTATCTACTTAGTGGAAAACGAAAATGCATATTGTGCGTAGTTGGAAAAATACAAAAATTTGAATTATATATATGGTGTTCAGTTTGAATCAATTGGATGTAATTCAAACTTATAGAGCATGTAGGTAGAGATTACCGACCTAAACACAAAAAAAAATGGTTAAATAAAATCAATCTTCAAACACATTTTTCTCGGTAACCGTTAGTTTATGCCATCTGCTTACTTGAAACTTTTTCAGTTCTGTATGCTCTATGCGCTCTATAAGTTTGGATTTCGTTCAACCGAACAGCCTATATGCATATAATATATATATGTTTTTGTAGACTAATCGCACAAACGACGGGGCCCGAAAACTCAATCAGAAATCTAAATCGAGTGTCAATCACAGTAGGTAATATAATTTTCATCCTACACAGCGGGCGGAAATGAATCGGAACAAGAGCCTCGGAGTGTAGTTAGGGCAACGGGAATTCACATGACCCTTTGTGGAGGGAAGGGCCTTCAAATCAAATTCCAACAGTATATATTCGTAAACAAAATAACATAATAGATACAGCAGAACGATCGAGATGCTAGTTACAATATCATTAGGTTTTACTTAAAGTTTGCAAATCTTTTTCCAGGTCAACAATAATGGATATTATGTAGTATACAACATAGGTACCAATGCAGCGATGAATGTTGTTAAGTCATGTGCTGCTAATAAAAAACCTACAACACTTGATACATTCGACATTCAAATACTTTCTTCGAGGCAGTGCTTCGAGGTGATTGTTGCATGCTGCGTATAGTACAGCAAGAACAAATAAACTGAGTTGGATCGGTAATCACACTTTCCAATAATATTACCCAGACGTTTACCCATTATTATTTACTTATTTCATCAGTTAGCACTTCGCGTGATGATTGAAATTATTATTGCGTATTTAAATGAACAAAATTGAAAGTTCTTCAGCTGACTATCGAGCGTATCACGAAGATAAAAGTAAAAATTTAATAGAATAATAGCATTGTTTTAATTATCACAGCAGATTACGTTTACTAGGAAAGGTGCACAATAACTCGATAAACGTATTAAAATAATTTAGAAAATAGAATATCTTTACACGCATCGCTAAATGTTACCGCCCACTTCAAGTGACTTTTAAAAATGAGTAACTCAGACGTTGATGATGATGTTAATAGTGTCAGATAAAGAGATAAATAAATAATTGATTTTAAATCTCAAGGTTATGTTTATCAATGAACTGCTTATCACCTAGTCAAATCACGCTAAATATAATTAATATTATGCCCAATTTCGTATTATAAAATATAATTTAAAAAATATTTATTTAATCTTTCGTCTAGTCTGTCACGTCGGTTATTGCAAAGCGTGTCAGCTAGCACTCGAAAGCGAAAGCGTAGATAACATCAGTAATTCGCTAATACGTGTAAAACTCATAATAATAACACATACAATCACAACAACGTCTAGGTCCCAAACTAAGCATTAGCTTGTATTTTGGGTACCAAACGAAGACACCACATACATGTAACAACCAAGACCCGGTGCCAGTATTAATATTCATCATATAAATACTGACCCGACCTGGAATTCGAACCCGGGACCTCCAGCTTCGTAGGCAGGGTCGCTGCCCACTACGCTAAGCGGTCGTCATAATATAGAAAGAATACCGGATTAACTATTAGATCCTATCTGAGTTGAACTTTTGCCATCGAACAACGGCATGTAAGGAAGAACTATTAATTTTAATGTGGTTAGTTGTACGGAGAAACGGTTTTGGTAATTAACGTGCGGTTTCTTGCCTGCGTCGTCGTTAAAAACTTATCATTACTTTGAAGTGGGTGAAAGCAATTACGAAGACAAAGGCATGACATTTTCTCATTTATATTCATACTTTTATACAACTCGTTTAAAAAGAACGGTCAAGTGCGTATCAGAATACGTGGAAGGACCGTTCGGGAGTAATTCCATCGAGCGACATTTAGTCTATTTCATGACTTTCAAACGAATTACTAACTTGCATGATTGGGCCATTAATAATTGAGATTTACTTTTTCAGAATATTCTTATATTGGTTAAACAATTACAGAACAAACCATTTTGAAGCAATTATCACGCAAACGAGGATCGACAATGAAACGTTTTTTTAAAAAACTTCAAATTTATCTAATCGTCTGTTATAGATTGACTAACCGTACATAAATCGCGCCCAAGCCGTGAGAGACACTTGATACATTGTCTCCCACTAATAGTGGAATTTTTTTTTCCTTCTTGTGGCATGACCAGAAATACAAAGCTAATCGGTGGGCACAGTGTTATCCGAGTTTTTGGTATTTTACTGATATATTACATTTATGGAAACGTTCTTCAAAAACAATTATTTCTTTGCACGTAAGGATCGTAATGCGATATGAAAAACAAACGGACAGACAGAGGGACGGGTGAAAGCCTTATACTTATAACTTATATATTACTTATAACTGGATTTAATGAATAGCCTATGATCACTGTCGATTTACAAAACGAAATCCAGTACGAGTTAAGACGTACACATATTTGTTAGAAGCTAGACTTGATTACTAGATGATTAATCATGACAAAGACAGATGCTGCTCACAAACGAATCAAAATTAATGGTGTAATAAAATTATTATATTATTATAGTAGTTCGTTGACTAAAACGTGTTCAAAAGCATGAAGATAAATGAATTGGATATAGCGAATACGATAGGAATAATTGATAAGAATCCCAGATCCATTAAATTAGAACGACCATATAAGATAGTGTCAGATAAATTTTTTATCAGTGTGTGTACGATTTGTTAGAAGGGCGATAAAGTTGTACCGGAGGGAGATAAATATTGATATAGCAAAAAAAAAATGGAAAAATACATAGCAATCGCCTTATATTTGCTAATACCGAAAACGCCGTTTTTTAGCAAATATTTGTAACTGAAAATCGTTTCTTACATACGTAAATAGTTGAAATATGCATACTATACGCATATACGGTTGACATACTACTAATAAAAAGTTGCTTTTTTATCTCTTCTGAACAAAAATGGAGCATAGATTCTGTTATTTCATAATCAGTTAGGTTAAACAATGTAAAATAGACAGATAGATATAGAATTTGTGAATAATAATGCACATTTAATTTAAGAATTTATTTTGAGCATACAATGAATTATAACAGTGCAAATGCATCCATTGTGTAATATGATGTACCAGTGCATACCAAGAACGCATAACAGGTGAATACGAACCGCATGCACTACTTGACCGCTGCTGACTGTGGTCATCAAAATGTTTCATCGACAATCTACCGTTCACGAAATTGCGTTTTTCAGAATTTTTGTTAAATAAAGATTGCGACTCCATTATATAATATTTTACAATAAGGAACAGGGGCACATAAATTTTCTCTTGTGAATGTCGTCTGTGATATCATTCTAACCGAGTAAAATTAATTTGCGCCAGACGATGAAACGCTATTGCTTTTTAGGTTCAAACTAGTTATTGTTTTCCACCTCCATTATTCTGTTATGTCTTTATGTGATTGTGTACCACAACGATACAAAGTGAGCTCTATATTTAGAACTACAGTTAAAATGCTCTCGAAAATCCAATGTATTTGGATATTTAGAAGTAGGTACCTTAAATTCATAATGTGCCGAACGTTCTAAGTTCATTTAATTTTCTCATATACCAATTTGTAATTCATAGTCTAGTCGTGAAGTGAGTTTCTTAAGAAAAATAAGTCCAAGTGTTCAAACAAAATATGTGCTATTTTAGTTATACTATTATATATTATTTACATTCGGAAAAATATTCCGAAGAAGACGTTGTTATGTTTTTTTTGCCGACAATAATCACATTTGTTAATACTAAAGAACGAAAAAAAAAACCTTATCAGAGTCTAACGTCACAAAAATTTATTGATGATTTAATAAAAGCTATAATAATAATAATAACGTACACATGACAACAACTTCTAGGCCCCAAACTAAGCATTAGCTTGTGTTTTGGGCACCAAGCGGAGACACCACATACCTACTTATAACAACCAAGACCCGGTACCAGTATCGATATTCATCATATTAATACTGACCCGATCTGGGATTCGACCCGGGACCTCCAGCTTCGTAGGCAGGGTCGCTACCCACTAGGCTACGCGGTCGACAAACTCCCAGACTCCCAGGTCGCTATGCCTGGATTACGCAGGCAATTTTGACGGCATCAGGACGTAACTGTGCCTCATACTAGGAAAATTTTTAGTAGTTCAACAATATAAAATTTTATCTATGAGACAAAAGTGATGATTTGTTTACAATTACTTTATTAAGATTATTAAGTAATAACTTTTAATTTTTTTTTTTAAATCTTTGTTTTGTATTCTTCAACAAAGTTAATTTTAATAATTAATTACAATTAGTCCTTATTAAAGGCTCAGTGAACACGAAAGAAGCTGTTTTTACAATAATTTGGCATTTTTTTGTTTCTATGAACATGTCCGAGTGTAGGTATATAATAATTACAATAGAGTGTATTATTTAGCAAGTTATTGTTCTATGTTCCGTACAGAAGAGAATAATTAATTCTTAGGTGGCTGACTAAAAAATAATTTCAATTATCAATAGGCAGCTACATTTGAAAGTGGAACCGTTAAAAATTCCAAGCTAACGAACCCGACACACTATTTCTAAGCAAACATTTGAAGAATGAGAAATACCACTGCGCGCGTCCTCTCACAATCTGTACGGATAATCAATTATACCACTATTTCAATGTGACGCTCTAAACATAAAATGCATTTCGGTTTATTTACAGTTCATGAGATGCATTTCTTAGAACAATATTTTTACATCTTAAATATACGACAAAAGACATACGAAAGTCTAATAAGTTTATCTTGGCAGCATCACAGAGCCGTGGCTTTTTACTTTTATTGCCGTCTCAATAAACTGCTTCCGGGGATTAATATAAGGGAGCTATAAAACTCATCTAGGAATACCCACGTCAGTGTTATATAAAGAATTGAACAGTTCCTAATTTTGATACGTTTTATAATTTAAGTTAATTTTATCCTTGTACCATATACTCGAGGTTTTTCATAGATTTTAGGTTTTTATATACCAACGAGGAAAACAAACATAGGGAAACCCATAATTAAATGAAGCCACAATTATAAATTAATATATAGCAAAAGGGACTAATTATATGTATAATAAAAGGAGCTATGGGTATGGGACTATTATATCATAAATACCACTATACTCAGTACATAATAAGGTAGGTACTTAATTTTGTTTCGTGAAATCTTTTTTTGTATTCAGCCTACCCTCTAAATAAATATATCTTTGTATGTTTATTCTATAATGTAAAAAGATTACATTTACAATAATCCTTTGTAGTCCAGTAAAAATAAATTTTTGGATTGCATTAAAGACACCTTAAAAATTTCTTTTTACAATAGTAATACTGCTGTATAGTTATGCACTCATTATGCTTTGGTTGCATTATGAGTGTTGCATGTTGAGAAATACCTAAAGATGTGTTTGTCTAAATTTCACCCTTTACATTAAATAGTGGGTAGGTGACAAATTAACTGTATATCTATGGTAGCAATATGAATTTGATTTAGAAGTAATCCCCAGTATACATGTTATAAATACTGAATATTACGAGATTTTATTTAATTTAAAAAAAAGTTAAACTTACAAAATCGCACTTTTGGCGATTTTCTGTTTTTATACTCTAGATGTAAGCCATAATAGTTTATTAAATTATCACCTATGTGACTTCTCAACAACCATAAAAAAAAGTCTTTTTTATTAATTTTTACGACGCGCATTAAAGACACTCTAAATATTTTACTTAATATGAGTCAGTTTTAATATTCTTCATCATAAATTAATATAATCCCTTATTTATGTCAAAAGCGTTATTCATAAAAACGAATAATTCTAAATTACTCACTAAGATAGGTAACGTACTTTTAAGTCTGACTATTTACGCATGACCTTGGTCGTCTGCCGCATCTCGCTAACATTGAGAAAAAGGGACGGCAATATCTCATATCAAGTATTTTTTTGAGCTATTTGTTACGTTAGAAGCATGTCGATCTCTGGTTAGAAGTATTATTTATATTGCATTATTATTATTCTTCATCATAAATTGATATAATCCCTTATTTATGTCAAAAGCGTTATTCATAAAAACGAATAAATCTAAAGTACCTATCCAGTATAGGTAACGCCCTTTAAACTGTGACTTTTTACGCATGACCTTAGCCATCTACCGTATCGCGCTAACATTGTGAAATCAAAGTTGCAATATCACATATTTCTTGTGCTAAAATTTGTTTGTCGTTAAAAGTTAGTTAGTTAAAAGTATATTGTTAAGAATATAACTATTGCACAGTGTCTTTTGAAACGCCGCGCGCCGACACCTCAATGAGACAAAAAATTCACAAAGAAAGCCGCCACACGTGCCGCCGTCACCAAGGAAACCGACAGCTTTAGATAAATAGTGATTTTTTGTCAATAGTACATAATGAATAATTTCTTGAAATTTGGGATTGATTTAGGGCAATAAAAGCAATTATTAGAGAATAATTTCCTATTGGGTTATTGAATTTACTCCCTTTATACCTGTAGTATGCAGTAATATTAATTAGTGTGGTACATCGCCTAAAACGTCGATAATACATTAAAAAAATCGGATAAGTGCGAGTCGAATTCGCAAACCGACTGTTTCTTACCGCCACACAATATATTTTTCTTACGTAATTACAAAAAAAAAAAAAATAATGGCAAAAAAGTATTTTTTTTGTGTTATATGATTTCTAATGAAAGATTTCACAATTGTAGATCAACGGAAAGTATCGTAAAGTTTTGATTTAGTTGCGAGTGTCAAAATATACGACATATTTGACCGTATTATTTATTGCTCTAACGTAAACGGTTGATTTTTTTTACAGTTACAAAGGACCATTGATTTATCTTTTGATATCAATTTCAACTTGATACTTCTAATCGTATCATTTCTAAAAAAAAGGTATTTACTAAAAACAAAAAACTTTAAATTATAGATTTTCAGTTTTTTTCCTTTACTCGTGCTGAGCCTTGTTTATTGCAAATTTCATAATTCTAGTTCAACACGAGGTCTGTATTTTCAAAATCGGTCAATATAAACATTTAATTTGCTACTTAATTTTACAAGACATTTTACAAATTTTCATAACGGGTGTAGTAAACTCGGAACCCTTATAATTTTAGAGTAATAAAAATAATAATAATAATAATAAAGTTAGATAACATTAAGATTTTTTTGTAAGTTATTTTTTTTTTCAAAAGTCAATGGTATTTATGCGTTGAACAAATCTAAGTTTAGAGTCAGACCCAATGGTCGGATCTGTCTTTGTTGGCTAGGATAGAAAACATATAATTTAAAAAAAAAAAAAATTTCGTATATATATAAAAATACTTATAAAAATTTTTTAAGTACGAAAACAAAACTTTAATTTACGGGACATAATTCAATATTTGAAAGAAATACAACACATAATGCAACACCGACTTTATATGTAAGTACATATTTTAAAAATATATTTTGCATTCTTTTTAAACAACAACGAAACGTTAATTTTATTTACGAGACTTAATCTATACTAATATTATAAAGCTGAAGAGTTTGTTTGTTTGAACGCGCAAATCTCAGGAACTACTGGTTCGAATTGAAAAATTCTTTTTGTGTTGGATAGTTTATTTATTGAGGAAGGCTATAGGCTATATGTATAAAATAATACTATCTGTCTGTCTATTCGAGCAAATCTCCAAAACGGCTAAACCGATTTTGAGAAAACTTCACAGATGTGGAAAGGAAGTGGTCAAAAATGACATACACTACTTTTTGTATGTCTGTATGTACGTCCATCTGTCTATTCGAGCTAATCTCTAAAACCGCTAAATCGATTTTAATGAAATTTCACGGGTATGAAAAGGAGGTGGTCAAAAGTGACATACACTACTTTTTGGCCGTCTGTCTGTCTGTACGTCTATGTATCTATTCGAGCTAATCTCCAAAACGGCTGAACAGATTTTAATGAAACTTTGCAGACGTGAGAGAAGGTTGTCAAGAGTGACATCAGTTACTTTTTGTGGCTGTCTGTCGTTTGTCCTCACTGATCTATCAACGTAGATAAAGCCGAAACTACTAAGTCTAGAAAGCCGAAATTTGGAACAGTGGTTTATTTTATAGCGTGAGTATTAATTTTTTAAGAAAGGAATATTTGGAAATTTCAAATTTAAAGGAGGGATGGAGGTGCTTTGTATGAGAATATTTGTTCTTTAAAGTTAGAAACATAAAAATTTTAAAATAAATATATAATGACGTGTTTCAGGATTTTTGGATTTTCACATTTTAAGGGTGGTAAATGGGAGGTGAAAAGTATGGGAGTACTGGTTTTCTTAAAGGAGTGGGGAGAATGAAGATTGAAAGTTTGAATAGGTGTACCCAATATTAGTTTCAGCAAAAAGTACCTACGTATAAACCATTTCGAATGTTAATACTACCTAAAACAGGAATGTGTAGTCTACGCAAGCGACGCTGTGGGCGGTCGCTAGTTATATAGATATTTGCGAAATATTTATATATACATACTCGTATTAATATATAGTGAAATTATTTTTGCAAGGACGACTTTAATGTCCTATAACTTCTTTATTTGTAGATATATTTTTATGATTCACACTTTTGTTTTATTTAGCTTAAATTTAAATAATAGCGAACAAAAAAAAATTTTAAACCTCTCTATTGTACTATTTACTTAAAACATGTTTACTTGCCATTCTTTACACACGAAAACAAAGCGTCTCGAGGAACATAAAGCGTAGTGATATCTATTTTGTGCTCAAACCTCATTAATATTATAAACGCAAAAGTTTGTATGTATGGATGTCTGGATGTTTGTTGCTCTTTCACGCAAAAACTACTAAATGAATTTTAATGAAACTTTAAAAAATATAGCTTATATATCAGAATAACACATAGGTTATAATTTATAAAGATACTAGCTTTCTGTCTGTGAACTCCACTCGCGTGGACTACACAGTTACACGCTGATTTTTTAAATTCTTTCACCTATAAAAAACTACATTATAAGTGAGTAACATGAGCTATATTTTAATCTCAAACTAGCTTTCCGCCTGCGGCTCCGCTCGTATGGAGTATGGACTACACAGTAGTATCGGAACGGCTACAATTTTTCACATAGATATAGTTTATAAACTGAAAAATTACATAGGCTACTTTTTATTCTGGAAAAAGGGGTCCCGGTACGACTGCGTAGTCCATGCGAGCGGAGCCGCGGGCGGAAAGTTAGTTAAGTTACTAAATAAAGCAAGGTGCGGTGCGGGCGGACGGCCCGCGATTATTGCTTCGATGTAACCCGCCCCGCGCCACACCGCACCGCCCGCCGCGTACCAAGTAGGTTTTTAATAATTATTTTTGTAAAATAGCTTGTAACGCTCAACAGATAGATAAGGGATTTCTTTTAATTAAAGTTAAAAATAATTATTGGAGCATAAATATACAAAAATATTTAAAGTGTAATTAATGCTAGGACCCAAAAATTAAATAAATATTCACAAAAGAAAAGTAATGTAGTCACGTAGGTGATAATTTACTATATTGTATACAGTACATATTTACATTAAGTGTCAAATTATCGCTAACCCAAAAATTATTGTTTTGGAGTTATCATTTATTTTATATAAATATATAATTGCCTACCACATATTGAGAATAAACCTGGGGATTCTTCTGAATTTACACAGAGTGTATTTAAAAAAGCTGTCGTATGGAAAATCACCCGTTTTTAAATTTTTGTTCACACATAAATATATTATTTAAATCGTATCGGTTGATTCTATAAAAATTAATTAACATAAATAAGGGATTATTATGTATTTATTATCCGTGAATATTTTCTTTATGATATTGTAAATAATCCCCTAAAGTGCAATTAATGCAATGTACTCCTAACAAACTTTGCTAGATTGACTGGAGTATTGGTAACCGGCTACAGCGCAGCACATAGGCAAAGCCGCCGGCAAAGGTAGTAAGTACGTAAAAATAATTAGAAATCCAGATGGGGTCAAGAAGAAAAGATAAAACTAGATTTAAAGAAATGTTTATATGTAAAGAAGCGTACTTTTGAAGTGTAGAACAAAATGTACCTACGAAGTTGGAACGTTCCACTAACGTATAATATTTTATATTCAAGTAGTTCAAACTCAAGAGCCCTTAATTTAAGTTCATTGGATTCTTCATTAAACGATTTCATAGAATGTGCACGACTCGAACTAATCTAATTATTATTCCATCACTGAATATGCATCGCTTGATACGAGTGGAAGCGGCGTTCTAAGTGGAAACACTTGAACCGGACTGCTTGCTTAACAGAGATGCAAGCCTGATTTTATCTCGAATGAACACGTGCATGCACAAATGCATAACGTCTTGCATTTTTTATGATTACCTCTTAAACATAACCAGCTAAATATGGCTGGCGTCAACTGCGTTTATTACGGTTTTAGTACGGGCAGATCCGTCGTCGCACCTGTCTCGCGTATTAGTTATCCTTCCCCTCGTTTTTAGCGTTTCGTGTTTGACAGTTTATCCATAATCTTCTGTTGGTATATCTGTCAAAATTATTATGAGGTATTTTGATGGTTTTTCAAAAGCACATCAAGGATTTTCGTATCGTAAATGATTTTTTTTCAATTTGCGGACTATCGAGATTTGACTGCATGCCATGTAACCGACGACGGCGAAACTGTTATACAAGATTTTTACTTTCACCTGTTGAAATATGAGACCATTATGGATTCCTAAATGATAGCCGTCAATACTGATTTTTATAGTTCCGTACCTCGAAAAGAAAAAAGGAACCTCGTAGGATCACTTAGTTGTCTGTCAGGACTCTTTTTCTTCCCGCTTCGATGAAGTCGTTGGAGCCTTCGGGCTAACGACACGCATCCTTATTCTGCTGCAGGCGGTTGTTTAGTGGGTGCAACTCCCACACATACCCCGCGCGCCCGGGCGCGCGGAAGCTGTGGAGTTTAATCCGCCTTCCCACCGCAAGGGAAAAAAAATCTTTTTCTCAAGAACGTGGGGAAGTATCAATTTGATATCAAATACTTGGGTGTATAGGGTCTCTTGGAGCTGGTATAAAAGCGGCTATTTATGCCGCACATTTTGACGCTCGCTAGTAAATCAAAACTGATAAGGTACTTACCATTGATCTAATCATGAAATTTGGCAAGAAGCAAGATCTTTCAGCACAAGTAAAAAAATAAATCCGAAAATCTCTGATAAATGCCGAAAATAATTATTTTGTAGCTACTGTAATATAACGTAAATTTTTTTTCATATTTTTAAATTGAAATATGCGTTTACGTGGTATTCTAGCGGCGAGTAACAACAAACATTTCAATATGAGTTTATAATTGTATGGAATCCAAAAACGCGAATCCGACTGGCACTTGGCCGGTATTTTTACATACCGTGGTTATTACATTTATTTACATAAAATACCTGTTGAAAGGTTTTTAATATATTCAAAAATTTCATCCCATCAAACGAAATTACAGAAAGCTATGTGCCATCATTAATTCGCACTTTCTAGGTCAATGGAATGGAACGTCAATCTCTCCGTTATTCGTTAGACGAAAGGGCCGCTCTTAACCGCTCCCACATTTATTTTGTGAGCAATCAGTTTCCAACATGGGCCTTATAATGAAATGTTATTAAACGATTAGTTAATTTGATAATAAAAAAAAACTTGTATAGGTGCAGATAAGAAATTATAACACAAGGAAGTACTCCCTTTGTTGTTAATAAATAGCAAGACGATTTTTTTAATGAACATATAGTAACAATATTTCTGCGATGTTTTCGTATTAACATATTTGCAACGAACAATATAGACTATCTATATACCTACTTATCATAAGCAATGGATATCCGGTTTCGCCCTTCCCATGGATTGCACTATAACTTATTCTAAGTTAAAAGAGTGCAATAGGTACACATTTTTTGCAGTGTCTGTGCGTTTAACAATGTTCGTATGAGTGGTACTTTTTGCGACGAATTTTATTTTTAACCCAAGACATCTTGCGTTTCTTAGCAGCACCTTAGAAGTCATATTTGTATGATAGTATATTTCAAAATCTAGCTAAGTAGGCAGGTATCGAACAAAAAACATTGCATGATGTATTCTACGTTGTTCTAACCAAATTCTATAGAATATACTTAACTTGCCTTTCTGTCTTCAGTTAGGTAATAACTTTTGAGTTAAGTGGTTTTATTTTTATTTTGTAATGAAATTTTTTTTTTGTTGTGTGACAAGTGACAACCCACAATGACCAGTTTAAAAAAAAAAAAAACTACTCCACGGTCGCGTTTCAAATATGATCAAAAAATCCATCTAGAATCGAAACAACTATTAATACGTTATCAGACTTATCTCGTAGCAACGGTTGTAAAAGTCACTTCGAAAAGTAATTTAATGAGCTACTTTCCGTTGGCGTGAATATCACGTTACGATAATGCTCACGGAGCCGATAAATTCCCTACTATCCCGTCCGGTCCTTGACCTCGGACTGAAGACGTATGCAATGGAAATGAATACTACCCGAGCAGATTATGAATACTTGACTTGCTTAATAGAATTAAATTAGTGAGGCTCTGACGTATGTGCTTCGAGGTGGTTGGAACTGCTTAGTACCGACACATACATTAAAGGGACAGACTGTTAAGTATTTTTTGGTTGTATGACAGGAACCCTTTGCCCCAAGTAGGCAACACTGTATAAAAACACTCCACCCCTCACTCTCTCTCTCTCTCTCTCTTCTCGTTGACTACCGCCAATTTGAACGTGTGCGCTTTTGTCATTTATTATTTATTTTTTATTTATTTATTTATTTATTGCATTGTCACATTATTCATCACATCACACATATTAAATTGTAGTAATATTTAATAAACGGATAAATAATTAATAGCCTCGTCATTTACCTTCTTACATCAAGAGGTTATGGGCCCAGCACACTTCCATTTCCACAAACACAATTCTACATAAACTGGGTTTGAATAAACGGTTTTCAATTGGTCAGTTGTATTGTACAGAATATGTACATTATTTATATGTCTAGATAAAGACACACGATACTGTGACAAAAAAAATAGAGCCAACTTTTATATGTTTCTGTATGTGACAAAAAAGACCAGCACTGGCACTCTTTGTGCGACAATTATAACTGAACAGTTACGAAACTTTATCGTAGGAAATACATAATCAAAGATATGAATATACTATACTCGAAAATTATTGCACTCCCATCTAAGTATTTCTAACTTTTTATACTTTAAGAACGTCCTGAACATTTGAAGCTTCATACAAACTAATATTTATTGATTTAGATTTGGCTGAAACGATTCAAATGATATGTAGAATTGCATACGATATATCTATGTCTGTACCGTACCACTTTTTTGAAAAATTAAAATAAATCAAAACAAATTGATAGTTATAGCAAGATTTACATTTTTCTCGATTAAAATACAGTATCTCGGCCATATCGTATAAAACAATTACAAATGAAATTTTAAAACTATGCAAAACATCTATAATATATTTGAGAATAGGAAATAACATTGGCAATTGCAATAATACGATTAACAGGCGAAAACGGGCAGATAATAGTGTTATGTGTTAACCATACAGTTTGTAGCACTTTTCTACGAAATGGCTTCGATATAAAGACAGACTGTTAAGGAGAAACAATAAGAGTTCCTTGTTAGACTACGAAACCCTAAAAACGGAAAGAAAAATCCAGCCAACCTCTTTCAAAACAAATCGGTACCTACAAAGCAAGTCAGCGATTACACAACGGACCGTGTAACTGATAAAGACAAAACTAACTATTCACATAGATAACCGACACGCGCTTTCGTAAGTTAAAGCCCGAATTGTTATCTAGCATTTTTTTAAAACGTAAGTTAAAGGAACGGCCAAAGTCCTGCCTGTCAAATTAACATTTCGAACTATGAGACCCGATATGACGCGGCGGCCAGGCGGCCCACCCACTGCATGTCAACGTTTCGGACATTTTGTCGAGGGCGTTCTATCTATGATGTCCATTCCAAACAGAATGCCAGTCATCGTTAATGCCCGCTCATGAATTAAAGATAAATACACTTGAGGACCCTGAGAAGTTTAAAATATTTTTAATACACGCGGTCTTTCGATCGTAAAGGAATTTCGTGACAAGGCATCTTTACATCCATGGTATAAATGTAGATTTTTGTACCCGAAAAGTATAAAAATGTACAAGTTGCCTCTTTGGTCATGAGATTCGAGACACTGGCATTCTTATTATACCCATAATTAGAGTAATATACTATATATAGTAGGTATTATGAGTAGGTGTAACAAGGATGCCAGTAATTACATATAAGAGTGTGAAGTTGTCGTAAGTTCTAGTGTTAGAATGACCGATTGGTGGTCGCGGGTTCGATTTCACATGGGACATATATTTGCGTGTATGAACATACCTATTTTTCCATCTGGGTGTAATATATTTATAATATGTGTTATATACATTGTTGCATGGATACGGTATAATTTTTGAATGTTATGTGATACATCGTCAGTTCTAGTAGTCTCGTTAATAATTTTCTTAGTTTTTGTTTGAATGAAATTTGGTTCATACTGGCTATGGTGGCAACCGATCTATGCGCAGTGATGTTTGTATTATAGTGGTTTTTCATCTTTTATTATACAAGAAAATAATTCTAAACGTTGATAATGGTTTTTTGATTATGATATGTCATTAGTAAATGACCGTAGACGTGTGGAAAAAACAATCGGTCACGTGCGTGTCGGGCAGTGTTCCTAGACGTCCCGATTTTAGGGCTCAAATTAAATGTGCCGCACGGGATACCAGTTGTCCCGATTATTATGTGAAAGTTCTATCGAAACCTAACAGAAGTGTAGTTGTTGTTGCAATTGTTGCATATTCACTAAACACAGCGTAAACTGATTCGAAACATAATCTGAAATAATTCAGCAACTTTATTGAAATTGCAAGCAATTCAATTTTGATTTCGAGTCATCTATGGACTTTCATAGATTTTTGAAAGACAAGAAAGATATAATACAACAAGTAATATCATCTGAAAAATATAAACCAACGTAGAAATATTTGTTTATTATTTTTTTATTAATTTCCGTGATACATTGTATGAAAGAATGTTTGCGTTTTTTATTACCAGAGAATTTATTGTAATATTTATAATTTAGAGTGATTATAAAACTAATAAGTAAATAATAAATGGTTCGTAATTATTATTTTTTTGTCCTGAATTTTTCAATGAAATCCCTATTTTTTTTATTTTCGCATTCTAATCGATTTACGCAAAAAAAATCTGACAACACTGGTGTCGGGTCACGCTCAAGGTAAGATTCCGTAACCATGCCCATAAAATAAAACTTATGATAGAACAAAATCATGGGTTTGTTCAGAATTGAACTAGGTACACGTATTGACTTGGTCGGCTATAATTCGTGAACTAGTTGAACTTAGTCGTGTTTACGGATTTCTCCAAATTTCCAAATTCAAGAGTACAAGAAGGAGGGAGGGCTTAAAGAGATAGTAGATCACATTCGCGCGCCTAGGTAAAAATAGTTTTTATCCTCACTATGCAAGCATGGGAGGCACTCTAGAATTTTTTTTCCATTTTAATAAATTAATTTAGTTATATTCACCTATATAGCGGTTGCAAATTAGCGCAACCACGCCAAATTTCAGCTTTATAACACTAATAATCTGTGAGTGAAGTGGCTGCAACATATGAACAAACAGACAGACAGAGAGAGACTTGTAAAAACTATGAAGGTATGAAGACTACAGAATCCTAAAAAGCAAAGAAACTTTAGAAAACATTAAGTTATCATAAATTGTGAGATTGGTGTTTTCTCCGATAAAAGAAAAACATCTACCCTTACCATATGAAAGCAATAATTTTGATAAACGACACGATTGTAATTAAGAATAAATCTCGGGATTAAGAGAGGGTCTCCCTAAGCCACAAAAGCACATGAAATATGCGTAGCTAATAATTAATGCATTAAACTACCCATTTACAAAGTTTGAATCCCGTTACATGCATAAATGTGGGGCTTTTTTACTGTGCTTTGATAGCATCCCAGAATACACATAAAAATGTAGAAAGTGCTTTTTACTCGACTGGACGCATTTACGGTTCTCGTAAACGCAACGTTTTCGCGAGCTAGTGTTTCTCGGACTCCGGCAAATTGCAACTAACTCTTTTTCTTGTGAAACCGCTTCGAGCACGAAGTAAACCACATCTGTAAATACATTGTAAAACTCTTTCCGTTGTTACTACCTAGTAGAATATATAACAACATAATTTCTTTTACACATTTTATCCTTATCGTGTTTTCAAATATTGTTTTTATCCATAACGTCGAACATCATTGATTGTTTTTTTGTGACCGATGTCATTAATCTAAAACCCCTACTGTGTGTTTAACCCCACCCCACGGGGTGTGGTAAAACTATTACCGTCGATGCTTTTTGATAATTTATTCAGAACCATCCACAAATGCGACCGACCCCATAACTCACAGTGTTAAATAGAACAAGGTTTTTTCCCCGTTCTATAATTTGTTGCTATGAACAAAGGAGGAGTGCTTATCATTTTTTTTATGTCCTTTACATTGATTCTGTTGTAAAATATAATATTTTTATTTTATTTAGTATCCACTATCTCGATGACATAATAGAAATAAACGGTATAGACTGGAAAGAAAAAGAAAAAAATAGAACCGAATGGAAGACACTGGAGGAGGCCCACACCCAAACGGGACCTATTTCTTAAATATATAATGTTAAGAATAATATAACCTTGCCTGTTGTAAATAAACATAAGTAAACACATATATACAATACATTGTAAAAATACAACAGAAACAAAACACTGTAAAAAGAAATTTTTAATAAAGGTTTTATTTTTATTATATTATTATTAACTATCTCCAAGTACACTTTTTGTCATCACAATTTTATTTGACAAAAGAGAATGTAAAATAAGAATTGTAAATCTATAATTATTATGTCTATGATAATTATATACAATTTACACTACAATAGCAATAAAAAAAAATGTTATTTATCTATACTAATATTATAAAGCTGAAGAGTTTGTTTGTTTGTTTGAACGCGCAAATCTCAGGAAATACCGGTTCGAATTGAAAAATTCTTTTTGTGTTGGATAGTCTATTTATTGAGGAAGGCTATAGGCTATATGTATAAAATAATACTATCTGTCTCTCTATTCGAGCAAATCTCCAAAACGGCTAAACTGATTTTGATGAAACATCACAAATGTGAAACGGAAGTAATCAAAAGTGACATACACTACCTACTTTTTGCATGTCTGTATGTACGTCCATCTGTCTATTCGAGCTAATCTCCAAAACGGCTAAACCGATTTTAATGAAATTCCACGGGTATGAAAAGGAGGTGGTCAAAAGTGACATACGCTACTTTTTGTCCGTCTGTCTGTCCGTCTATGTGTCTATTCGAGCTAATCTCCAAAACGGCTGAACAGATTTTGATGAAACTTTGCAGACGTGAAAAAAGGTTGTCAAGAGTGACATCAGCTACTTTTTGTGGTTGTCTGTCGATAAAGCCAAAACTACTAAGTCTAAAAAGCCGAAATTTGGAACAGTGGTTTATTTTATAATGTGAGTATTAATTTTTTAAGAAAGGAATATTTGGAAATTTCAAATTTAAGGAAGGAGGGATGGAGGGGCTTTGTATGAGAGTCTTTGTTCTTTAAAGTTACAAAAATAAAAATTTTAGCATACATAAATAATGACGTGTTTCAGGGTTTTTGGATTTCCACATTTTAAGGGTGGGAAACGGGAGGTGAAAAGTATGGTAGTGTCGGATTACTTAAAGGAGAGGGGAGAATGAAGATTGAAAGTTTGAATGGGTGTACCCAATATTAGTTTCAGCAAAAAGTACTTATAAACCATTTCGAATGTTAATACTACCTAAAACAAGAACGTGTAGTCTACGCAAGCGAAGCTGTGGGCGGTCGCTAGTGTATATATAATAGGCCTTGTTCATGCATGTATAGAGAAGAGATACCGCGTTAAAGGACAACAAAAAAGTGAGGAAAAAATATACCTACGATGCAGCCCAAATACTATAGATAGCTACTTGATATTTTGAAATATTCACAGTGAAGTAGACGTTTGTGTGACCCACATGTAAAATTCGTACTGAAAAGATTTTGAAATTATATGACATGTATAATTTAACAAAATGTTTATACAAAATATTGATAATAATGTATGGGTCTGTCCATACACTGCATCGGGCATTTTGACCATGTTTTCGATCGTTTTGAAGTATGAGACGCTATATATAAATACGTGAAGGAAAAACTTTAGACTCCTTTTTAAGCATACTACGCGCACGGAGGTGTGTGAGATTTAGCATTGCTAATGTTTATGTGGAGTAGGAGTGTAGAGAGCTAAAATATACCTACAGAGTGAGTTTTTGAAATGGGACTGTATGGCCAAATCCTTAACTATGAGAAATAACGAAAATAACAATTCATAAGCTAGATTTTTGAGGGAAAAAACTGAATATTCACATTTTTGAATAATTTGTTATTTTAACAGGGAACCAAACTACTTAATTTGATTATCTATACATATTAATACGTGAAGAGAAAACTTTGTACCCCTTTTAAAGCTTATTTTGTGTACGGAGAAGTGTGAGATTTGGCATAGGTGAAGTTTGTAAGGAAAAGGAATGCCAAAAGCTAAAATCTATATATACCTAATATGGGTTACAAATACTATCAACCATACGAGTTTAATAGTCTGTCGTTTGATTCAGTTTGAATTGACTTACTCTCGACTATTTAATATTGGTGGTTTCAAAAAAATGAGTATGGTCGAACTTCGACCGCTGGGCGACCACTACCCACTTGGCCGTCCGGCGCAACCATGGTTGCGTGCGATGTAGTACGCTTACACGTCCGCGCAACTATGGTTGCGTGGACGTTCAAGCGTGACTCGGTGTTTTTATATTTAATTTTATGACTCTGGCAAGTATGGAACTTGCATTCTTTCGTTACTAGATGGTGCTTAAATGATAAAAGAATGGCTGTATGGCAGTATTGTTTGTCAGCTAAAGAAAAAATATTGAAAAAAAAAAATCATAGTCCACACACTACCACACACTGAGGAGACATATCGAGTGCTTGGGTTTTGTGTTGTGAAAATTGGATTAAATATTCGATTTCTTTTATATAGTGTAGTATATCAAAATAATCTTCATGATTATTCCTGTACGTGTAGATAAGAATATCTTTGTTTCATGTCTGATACGACGACAAATCATCATGAAGAAATTCCGTTCATGCAGTGTTGGTTTTACTAATATTATCAAGTTCTAATTTTTTTTTGAGCCTTTGGATTGTTAATTGTAATTAAGTTTTCATATATACAAATTTTAAATATTATGAGCTATTCCTACGTATTTTTTATTTGAATATAGCTTTTGAAGTTTATTAGTTATCATACTTTTTGTAAAAAAGGTAGCAGGCGCTCGTATCGTCTATCCGTAAATCGGGCGCGCGGACGTACAAGGGTATAGCGGCCGCGCGCGCTGGACGTTCAAGTGGCTACTAGTCTTAATTATTATGGTATTTAAAATCTCGTTACAGTTTCACGAGTAATACATTACGCTCGTTGGGGACAGAATCGTTGAATAGTTAACTTAAAAGAATATATTTTTGATTAGAGATGTCGAACGTGACACTACGTTAATACTATAAAATTATTCACGGTCACGTTAGATTTAATGTACCCTATGACATAGCACGTTTCATTCTATGTTCATATAAACATTCACTTCTATTGGACTACCGATACAGATGGTGAGAAATTTATAATCCTGTATTCAGTGTGAAAGTTGGCGAAAAACCTTTAGTGAGTCATGTGGTTCAATAATTTAACTATTATTTTTAATTATTCAGGGTTCGGTAGCTAAATGGGAAAAAACTGACACCTTATAATTTCGACATGTCCGTCCATACATCACAGACACGTATTTTGGCAATTAAACAAAGAAATATTTTCATTAATTCTGATGTAATTTCACATGTCGATGATGTCTTCTATGAACCGACATACAATTCTGCAGGAAAATTATAAAAATGAGATTTTTAAGGCTACGTTGTGAACTAAGGAATGAATTTTTTTATTGCACACACCACGTGTGAGGTATCGTAAAATAGATATTTGAAAATTGAAATGAAAGTCTTGAAGCGAGTTTTTTTATTTAGGTGAATATTTCGCGAGACAGGAGCTAGTATCCTTAGTCATCCTTTTAATTATAATAAAAAATCTAAATATATATATATACCTTTATCGTTTTATTTGACAAACCCTTTCAATGAAAATTGTTTTAAATGGAACATGGTCACTTTAGATATTCGCAATTTTCAGTTACTAACAAACTTAATTTTACGTCCTTCAAGGACGTTATTTTATAAATAGAAATAATAAACGTTAATTCAAAGCTGACTAAGGTTGGCAGACGAAAAATGCTACGTAATGTAAAGTTAATACAGCTGTTGGTTTTCCCAACAAATAAATAAATAAATGAAGTTGACGCGTGTCCAGCCCGCACTTGGCCGACTTTTTTTCTAACTCCATAAAAACACAACATTCTATAGTGTTCAAACAATTTCTAATTTGATCATAATAATATCATAGTTTATATATTAATCTTAATATATAATATACATGAGATAATCGTACGAATACTTGTGTACTGTTTTCCTCTTGGTTCTTCGTGTGAATCGATTTGTTTTTGGAACATATCAATGACGTTAGAGATATATTCTATATACGTAAGCCATATTATGAAGATGTCACCACGTGGGAAGAGGAGCTGAGTCATTTTCTAATGTGTCAACGTGCGATAACCTGCTGATGAGAATATGCATGATTTGCTCATCAGGTACATAATGTACCTACTACTACTTCAAAAAATGGTGGAAAAAAGCCCCCTCTCCCCCGCCCTCCCTCAAGAAACAAATATAATTATTATTTTTTTTAAGCAATCGTGTTATTAATTTCTTTATATAACAGTTATTTTTCATGCACATAAGTGCCTGATTACATGCGAATAATATATACAAACGGAAGTCTGCTACCGTATCGACTTATCTAAAATCATCGTGGAACGATGATCTAACCTTTTATGGATCAATTTTTTGTTCAACTTGTAAAGTTAACTGTGTATATAAATAAACATAATATACTTATTTTTCAAAGAAACCAGTTCCAGTCGAAGGACAAAAAACAAAAATAATTTTACCATGTCATTCTTAACTCCGTGGTGCATTGTTGTTTTGCGGCATTAGAGCATGATGGTCAACGAATAATGTTTTTAGGTTAAAAATACCTCTTAGAGAGATCATGCGGCACCGGCATATTTATCAACCACAAAATTAACAAAAAATTATGCAGGTTGCGATTACTTCAACCATCATCGATTTTTTCATTTTAACGCTGTCTCGGAATAAGCGGATACGATGGTTAATATATAAATTACAACTTAAATCCAAACATATTGCGATTTTATTACAGCAGCTAATACGGATAAGCCGAGTGTACATGTTGGCTCATCAAATATATATGCACCTGCACCTTATCTTTATTCCTCGCGTAGAGGAGTCCAAATTTTCCCTCGTGATTACATAGATTTTAATCTAGATATGGTGGATAGAAAGGCAAACAGATGTGGTGGCAACCTCTCGAATACCCCCCGGGGAAATCAGTCCGGATGTGTAAAATGTGTAAATACGATAAAACAAATTGCTTATGTGAAGGGAAAAAGGTTACACATTTTGTTTCAAAGAAAATCATATTTTTTGGACTTGTGATGCTAGAATGTTTTGAAATATTTGCCTATTATATGCCTTTTATCATAAAAGTGCTGTCAACAAATGATTCACACGTGCCAAATAATGTCCGCGAAGTATTCATAATCATATAGTATTTATTTACCCATACCCTTGATCTAAAAATCAAAGTCAAGTTTATGGATTACATAGTATCTAGTTACAAACCAATAATTTCATTCATAAGCAAAAATTACAGAATACAATTTGAACGACCCTTAATTTTTTTTATGACAATCATGAGCCTCTTGCATATTTATAGAGGGATTGTATTCAGTTTTTAATGTCAAAGGAACGTGAGCACACACAAGGAATTATGACTCTTATTACGTGACATCGACCCTTCCACCGAGTTCAACCCGTGTTGATAATGCACCCTACCATACTTTTATTACCTTTCCTGTAGTTTCATGCCACAAATAATTGTTGAATGAACCTTTACAATTTCGCCGTTTGCTCCGGAGTAGCCATGAATCCAATGAAAGAAGGTTGCGTTTCATCAATCGCAAATACTTAACAGCGTACAAGAATTATTTAATTTTGAACGTGTCATGTACGATTAGTTTGTCCCGAAGTCCTTTGGTGAAATATTTAAAAGACGTATGTACATATGTAAATAAAAAACATAGACAAATCTATGTAAACAAGACAAAGGTGGAACTGTATGTAGGTACAAACCACAGAGCATTAGAATAGGTTAGAGTTGGCATGTAGGGGGTTACGCTGTCCCCTTCAAGTATGCAATATGACAAATCTGTTAATCTAAACTCTAAAATGCGATATCAAATCGTACGAAAGATGTAAGGGAAAGGGATGGACGACTTAACTGGTTTCTAAATCTGAGACGAAACTATTTACGTATGCGTAACACTTTTACTTACATTTTGTTTTGTAATTATTTTTGGGGCATGTGTTCTGAACAAATACCGTGGCATGGCACCTCTAACCTCCTCTATTCTCTGTGGTACAAACGCATTAGTTTAAACTTGCTAAACTAAAGGTCGGGCGAGCAGCGAGCGAACTGAACTATTTTTAATACTTGAAATGCGACTATATAATATAGGTAAGATTTTCTATTTAGTGAACGAATATAGTTTCAAGAAAATTTGTTTAAAGTACATAGGTACGTAAGAAACTATTTTTTCTTTATTTTAATAAATTTTATAATCTAGAGGTTACGGTATAATGGCCGTATGTAGGTAGGTCCGTGTATTCTCTAATATTAATTTATGTCAAGATACTGTCAATATAAACTTGTTTTGCTTTTTCCTATATCTTTGTTTTCGTCGACTGTCGACTTATCGAAACCCAGTAGGTCAATGACATGAGATACTTAAACTAAAGGACATGACAAACATTACATCACTTTAGTGAGCTCGTTATATCCGTTGTGTTGAAACTGAGATTGCACCTGGTTAATCTTATATAATTACTTTTTAAACATAGGGATGGTGAAAATTTAAACAAATGAGGTTAAGAAGATGTCGTAATAGTGTATCGTTATTATGAACGACGAATCGTTGCGGTTCAAATCTTTAAAAAAAAAACCTCATTTTTTATATATTTTTTCTAGTCAAGCTTAGATTACAGTTTCATTTTACATATGGTTTTAAGTTTTAAAGAAAACTATTAAAAGAATTCTATACAGGTAAAAAACAAAATAGCGTGTTCGTTTCCCACGACTTCGAACGACATCAAAATTATCAAAACATCTATCGTACTCACATCGTACTAAAATGAGCCTCATTAATCGAAAGATATAACAAACGAATTCTCATGACGACGCGTTATGTAGCCACAAAGCCACAAAATAGATAGAGTAATGTCTACGTGTATTGGGCAATCAACTAGAAGCCTAGACCACGCATGACTGTATATAAATAAAATTTCCCATCTGATATTTAACCTGATTCATCAATTATCTTTATCGATTGTGATTCTACGTTTACGGATTGTTCCTTTGAATTTAAATATCTAATTAAGTAATATTATCTAGAAAATATTATAGAGCTTAAGTTAACTCCATGCGTGAATGTCCTCACACCTCGCACCATAGTCCATACACATCGGTTGATGAGTATTTAAAATCCGTTTTGTACCAGTCGTAATAATAAAATCCTCTGTTTAAAGAAGAAACTAAGTATAAAAACAATGTTTTGAGAAATCACAAAAAATTGAAACGTTAAAATATATGCTTTAAAATATATAACAAAATAATAAACTGTTTCCTGCCATTATTCAACTATTTTTCTCTCCAAAAAAATGAGTGAATCAAACAAATAAATTCAATATATTTCGAAATTTTATTACCCAAAAAGAAAAAAAGGGCCAAGGGCAAATCGGAATCGCACACGAAGGGTTCCGTACCACCATACAATATAAAAAAACGAGCCCGACGTTAACCGAACTTAACCATTAATCGTTATTAATGTAATTTAAAAATTATTGTATAAATATTACGGTATTTCCTTGATGGACAAAATCAGGAATACTGAAGTCCGTCGAAGAACTAAAGTTGTCGACATAGCCGCAGTGATTAGCAAGCTGAAGTAGCAATGGGCTGGTCACATTTGCCGTAGTACCGACAACCGGATAAGGTAGACGAGTTCTCGAGTGGAAGCCACGTATTAGGAAGCGTTATGTTACGTTATAAAAAGGTTGTTAGCAGTGATATATACTTTTTGTTTGTCAGTCTGTCCGTCTATATATCTGTTCGAAATAATCTCCAAAACAGCTAAACTAATTTTAATGAAATTTCTCAGATGTCAAAAGAAAAGTTTTGTTTGTAGTTTTGTTAATCTGTCTGTTCGCTAAACTCCTAAAAGGTTAAACCAATTTTAATGAAACTTTGCAGACATTAAAAATAGGTTGTCAGGAGTGATATATAGGTAACTTTTTCTCCGTGTATTTGTCTGTCTATCTGTTTATTACGGCTAAACTCCAAAATAACTAAACCATTTCAATGAATCTTCGCAGACACAAGAAAGAGGTTATTAGGAGTGACATAAATTGGTTGTTGTCTGTGTACTTGTCTGTCTGTTCAGGCTAATCGTCGAAACGGCTAATCCGATTTTACTAAAATTTTGCAAACATAGAGTGTTGTCAGGAGCGATAAGCAATTTTCATATATACAAAAAATCATACTGTCTGTTAGTCTGTCTGTCTGTTCCAGTTAATCTTTGATGTTAAGATTTTGATGAAATTTGGTATAGAGATTTCTTAGGTAGTTAAGTTTCAGATTGTTCTAGAGTCTCACAATGTCCTTGAGTGTTACGTCCTTTTAGTTGTCTCAGTACAACTGTGTAGTCCACGCGGAAGATCCCACGGGCGGAAAGCTACTCTTTGTCTAAAATTTAAACGATTTAATTCAATATAATTTTTTTTAAAGTATTAAGTAAGAAGGAAAATTGAATTTCATATTTTGTATATATAAATGTACTATTCTTAAGAAACCTGACAGCTTAAAGATTCAAAATAAAAACAAACTTTAGAGTAGGTATCTATGTCTTTTCTAAAATTAAAACTGAAAAGATTGCAGACATTTTTAAACATTTGGATTAGCTAGAAGATTAAAAGTGTGAACAATTTCCATATAAAGAAATCAAAATACTGTGAAAGCAGTCACTATAAGTAATTACATACATACACAATATTTGCATTCATAAGACATTTTTTTTTAAATTACTTAGAATTCTGAACTGCAACAATATAATCAGAGGTGTATGTGAAGTTGCTTTAATAACTTATCTAATTGTGGAGGATTACATCATTGGTTGTCACGAGAGCCTTGTGGTGGTGAGCCTACTTCTTGTTTAGAAGATGGCGAATTCAATCCCAGGGTATGTACCTATAATTTTTTTCTGACTTAAGTAGATAACCATCACTGACTCCATGCCACGGAGAGCATGTTAAGCTGTAGGTCCCAGTTGTCATCATTAGATAGCGGTCATTAAAATCCATATGCCGTACTGGAGCAGCATGGTGGATTAAGTTCTAAGCACCCTCATCCTAAGAGGTGGCCTAAGCCCCCGCAACAGGGCATTATAGGTTCATATGGTATACGGTAAAATTGGTACATCGTTGATAAGAAAACATGAAATAAATCAAAATATTTTGTTAAACAATAATATGAATTTTATCAGTGCACTTTCAAATACCTAAAGAAAAATTTATTTATTTATTGTTACAAAGTATACATACAGCTATAAATATTTTAAAAACTTAAAATCTAACAAACTTACATTCTGCAAAGCCAATGACAAGTTCACCTAAATTAAATTTTCTATACTTAACATGATATAATTATTAAAAAGTATAACAAACACTAAAAAATAATTATAATAAATGTATGTGGAGGTCAATTTATGGGTGCATTTGTGTATGTGTTTGAGTAGCTATGTATGTAAATTGTAAGACAGTAATTTAAATGAGAAATGAACTATTAAAACTTTAATTTTTAATAATAGCTATTAAAGCAATATGATTTTCTGTGAATACTGTAGGTATAACAATACTAAATAGACATCATGTTATAAGTAATTTGTACTACATAAAATATTTAATATTTTATCAATTTCAAAAAAGCAATGAAATTGACAGTTCAGTTATTCCGCCCAACTACCCAAACACCAATTTACTATATGTATAAGTTGCTGGTTGGTAAATGAAACAGCTTATGTCGATTTTACGAGAACATCCGTACCACCTCCTTCACACCTGCTACTTGCGTGCACATTGGACACATAGTACAAAGTGAGCATGCATTGCATAATCTACGATGCCAACTGAAATGACATCACACACAATGATTCTTTTAAAATTTACATAAGAAAGTGTACATGGTTATATTTTCAGTGCAGATAAAATAGGTACAAATAAAATAAATTTTACAAAAAAAAAATTAAAACCAACTTCAAAAAAAGTGAAAATTTTATTTTTAAATTTTTAGTTATAGGCAATTGTAACTTGTTTGTATTTAGTATAAATGGGGCTTTTAAACGCGCTACTCAAATGAGACAGCACCGTTTAGAGAAAACTGTCGACAAATTGCAGTGTATTATCCCTAGCTCCTAACCGTTAATGAATACTGTAGCTTTCCTCATCAGCCTGAAATGATGACTTCCAGACGCAAACATTTGAAAAACTAAATGAAGTGGGTTATAATGTAAATATAAGACTTATGTGGTTTTTTCATGGGTGCCAACATCAGAACCGAACCAAATTGAAATGGGACCACACGGGAAGCACCAGCTTTGAAATGAAAAAGAATCATCAAAATCGGTTCACCCAGTCGATAGTTCTGAGGTAACAAATTTTTTTTTTTAATAAGTCAAATTGAGAACCTCCTCTTTTTTTGAAGTCGGTTAAAAATACATTTTATTTCTGTAATGCAGCAATTGAAGAAAAAAATTAATTAAAAATTTATAATACGATAAGTCATGTTGAACGGCATAAAATATACTATTTTTGTGTCATGCTTAACTTTAACTTTATCCTACCTGCTATGGTGAATCTGTCCATGTAGTTTATCAGGTTGACGAAACATAATACAGCAACGTTCATGAATTCTTTGCAAGTAACATCTCTAAGGTTTTCTCTTCGTCTTGCCTGTTTCCCTTGGAGTAAATTCGTGGCGGAATCATTATCACTGTTCGTTACTAACTCTGGATCTGATGTATTTGGAGTTATGACACTTTGGTCCATGATTCCTGGGTTGCACACTTGTAAATAGTTTTATTTTCCAAATAATTACTGATACAATCGAACACTGTAATTTGCCGCTCAAAATTTACTTTTAGATTTAATAATTAGAGTTTTGAAATTTGTTTAAAGGAATGTCATTAATTACTCTTGTTCGTAATATATTTTGTACTTCATAATGTTATGAGGATTTAATACTTTGTTTAAAATTTACAAATTCAATGCAAACGTAACGCCAACGTTTTCACCTCACCAAACGACTGCAAGCAAACGACAAACGACATTGAACTGTACACCCGAGTTGAATCAACACAGGCCACACACACAGCAGAATCACGACAGAATGAATCAAAATCACTCAGACAGAATCAGAATGACTAGAGTGAACTGGATGGGAATGGACCACGGGTGTTTCACTCCGTACAAGAAAAGCATAGCGCCAATAGTATGCGGTCCTGAAAGAAACTGACAGATCACGTGACCACCACCTGAGGGGCCAACTGGTGTTTCCAGGTTCAACGTAATTACGGCATATCTACAGTAATTTTGACTGATCTACCGTTTATGGTAATGTTAAAAATACCTTGTATGGATCTACCGTATTTAATTCACAGTAATATCTAATGTGTAAAACTCCTATTCTCCAAATCATATATGAATATCCCATTTTCCAAAGTATCTCGGTACGCATATTAAGCGCAGCTAACATAAACTATTTGTAGTCTGACAAAGGGACACTAAAATACGTTTTTTTTCTTGCTTAGATCAGCCATTCATTCAAGCCAGGCATATTACATTCCGAACAAATTATTTATCGAATTGGCGCTGCCTACGTTTTGTGAAAGAAAGAAATAGGTATAATTTACATCTCATGTGAGAAAGAGATAGAGGATTCTATGAAAACGTAGTATCTTTCATCTCTTTTACACATTATACATATGAAACATATCTGTCTTTTTTCGTTACATAATTTAGATAAAGTTATTGCGATAATTTATTCAGTGTAGGACTTCTTATAATAAATATTTGTCTAATGGCAAATACGATAAAAATAAACATGTGTTCCTTGCAAGCCATTGGTGGAAATTCAGAAAATTATATTAATTTTAAACCCAGAATCTCTTTTGTTGTTGCTAGAATGACTGGAAGAATTTATGAGAAACATTATAAATTTTTTTGGATAAAAATGGATAAACAATTATGAAAAAGCACTGAAATAATATTTTTGTAATTTTATTATACCTAATAAAATTATTAATCTACTATATTTTAAATTGTTAGCTGGAAGCACCATAATTTTTATGGTGGTTGCAGTCTATGCTATGGTTCCAGCAGTGTTGCCAGACGTACCATTTCAATGATGAACATACCTTCTTTTTCACTCTAGTGCCATGTAATATAGAAATGGTACGTAAAACATACCATAATTTCAATTTTTCAAAATTATATACACAAACTGCGATCTAAACCACAGCCTTCTCTATTGTCTTACTAGCCATGCTTATCAAATCTGGCAACGTTGTATATAAACCTATCAAGTAAACCGCAGAATATTATACTATCGATTTGAGTTGACTAAAAGAGCATCATATACTTGTAGTTAACAGCTTCCATTCGACATGTTCAAGCTATTATACTTCTATAGAGAATTTTGACGAGTAAACTTTGCTACGCACTATGCGATTATTTCATAAACAATAGCTTATTCGACATTGATTGTTAAAAGTATCTGGAATAATACCGGTAGACGATATGCATCTTATACAAAAAATTAAAGATGAATGGAGAAATCTTCCAAACATTTTTCATGGATTGGATATGACAATGCCATTTAGACACATTTTGGTCTGAGGTTAATAAACATGACGATTACAAAACACTTTCACAATTTGTCTTGAATGTATTACGTATTGCACATTCTAATGCAAAGTGTAAAAGGGTTTTCAGTCACGTTAATCTCATGAAAACGGAAATTCGTAATAAACTGTAAACGGAACCATTAATATGGTTCTATTTGCGGAACAACACATTCAAAAAAGTAGAACATGCATAGATTTTAAGCCTCCTATTGAAATATTACGCAAATGTGATTCAGAAATGGAACTATAAAAAAGACAAATAGTTAATTGTGAAAACGAGAACGAATAGGTAATACATAAAAAAACATGTGTTTTATGTATAATTCTTTTAATTACCTGTCGTCAATACGGCTTTAACATTGTAGCAATAAACAAATATTTTTTATTTTCATCAAAAAATTGAATCTGCGTGTCATTTCATTGTAAACTATTTTTTTACACGAAATTCCATTTTTTGTCTGCTGTACCATTTTTCCAAAAGTAAATATGGCAACATTGGGTTGCAGTAATTAGTGGTTGCCATAGTTACAGTTGGCACTGGCCGTTGTTATCCTGTGCTGGGTAGGCATGTTTAGTCTGAATTCACTGTTGTGAATTAATTTATTTATACAGAGTCACTACAACGAACTAATTTACCTTAACTATTCATTATTCCCTTAATATTCACTTGCTCGCTTAGCTCAGAAGATAGATTTATTCCCTATTCACCTTATATGTCTTTGGTTTGGTCTTCAGAGCTAGACGATAGCGTCTAGCTCGTTTATTGAGATGATGTTTATTAATTTATAAAAGACACGTTTATTTAACATTTAAAAGCAACGCAATGTAATTGCGAGAATATCTAAACAAAAAATAAAATAAAATGGGTACCTAATCTATTAGACAAATGATACCTATTATTTTACCTAATGATTTTGTCTTAGTTAAGTACATCGTAAATACAAATTTATGGTGTACCTATTTAACTTAGATAGTATATCATAGCATTAGCGCATCACTGATATAGGTAGTATATAACTATATTCCTAATTAACGTAGATTTTTCTTTCCTACTTATTTGCAGGTTGTCTGTGTTTGCAGGCTTAGGACTATCAACCTAAATGATTTTAGGAACATAAAGTTACTAATTTTTTGACAAAAGTATCGATACTATAAACAACGATTTAAAGATAATAATATTATAACATTGATTAGATTGGCGTACTAAAAAGTCAATCCTATATACAATAATTGGTAATTATGCTTATTAATCAATCAATTGGAACTGTTGGATGCTTTGTTTTTAAATGTCTTAGCAAATTACCTAAGGATCCATGACTGATACTCATCAGTTGTAAACAAAACCCACATTTGGCCTTTTGGTTATCTATTTGAGTAAAATGGTCCCAAATAGGATTTCGTTTCTTTCTTTGATTTATTGGATTCATTTTCACTTACTTTATATATAAATAATAAAACTGTTAATTAACTCACAAACACGTAGCAGATAGCGAAACTTAAAACTAAATACTTAATACCTATTAATTACACTAATAGCATTTAAATTATTTTAAAAATAACTCTTTACTAACTAACAAAAACAATTAAATATTTTAACTTAATGTCAAACGCGAGCTAGCCGTAGTTAGGTACATGAATTCGTACACGCGTAATGTATCGACTCAGCCAATCGACTGGTGAAACATTGTCTATTACTAATTATTCAGTTGCTCGCTTAGCAAAGAACGAACGAAAGACGTCTTTACGTTTATTACAATAGAAGTGATATTAGGATGGATTATTGGCGACACCCAGTCTTGGCTACTTGGTCATTGTAATATCACTTCTATTGCATTAGCAATGAATGTTTATTTTGTTCACTCGTAAATAGTCCTCTGATGAAAAATAATGAACAGCCGCACCGCAGGCCGGCCGCTGGGGGCATCGGCATAGCATAGACGACTGTAAGTAGATGACGATCGACACGAGCTGCGAGCTGGCCGACGCGACACGACATTGAACTAATAATTCGTGAGCTTCTAGGTTTTGGAGTGAATAATTATCGGTATTAATCAGTTACGTTAATTAATTCATTTAATTCGCTCAGATTAAGACTACGCAAGCCTAGTGCTGGGCTATGCTTAGTTTAGTTTATTCTGTGGTTTAGTTTGTTTGTGCATGGTTTGTGCTTTGGACTGCTATAGTATATACCACTTTAGACTATAATCTGTGCTTTAGTTAGTAAGCATGGAAATGATTGCTACTTTTAATTCATTTTCATTGGATGAAATGACTAATTTTTTTCACAGTAGTTTCACCTGTGAAAACCTGTGTAAAAATCACTGTGTGCAATTGCACACAGTGATTTTTAAACTCCACGAGCTTTTAACGCTCGTAATATACTATCAATCACTCAATCAATATTTCAAAATATACCATTCGCTATTAAAAATTAAATTTGAAATACGAGTTATATGATTATGACCAAATAACGTATATTTTTTTCAATTTTGACAACAAATTCCTGATCGGAGTCAATGCACATTTTTAGATATCGATTTTGAAAGCAATTTTCAGAGACTAAATAGTCACATTTACACAAGTCATAGCGGACATTTAAAAAAAAATAAGAAATTTATATTCAAATAGACTAACAAGTACTAAACTAATCTATATTTATTTACACTAAGACTAAACATCCAACGATAATTTTACATAGATCGCAACACACATACAATGGGAGTTTTTCTTCCAAAAACTAACACCAGGTGGCGGATGGTCGTCCCGGTCCTAAACGTTGATGTCAAACGTCAAATTCAGTACAAAAACAATGTGATTTCAGTTAGTTGCAGCAATTTTCAGATGTTCTGATGATTTCCTCATTACTATTATGTTTTGTAGGTTGCCGTATAAAAATGTCAGGAACATATTGTTGTGTGCCTTTGTGTAAAAATAGGGGAGGTCATCAATTTCCCAAAAATTTTGTCGTACTTTGCGGCGAAAATGGTTGGCGGCTATAAAGCCCGCGCCAGATATGTGATCAAATGTTTAGGAAAACTTTTTTCAAACTTTGCACACATATTTGATGCATTTGTGCGCCTGCTAGACTTGCTTTGCAAATAAATGCTCTACATTTATCGCAAAGATGGATGACGACGATTTTGTGAACGCAGTTTTTCTGTTTTGTTTGAGAGCCTTTAATAATTTATTTCATGTGACTTTTCATAATATTCGTTGATTACTTATATAAACGTTGCGCTAGTGGGGCAAGGTATGCAAAGTTTGAGCTTCGAATGTTTGTTGATGTTCGTAAAAACCGACGACACATGGCAAACTTCAAATGTATGATCAAACTTTGAACAAATGCACGAATTCCCGTGCGACACTTCGAAACTTGGTAGGTATTTGAGTATTTGACATTGAAGTAGGTATATGAAGGTTAGTCTGTCGCCGGCTTAAGACGCGATAAATTGCATCCTTCTGAATATTCTTTAGTGTGTTTTAATAATTTTAAAGCTGATAATTACATGCAGGGTAACAACACGACGTAAAATTATAACCTTATATTATTTTGAAAGTTATTGTGGATATCCTAACTCAAGTAACAACACTAAATATTTGCATCACGCTTTCACGCGACTCCAGTTTCAGTGCCATAACGAACTACGTGCCGTAAGTTTTTTTCGGTTTCCACTGTGAGTTTCATTTACAGTGTTTACATAATACAATAAATGTTAATATTTTCACCTTTCATACTTCGCAAAGTTTGAGAAATTAAAATAAAATTATTAAAAAACGCTCCCGACAGGACCGGGTTTGGCTGTGCTGCCATCTAGTGAATGCTTGTAAAACGGTCAAGAAAAACTCCCATACGTGACACAATCGCCCTTCAAGACTCCAGAGTTACAAGTGAATTCACAATTAAACTGTGAAAAAGTTAAATTTCATCCAAAACGATGAAATGCGCGTGGTCGGCGATTTCGTTGAGTAATTTGTAGCAGAAGTAGCACGTAGCAGACCATGTGAAAGAAAGTAGCAGGTGCTACGTATGTTTACGCATTTCATGTGATTTTTCACATGCTACTTGTGAAATGTTCCAAGCTTACGATGTTTATATGTCAGTGCGCTAGTGTATGTATGTCTATGGGTCTACCTTTGTCTTCCATGTGGGAATAAATTTAAGAAAAATCTGTGGTCTAAAGTTATTTTGAACAATTTTTAAAATTGTAAAAATGTGTAGACTTGTCTTCGCCATTCTAATGTTTTTTATTGGTACCAGTTTATGCAAGAAATATAGTGATAGCGAAAAACCAGATTGGGCTAAAAAAGACATCAGAGATTTTTCTGATGTGGACATGGAGCGGTAACTAATTTTCGGTTTATCTTGATCTTTTGTTTTAATTGCGAAATATTATTTCGGTAGGGGTTTCCAAAACTATCACCCTACATAGAACCATCAACTTATTTTGGGGTCGGCTTTCCTATGCGATGCGAGTTGTGCTCTTAACAATGATCAATTTTAAATTCGCCAACATAGGTTATTAGTCCACTTTTACAATTCAAGAAAATAGGTTTGGTTGTGCTTGTGATAATGCGTGGAGCGAAGCGAAGTAGACGAGCCACCAAGAAGCCTACATCTCAATGAAGAAACCCTATATTTTTTCGCATTTATGTTAAAAAATATTTACTGTGTGAGGTTCTTACACCCCTCTTACTTGATGACGGGCTCTTTTTCCGCAACTCTAAAAAAGCGCCTATTTTGCGTGAGTGAGCGGCATTACACTTGCCAACCCAGCTTCACCAGGAAGCCCAGCAGACCCTTCACATTGCCGAGACAGCCACCCCTTCACAGTCCAAAACATAGAGCGGCCATTTCTTCAACGGCCATGCAGACCCTGCTTAAAGGATTGTCTGCATGTAATACCTATGTTATATTAGTGTTTGTTAAAAGGACCATAATCTATCAAAACTCCAACCACCAAAAGCAGTTGGTCTTTTTTCAGGCTAAGCAACTTACATGTCAAAGCATGGCTGCCAAAACTGCCTAGACAAATCAAGTGTAAACGGGATAGTCACGGCGATGCTTAATTTTCGGTAAATGAGTTATATACCTACATGGTGACAGCAAATAATACAATTACAGTTTTCATTTCTACAATGGGGTTTCTTTAATAATTGTCATGTCAATCATCAACAATGAATTTGTTTTTTTTTTTCAAATATCCATAAAACCCCATATTATATATTGTTATTATAATTAGATTATTTCTTTATAAGAACCAGGTGTTTCATACGTATCAGTTGGTCCATCGCCCTCACTACCCATTAAACCAATCATTGAACCATTTTGACAAGGCAAAAGTAGTATAGAAGGTGGCTCTCATTCTTTGTGTTAAGAACTGGCAGGGTTGTCCTGACCTGTCTATATTCTAATTGGTTTACCCAAACCTGTTCATGTTGTATCCTTGTTAGTTGACACAGCTTTGCACGAACCCAACTAAAAAGGTATTGACATAATGGGTTCAGGTCCCACTGCCATAGCTTCTGAGTCTCTCCTTGGCAGTTGATCCACTGCGTGTCATTGCCAAAAAAGCCAGTGTCGCTTTATCCACTGAAGGGTAACAATGTTATGATTACATACCTTTTTCAGCTCGATAACAGTTGTGAATTAACCCAGATGTAATTATTACTTTCTAGGGCTTAAAGTACCGTTTAGCTGTCCAAGAGTATATGAATACTAAATTCTTTCACCTCCCTAGCGACAATTGCCTGTGCTACCAGTATACTACTTGTGCATTCTGCCTGGAATACAGAATTATAGGTTCCCAACGGTTCAAATATATTGATATTTAAGTCCTTGGATATTACATTGGTTCCAGTACGCGGCTTTGTTTTAGCTCTGTTCGTAAAGATTGTAAGCTCTTTGGAGTTGCAAACATCAACATAAGAGTGGAGCTCTATTTTATACATATTTTCTGTCAAAGATAAATTGGGGATCCTGTCATTTGCAGCCGCAAGCAACGGCTGCAACTCCATATAATCGAGTATTTTGAATGTGGAACCCTGTTGTCAATCCACAGACAGTGTTTTTAGCTGTACTCCTGCAACAGCTGCTTCCTGATTTATAAACAGATAAAGTGACAGGTCCAGTATGGCTTCAAGAGCCGCCGCACGAACGGGTATTCAGGCAATCTGGGTGGTCAAAAGTAGTTAATTTTTTTTCAAAAAAGCTAGGGAAAAGATGTAGCTAATTATAGCCAAGTGTTCTACGAAAACGAAACAATGCGTCTTCCGCTTCCTGTACTACTTAAGCGCTCACGTAATCAGTCGGAACTTGTTTGTCAACTTGGGTGTATGTACAATTTTTCGGCGTTCGTTTACCGTCACGACTAATTTATCAGTAATTTTTTTGTTTTTATTGTCCCGTTGAAAATGCAAACAATGGATTGTGATGAACCAGGTAAAGATGTATACTTATATACTTTTTGTTGTATTGAGTGTCATATTCATATCATAGTGAGTGCTTTAAATAAATTCTATTTTTCAACAAAATCATCCTGATTTGTTAAATATTTTAGGTCCAAAAGTTGTACTTCTGGGCATTTCCCGGTATGGAATTTAGATTTAGTATAATGTTTGGACTTTACTCTTTACGATATTGATAAAATTGAATGCAGAACTCAGAAAGTGAAGATAGTAACTAATTAAATGACCTACAATTACATCTTTGTTGCAAATCAATTATGTTTTTGGTTTTAGTATCATCAAACGTAACAGTTGTGACTCGGAAACAATTGTTTTGTATTATGCAACAAAATTTGAAGAACATTAACGATAAATTAGATTTTCTGGAAAAGTACGTTTACTAAAAATGGATGACTTTTCTGACGATATTTTAAAAGACATCTTACATAATTTTTCACGATATTTTAAAAGACATCTTACATAATTTTTCACATTTCAAACATAAAATGAAATAGCGTTGGAGTAAATCGCGTAGAAAAGAGGAAACTTTTCTGTTACAAAACCAAGAGTGGCTAGCAGGTACGACAACCTTTCAAAAAAATGACGAACCGACAAGGAAGACCATCAGAGCTATTTAGCTATTTAGGTGACAGGAGTAAAATAAAGAAAACCGAGGAATCACGTGGAAACACGGACTTGCAAGTGCAGCTGATCCCAATTTAACCCCTTTATCTGACAACGCGGAATTATCAGAGGAGGAAGAAGAAAATGTGTCAGATGAAGGACCTTGAAATCCTTCTTCTTCGCGTTAACAGTGTATCCTATTTTTTTTTATAAATAACTTTTTTAAATAAAATAAACTCATTTTTCTCATGCAAAGCCATAGTTTAGGTGTAGAAAGCATTCGGAAGTGAAAATATAATTTTGACCGCTCAGATCGCAAAAATACCCGTCTGTGCGCCGTAGGGGTAGTTCTCATGCACCCTGTGGCCACCACGCAGGCCAAACTTTGGGATGTTATAGTCTGGCTATTGCCGTGATCAGATTGACCATTGTTTACCAGACCACAACCCCATGACTTATCGTTGTATGTATCACCATCTAATACAGCTACAGCATTAATATATGGGGATAGTCCCCATTTTTACCTACCACATTGTGGCATTGCCAGAAGGTTATAAATCCTTTAATTTTTTTGGCTAAATGACTACTTCAGTTCAACTTGCTATATGTAGAGAATCATCCCCAGATACTTGACTTCTGTCGAAAGATGGAGTACTGTGTTGTAAAATGTCGGTAGTCGGTAATTACCCAAATTTATTTTGATTGTGAACATTACCAACTCTGTTTTTTTGGGGTTACCGTTAGTTCAAACTCTGAGCGCCTTTCTTCTCCCATTTGTTGAGCCACTCTTGTTACTTCACATGCTCTCTCACCCCATTTTTCTATAAGCCCAATTAAATATTTTTCAACTTTTCATCAGGCAACATTGTAAAGCGCTACTGAATTTTAAGTGGATCGAAAAGCTTTTGGATGGCTTGTCACATTCTTCTATTTACCAACTCTAAACAATAAATATTTGAACAGATATTTTATGGGCGTTAGCTTAGGCAAGCCAGCCCAATATTATTTATAAATGCTTAACCATAGGCCAAAATATTACACAAATACTATTGTCTTAAACAACTTCAACTTCAACACCAACCACAGAATGGTTAGAGCTGAACTGAGATCAACTCAACTCAAGAATCCAAGGCCAGTTAGGGATCTAAACAATGCGAAACTCCAAAATTACCAATTAGAGGAAATGGCTGCTACCCTGAAAGAAAAATTGCTAGACTACAATATAAAGTCGGAAAATATGAAAGTGCAAGAAAAATATAACTGGTTTGAAGATGTTATCAAATCTACCTTGAATTAATACACCTGCAATAAAGTTAAAACCAATAGGTCACTGTCAACAAAAACCATCAACTTACTGCAACAAAGAAAAACCATATTCAACAAAACAAACAGTAAAGATAAGAGAAAACAAATAGCTAAAATTAGCAAAGAAAAAAGGAAAACATTAGAAAAGACAGAAAACTAAGAAGAATGGAAACAATAAAAAACCATATAACAAAAACAGGCGGAATTAGAAAAACTTATAAAGAATTAAACAAATGCAAGAACTGGATAACCAAAATGAAAAATAGCAAAGGAGAAGGAAAAAGCAAAAAACAAGACATATCTGAAATTGCTTCAGCTTACTATAAACATCAATACAAGAATGTAAAAATGGAAAAACCAATAGAACTAACATCCGACTTTGATATCCCTAAGATAATGCCGCGAGAAGTCAAGAAAGCTATTGACACTCAAAGCAAAGATAAAGCAACAGGCCCCGACAGCATAGGTATTGCCATTTTAAAACAGGCAAAAGAGGCTATAGTGCCTGTTCTCACAGAAATTTTTAATGAAATCATTAAAACAGAATCTATGCCACTCCAAATATTGTTGTACAAAAAAGATGATCGACACGACATCGGGAATTATCGACCCATCAGTCTAATGTCTAACATATACAAGCTGTTTGCAAAGATTCTACTTAACCGAATGGAAGGTAAATTAGACGAACAACAACCGGAAGAACAGGCAGGTTTCCGAAGAGGCTTCTCAGTACTTGACCATATCCATGTTGTAAGACAAACCATACAGAAATACACAGAGTACCAACTTACATATCATATAGCATTCATTGATTACAGCAAAGCATTTGATTCTCTTTTACATGAGAATATCTGAGAAACACTGAAGGATCAAGGCATCGAGCACAACTATATAAGGTTACTTAGAAACGTCTACAAACACGCATGTATTCAATTAGAAAAGAAAAGCAAAGCATTCAACATTCAAAAAGGAGTAATCCTCTATCCCCAAAGTTATTTTCGGCAGTATTAGAAACTGTATTCAGGAACCTTGATTGGGAAGGAGTAGGCATTAACATTGATGGCTGCCAGCTAACACATCTAAGATTTGCTGATGACATTGTATTATTTGCCAAAACTTCGGAGGAACTAAACAACATGTTAAACGAAGTAACAAAAGAAAGCAAAAAGTTTGGACTAAAACTGAACCCAGATAAAACTAAAGTTATGACCAATGGCAAGAAAAAACCAATAAAAGTAGGAGAGTTCCCGATTGGTTATGTCGACGAGTACATTACCTAGGACAACTAATGACACCCAAAGACACCATAAGCAAGGAACTAAACAGAAGAGTAGCGAATGGTCGGATAAGGTACTGGGGACTTAAGAGGTAATGAAAGATAAGGACCTACATATAAATATTAAAAGTTATTCAATACCTGCATACTGCCTGTTCTTATGTATGGTAGCCAAACATAGGCCCTATCTAAAAATACGACAAACAAACTTGCATGTTGTCAATAAACAGAAAAATGAAAGCATAAGAAGCAAGACCAAGGTCCAGGATATCACACTCAAAATTAAAAGGCTAAGTGTAAGTGGTCTGGTCACATGATCAGAGGCAAAAATAAATGGAGCAAAAAAGTAACAATGTGGTATCCCAGAGAAGGAAACAGGAAAAGGGGCGGACCTCAAGTAAGGTGGGATAATGACATCAGACAAGTCGCTGGAACGGCATGGACCAGAGTGGCGATGGAGCGTCAAGAGTGGAAAAGGTTGGAGGAGGCCTTTGCCAATTGGCAAACAGACCTACAAAAAGTAAAGAAAATTAAAATGTTGGGATATTAAACTAATATAACAAGAATCATAATTATCAAAATTGTTCTAACTGTACCAACTATAATCTGTGTTCTGAATAAAAGGGTATTTATTTATTTATTTATTAAATGCTTAACATTATAATATTTTTGCAGTCTTTTTGACCAATGGGAAGAAGATGAAGAGCCTCTACCGGAAGATGAGTTACCCGAGCATTTAAGAAAACCTCCATCTCTTGACTTGACAAAACTAGATATGTCAAATCCTGAGGCAGTGCTAGAAGCTACTAAGAAGGGTCAGACAATCATGATGTTTGTTTCAGTAGCTAATAACCCTACTAGAACACGCACAGAAGAACTTACAAAGATATGGCAGACAAGTCTTTGGAGTAATCACATACAAGCTGAAAGGTAATCTTATCTTATCTTATTTGATTGGGGTGGGCTTACCCTACACTGCGACCTATTTAGATCTATTGTGTCCCCATCCTTCGACCCTACTAATAGTCATTCTCAAATACGCATTTCATGTATTGTATGATTTGACCAAATTGCAGGTCGCAGAACTCATCCGGTTTGGGATAGCATACCCCTAGATGCTTCATACGTGATGCCCCTAGTGCATCACATTCACAGAGAATGTGTAGCATTGTTTCCTCCGTAATACTACATGCCCTACACAGTGCTGTCTCTGTGAGTCTCATGTGTTGCAAGAGCCTGTTGGTGGTGAAGTGCCCAGACAGCGCTCCTGTGACCAATCTTAGTCGCTTCCTGTCTAGTTCTAGAAGTTGCCTAGCCTTAGCAGGTTTGTGTTCCTTTAGGAACATTTTGGCATGTACTTGCCCTTGAGCTTCATTCCATAATTGACTTTGGACTTCCTTCGTCCACTCATCTATTTTTGTTTTGATGGTGTTTGTTGAAAGCCCAATGTATGGTTCTGGACCACATACACGGTTAGAAGATCCTTCCCTAGCTGAAAGGTAAACAAGTATGAAATAAAATAGGTGCCTCATTTACATTTTTAAATGTATATTTCTCTTATAATGTTTTATGAAATAAGTGACTCTATGGCCGATGCTCATCAATAGCCCATTTATCATTTATTATTAACTTTTCTATAGCAGGGGAGAATAGGAAGTGCAAAATATGCAGAGGAGCAGGACATTTATAACATTTAATGGAGCGTGTAGGTTGGGAGAAGGGAAAGAAGAGCAGTGGGATGGGTGCAGAGGATAGAGAAATTAAGGAAAAAGATGGTGGGAGGGGATAGATGGGAATGCGAAATAAGAAGGGGGATAAAAGTGTAGAGAAAAAATTAATTAATGTAGCGCAAATGTATGGAACCAACCCCAAGAACTTGGCCAAGTGGCTGTTTTATAAATTATTAAATAAAAAATAAAATAAATATAAACTATTCTGATAGGGGGTCGTCTATTAATCACATGATGTTTTTTTAGCACCCAAAATCATAATCATGTGTACGTTTTTTAGTATCAGGTATCATAAAAATTTCAGAATATTATTTTTAAATACAGGTAGTATATAATCCAATTTATTTCTGGAAAGTAAGGACCATGATAAAAATGTCCAAACAGATATTAAGGTTGCAGGTTGTTTTTGACTGGCATAAAAATAATAAAGGAACAAGGATTCATGTGAAAAACATAATTGTACTAGTATGGGACTCGAGCTCACACACCACTTTTCCATTGTTTATAAATCACGCATTCAAGGACAAAGATTCAAAATGGAGTAAAAATAAAAATAGCAAAGATTTTGAACCGGTTTGTCGGATAATTCCGAAATTGGCGTTTTGTGCATAATTTTGTTTGTCGCAAATATTGATTATGGTTGTTAAAAGGTTAAGATAAGCAACTACCTTTTTTGGTGAAAGGGGAATTTCGCATTATATGTCCTGATATATTTTGAATTACAACTGTCACAATAATCTATGTACACTATGGGCTTAGACTGTGGTGAAAAATAAGAACAACAAGCTGAGATGGTCGAGTCATGGTAGTAAAGTTTAAATATGTAATTAACTGAAATAAATAAAGGTTACGTAAATAATAAGACAATTATTAGATGGCGCATTCGGTAGGATAAAGTATGTGTAGAATTTTTTGCATTAGATTTGTATTATACATAAGTATTGTAATACTAAAATACATAATATATTTAATTTTCATTTCCAGGTATCTAATAGACGATGATAGAGCTATATTTATGTTCAAAGATGGTTCACAGGCTTGGACTGCTAAAAACTTTCTGATCGAACAGGATGAACTGAAAGATGTACAATTAGAAAGCCAAACATACCCAGGCAAAAAATCTGATGTTAAAAATGAAGCTGTACGAGATGAATTATAATTTTTACTTTTTTTCAACAAAAAAAGTATTATTTTATGTTTCAAGAGATCTGTTAATATATTTTTGTGACCAACAACCTGACAACTAGCCATTGTGAACAAACTAAATTTTATAATGATGGATTGTGTGTAGAAATATATTTTATTACAGTTTACACTTATTTTGATCATATTTTCTTGTATATTTAATTTTAAAGTAAATAAAACAAAAAGCCTCCATGCTTAGGTAGATAATTTATTTTAAACATTAATTGTAATTAATAAGTGAAAATTTGTTTAGTGTCTTGGTAATGTTTTCTATAGAAATCACACCTAAAAATAAACATGTCTATGAAGTAACAAATTAAAACAAAAAACCATTTATGCACTTTTGATGACCCACAGTTTAATCAGTAAGCATCTGTTGCTCGGAAATGCTCATCATTCATTGTCGTGTAAATATGTCCTTCCCCACACATCCATTCCAGAATGTTTCTGAAACAATTCATATTGATGCAGTAAATACACAATAGGGTAGTAAAGTAATTTCCTTAAATTTTTTTATTGCAACACTAACATTATGTTTATAACACATTGTACAGTTTTTATTTATTTACATAATTTCTTATTAGAAGTGTCGACAGTAATTCTATTATTTTACAACATATCTGCCATGTAATTAATTTATCTGTATTTCACAGTAACAACAATTTTAACAATAGGCCTAAAGCGGTAGGTCTGTACACCACTACAGTGGCCTCAGCATTTTTTTTTTAATACATTCCGAGTCATAAAATAAATCTACATCTGGGTATTTGACATTAATTTCATTGTAACACTTACACATTCTCTTAATAGGTGAGTGACGGACAATGTTGGTGCGACAGTATGAAATGTTGAATGTTTTTGTAACAGGTATACAACGATAGTTAAAGGGAACTGATAAACTAATGCTCTCAAGAATACCACTGGATTCTATCTTATTATTATTAATTATGCGATGGAAGAATATCAAATCATGCTTCATACAAAGTTTATATAGAGATTCAAGTTTAAAATAAGTTAGCCTCTGATTCTAGGAGCATCAGCGGGAGATACTTGAACTAAAATATGCCAAGTGGTTGGTTGATAAAAGAATGTTGTATAGATTCAATATGTTCGGATAATACTGTATATTGTGGATTCCAAAAAAGACATGTGAACTCCAAGTGGCTACAAGCTAAGGAATTGTATAGAATTATCTTTGTTTCACTAGATCGGAATTGTTTAGTGTGCCTTTTCAAAAATCCTAACATTTTTGCAGCCTTCTTCACTATATTACCTATATGAACATGAAAAGTTAACTTGTTGTCCAATAGAACACCAAGATCGCGTGCTTCGCTTACACTTTCTAAAGGAATATCATTTAGCTTATAGGAAATTTGACATGGTGATTTCTTCCTGGAGAAATTAATGTGAAAACACTTCTTGATAGTCATGTCCATCCAGTTTATGGAATGCCACTGCCAGATTCTGTTTAAGTCATGACAGTCTGCGATTGAACTAATTCTACGATACAAATTTAAATTATCAGCGAGAAGTAAAAATTTACAGTTTTTAATAACTAAATTAATGTCGTTGATACATAAGCAGAATATGGCTAAGAACAGAACCCTGCGGCACACCAGACGTAGCTCAGTATACTTTTGATACATATCCGTTGATGACCACAAACTGGGATCTTTTGTCCAGATATGATTTGAACCAAATAAAAAGTGAACCATGCATACCACTGGAATTTAACTTTTGCAGAACCACAGAGTGATTAACTCTGTCTAACGCGTTTTTAAAATCTGTAAATTGCATGACCCTCGTTGCCGTTGGCCATGATCCCAGATATGTCCGATATAAACAAAACCAAATTCGAGGAAACGGATTATTTTAAACTAGCGACGGCCCGCAACTTCGCTTGCGTAGACTACACATTCCCAAATTCCTGTTATAGGTAGTATTAACATTCGAGATTGTTTATACATACTTTTTGCTAGAACTGATTTTGGTTACACCCATTCAACAATCTTTATTCCCCTCCCACCCTTTAAAAAAACCGATACAATTTTCCACTTCCTCCATTCCCACCCTTAAGATTGAAATTTCTAAAAATTCCTTTCTTAACTTAATTCTCACGTTATAAAATAAACCTATGTTACAAATTTAAGCTTCCTAGACTAAGTAGTTTCAACTGTACATTGATAGATCAGTGAGGACAAACGACAGACAAACACAAAAAATAGCTTATGACACTCTTGACAACCTTCTTTCACATCTGCAAAGTTTAATTAAAATCTGTTCAACCGTTTTGGAAATTAGCTTGAATAGACACATAGACGTACAGACAGACAGACGGACAAAAAGTAGCTTATGTCAAATCTCTTGACAATTTTCTTTCCCGTCTGCAAAGTTTCCTTAAAATCTGTTTAGCCGTTTTGGAGATTAGTTCAAATAGACAGATACACGTACAGACAGACAAATGGACAAAAAGTAACATAAGTTAGTTTTGACCACCTTCTTTTCATACTTGTGATGTTTCATTAAAATCGGTTTAGACAGATGGACGTACAGACATACAAAAAGTTGTGTATGTCACTTTTGACTGCATCCTTTTCATATGTGTAAAGTTTCATCAAAATCGGTTAAGCAGTTTTGGAGATTTGTTCGAATAGACAGACAGTTCGATTTTATATATATAGCTTATAACCTTCCGCTATATTTAGGCTATCAAAGACAAAAAGAATTTTTCAAATCCGACTGGTAGTTTCAGAGATAAGCGCGTTCAAACAAACAAACTTTTCAGCTTTATAATAAGTATTTCTATTATAAGATAATAAGAAAATAAGATATTACTGAAAACCGTATCAAAGCCCATTGCGTGGTTTGGAAGTAAGAAGATAAACAGAGACAGACAGCAAATTTATTTTCTCCCACTATAGTTTTAATATTTCAATAAAAACTGCTAAGATATTAATTTTAATTGTATGGTGTAAAGAGCAGTTACAATGTGCATGAAATGCTTAAGATAACTAACGTATTTAATTTGATAAGGATTAATATGTTTAAAAAACAACTTCACAAATAGTGCATTATGTTAGAACAAATTTGATTGCCATAAAAAAGGTTATAAAAAGTCACCTTAAAAGATATACATATGCTGTGGCGGACTTTTGGTTAGAATTTTTAAAGGGGAACAATTCCGTAATACATGATTTTTGCTTAACATCAACCGTTTACGTAGCGTGCGCAACGGAAGCTCTCAAAACGAATAATTTTTCCCATTTTCGCAACATTTTTCTATGATACTCCGCTCCTATTGGTCGTAGTGTCACACTACTCCTGTTCGTGTTCCCTTTTTTTTGTTCTCTTTGTTTACTGTATATGTATGGGCTGATCGACCTCTGTGGAGTAGCTTATTATTGTGTCTGGAATTTTAAATATGGAATGTTGAAAAATTGGAGAGATTTTGAGAGCTGTCAGGAAAATGAAAAAAGGATTGAAAATTTTAGGATTACGTTTGACGGAACTGTTGAATTTTATATGTTTTAATTTATTTAAAACATTTTTTAGAGAACATTTAAATAAGTATATATTTAATGAGTAAAATGACTTTGGAGTTGACATTTAACTGGCCTCTGTACATGGGTGGAGTAGACGAGAGTGGAACTGAAGAACATGAATGTTCTGGGAAATCTGGAGACGAAGAAAACTAAATCGATTACTTAGTACTACGTAAGTTCTATGGCAAGACCTGGATATTGTGTTACTTTGAGGGAGCGGGGGAGCGAGATGGTATCTTCAGACAAGGAGTAATAAAGACGTCTCACAGCGAAATCTAGCAGCTAGATCATGTACAATATATGAAGAGCTTGAAAATTGAGAAGAGAGAGGAAATTCAACTCGGACGAAGCTAAATCTACGTCTTAAGAGGTCGTATCATGGTCGTAATTAATATTTAAATTAGTGTCTGTATCTTCTGTCTGTCTGTATCTTAATGTACGTTAAATTACTGTAGTAAAAGTGAGACACCGTCACCTGGATATTGTGTTACTTTGAGGGAGCGGGGGAGCGAGATGGTATCTTCAGACAAGGAGTAATAAAGACGCCTCGCAGCGAAATCTAGCAGCTAGATCATGTATAATATATGAAGAGCTTGAAAATTGAGAAGAGAGAGGAAATTCAACTAGGACGAACCTAAATCTACGTCTTAAGAGGTCGTATCATGGTCGTAATTAATATTTAAATTAGTGTCTGTATCTTCTGTCTGTCTGTATCTAAATGTGCGTTAAAATACTGTAGTAAATGACTGACCTATGTATTCTGTCTCATTTTTTCTTTATCTCTTTTTTTAATGTCACAAACCCTGAGTCTTTCTCCCATTTCCATTCTTTCTATTCATAACGTGACAGTAGCCTGATGTAATAATCTATAGCTTTCTTCGATAAATGGACTATCTAACACAAAAATAATTTTTCAATTCGTTCCAGTAGTTCCTGAGATTTGCGCGTTTAAACAAACTCTTCAGCTTTATAATATTAGTATAGACTAAAGTCCCGCCCGCGGCTTCAGTTGTATCAGGATCGCTAAAGGGACACGACACTCCAGGACGTTGTGAGATCTAGAATATTCTAAAACTTATCTAAAACATCTATTCGCCATCCCAAACTCATCAAAATATTTTAGCGATTTTATTATGAAGAATAGATATCCCAATATTTATTTATAGTAGATTATATATGTTTGCATTGAAAATTGTAAAATTAATAGAGACTCCTCGCATGGGTAACAGGACATATATGCAAAATTTTTTTCTGTAATAGTGTCACATCAGCTTCTCACATCGAGCATGTAGATTATATTTAATTAGATTTAAATGTAACATATGTTCATCCTATTTGGAGTATTTTTTTAATGTATGTTATTTTTAATTATACAAATACTAAAATATTTCTTTGTATACGACATTGATAACTTCTGCCTAATTAATTACATCATGCGTGCATCGGTGTGGGACTCATTGAATTTATTTTGGCACGATAGTTGTAATTTTGCAATAACTCCTAAGATATTAATTTAAGTTGTGTGGTGTAATAGGCAATCGTAATGTGCATGAAATTCTTAAGGTAACTAATGTACTTAATTTGAAAAGGATTAATAACATCATATCTGTATAAATAGCAAGCCAATTTGGTACGTAAAGCTATTTAAAAAAATATTCTTTTCTGGTAATTACACTATTTTCAGAGTGACTTCAATATTTTGCTTTGCGGCAAATAACGGTTTTCTCAAAATTTTCATAGTGGGTAGGCTGCATGGCTTTTTCTTTGCTTAAAGGTAGTCAACAATAAAACACACTCTGACGTTTGATGCATGGTTTCATGTTTGAGACTACGCATATTATTCACATTTACTACCAATTATTTTTAATACTTATTTATATTACTCTTCAACATGAAATTTTTATTTTCTCTAAAAATATAGGCCAGACAGTTTGGGTATTTGATGTCAGAAACATCTGTTGCACCATCATTTTTTTCATCTGACCATATAGCAAAATTCATAAGTGTCACCTTTTTTAGTCATTTTTATTTGCAGTTATTTGATTTTAGATTCCACTCCACTTTTTAAACTTTTCCATAAAGTGTTAACTTCTTGTACATTTTTTTATCAGTATAAGCTGCACTGTATGCTTCATATAGTTTATGGTAAAGATTACCCAAATCACTCTATTTGTACATTTTAAACTTGTTTCATAATTACAAATGAAAATCATAAACTATTCCGACTCGTAACGCGGCGCCGAAGTAGCGCCAAATACACTGTTTAAAAAATCTGGTCGCTAGGACTATGGGCGAGAGTATGGATTTTTAAAATGGCGCGTATTCGGTACTACTTCGGCGCTGCAATAATTTACCAGAATAAGGTTGCAGACCTAAGAAACCGACGTCGTTCAATAGGCGACAATCAATTGTTTAATGAAATAGAAACAATGAAAAGGGCTCATACATGGCGCGCGACAGTAGTAGAGCAAGTATGAAATCGCCATAAAAAATAATAAATAAATAAAGATATATATATAATAATAAATAACCTTATCTGGAAATATTTTCAAGTTTTTACTTAATAGTTCAAATTTCGCATTTTAATTAGATTTTAAAATGTGACAATCACGAAACCTAGGACCCCTCTCAACCCTTGTCACACTCCATCAATCCCCTCCCCCTCTCCTAACAGGTGACGTAATTTATGGATGGCCCCTAAGTTTGTAACAAATATCAAATTATAACAAAACTATTGTGATGCTACTTACTCCAGTTCCATTTGTGACATATGATCCTTCAAGGAGACATACATATCTTGTTTACTGATGCCATGCTCAGAGGTTGATGCCCGTATTAATTTGAACACCATCATTTGACGGTGATTTAAACCGCCATTTGAATATCCATTGGTGTCATTCAAACCCACCATTGAATTAGCTGGGAGTCCACCTCCAAAATTGGTAGTATTATTTACCACTTTTTCCTGCATTGCATACATAATATAAAATTAAAATCATATACCTACACAATTTAAATAAAAATATGTTTATACATTTAATAAAGATCTCACTTTCTTAGAATCCATTTCCATTTTAATCTTATTAGTGATACATTGTAAATAATGAAATGTGATTGCATTAATATCTGTGACAGGTATAATTTTGAACACCATTAAAACTTTCTTCCCTTTGTTGGTTTTTACGCTACCATATACTTGTATGTAATCATTCACTTTGACTTTCGGAGTTGATTTGTCCTGGATATAAGTAAAAAAAATATATTAAAATATATGAAAAGGAAAAGTTTAATGCCTAGGTACCTATATTAGCTATTTTTCTTACATCATCATCCAATGACTCTTGATCCAACCAGACAACTGCACGCATTCTTGCAGTAATATCCTGTATAGTATAAGTAATTTTGGTACTTTGAATACGTATATTTCTAACTCGAGCTATTATGCAAATAATTTGGATATCAGTACCCCATATTTTAACACCATCATCACTACAATGAAGAGCCTGTCGTATAACTATAGGGGCTGTACGTGAAGAACGTCGACCCTGTAAAAATATACGAATTAATGAAAAATTCTGAACGCAATTGCTACATTTTTTACTTAATATAATACCGATTTCTGTCCTTGATTTGGAGTTGTAACAGCACCAAACTGATTAGCTGTATTAAAAAAACCACTGCCAGTTACAGATTGATCTGAAAGAATAGTAAAACAGAAGGTGATTAGTGGGTATCTGTGTGGATTATTAATGCATGAAAGAAGAAAAAGTAGTAAAAAATTATGCTAGGTACTTTTGAGGTTCATCAAAATGGGATTTTGAGTGAGTGAGTATCATCCCATATGCTTAAAATGTAATTTACATTACTCTGTTCACTAGAACTTCTAAGGAGCATGTACAATAAAAGCATGTCCTTACCATGTCTGCGGAATATTTTTTTGGACAATAAACATTTTTTGGTTTCGTCAGTCAGTGGACACTAAGGCATACATAGGTATGTATAGAAAGTATTTTTCGATATTTTACATGAATTTTAGGAAAAGGTTATTTTGAATGCTTACCATTCCACATTTTAGATGATTTTGTTAGTTATTCTTTTTGATAAGTTTGTGCAATTCCGTCACAAATTGATTTGGGATGTTGTTTCGAATTCCTGACTGTTAAATTTTTTGCTGACCTAATTTAAAAAACTCGTCAACTGGAAATTACTATTTGCAGGTAAACTCAACAACTATCACTGTACCTGTAGTATTATTTTATGATACTATGACTATGATACTATTCGCAAACAAATACTATTTCATTGACCATTGGATTGAGAAACATCGAGAGGAAGCAAAAAAGAATTTGACATGGAAACGAAGGAAACTGCGCGGGAATTTTTTTTTTTAAATAAAGTGATTTTGATGTAACTTTTAGCCAGAAACAAAAAATTCAATTTATTTGTTCTACGTACGTAATACTAAATTCAGGACTCTGCAGTCCTGAAATTACACAATACAAAAATGAAACCTTCTGGTGACGCATGAGGTTCACTTTAGTTTGTGCTCTGTAATTAGGATAAATAAAGTGTGGGAGATAGCTACCGATGAGTCCCTTTGTCCCTTTCTAACACTAGCCATTGGAAAAAAAAAACATTTCATCTAGTTGGTTCCTTATCGATTTTTATGAATACGAAAACCCATCTAATTATTTTCTGTCACTTCTGGTTTTTGATATGTCTTGGTATTCGGATTAGAATAGTATTTTTAAACTTATTACATTACATTTTATAAAGGATGATGCCCATTCTTGGCTAGGAAAAGTACTTGAGATAAGAACCATAAATCAATACTCTTTGTAAAGCAGAATTTTTTAACTACTTCATTAGATTTATAGAAGTTTAAAAGTACGTGAAAAATAGAAAATGACTATTGAAAATAATGTTCAAGTTTTATTTTGAATGCACCTTTAAATTATTTTTAATAGTTTATAATGAATGCACCCATTTGCAATGTTCATTACTCAAATTGGGGTTACTATTGTTACGTGTTAGGGTTCGAAAGATTTGGAGAGAAAGACCTGCTGACTCTTTTGAAGACTTTATTCACTAGCACTAGGTCCAATCACAAAGCACTACGTCCAAACACTAAGCACTAACGATGTCCTAGGTCGTAGCCAAGTCGCAGGTTTCACTCTTGATCACTTGTTTTCACTTCGATGTCGCCTCGAAAGTAGCTCAAACTGAACTGCCTCGCTCGCCTCCCTGCGGCTATTTATATGAGCCCAGACTAGCCCCAGATCATTTCAGAACACACCCGACTAGCGCGAACGCGATCGACCGGGTTTGATGATTCTGAAAAGTTTCGCGCATGTGCCCGGTTTTCGAGACTACTTCCACAGTAGTTCCTTTAACGCCATCTAGTATTGAGTAGGCGTTTCGTACCTATTGTCTTTGTTCTTTGAGTGGTTTTAATGGTTGACGCTAGATGGCGCTAGTTGCTTTGTGTGTTCGTAACACTATTTATAAGGATTTTCCCATAGCACGTAATTTTAGACCAAATACGAAAGGAAAAAAGGTTTTTTTCGGAAAGTCATTAATTAAATATATTAAACTTACGTATAATGGAATTTCAAAAAAATTTATTAATATTATGCAGGTATACTTTAAAAAAACGCCTTTTAATGATGAGACTATTGTTTTTGTTAGCAGACTTATAATCATTATCGAATATTGATAAAATAGTTAAACTAAAGTCATTTTGAAATTTTTTTTTTAGTTTAGTTATATTAAAAACAATTTAAATTCTGAAAATAAGTTTCTTGGAGAATAAACATTTTCGATAATGGCATAAACATTATCATTTCTGTCACCATCGACATTTGTGACTCATTAACAATCATTCAGGTCACAGGACAGACAAATTGTGACCATAGTATAGTTTTGAATAGTGTTAAAATATCTCCTTTTACCTTTGGCAACTATCTTGTGTTCTAGATAGTTTTGTCATGTCAGTGTCATGTTGTACTATATTACTTATTTGCATTCAAAAAGTTGTATGGACGATTTATAGAATTTTTATTTTTAAATGACGCCAGAAGTCATTTTATGTGTGCTATTTTGAACAAAACCGAATTTTAATTTCGTTATCTCTTTATCATTTTAGAAAAGAGTTGCATTTTTTTAACCTTTCATAGCTTGATGCCGGTCTATTTCCAGCTTTAACAAATATATATATCTATATCATAAGGCTTCATGAACCTGTACAAATCAAACCATATGCACAAAATTCGAAGTACCGATATTATTTTTTTTCTAGCCCATATTTGTATGAGAGATGGGCGTCCTTCTTTATTAAAATTTTCAGTAGGTATTATTAAAAAAAGATGTCTTATTTTATGGTTTTATACTGGCAACTAAAACAAGAATTTGGGCAATATTGACGTGTGTATTGTCAAAGTTGAAGTTTTTGACGTCATATTACTAAGGTGTACATAATATTCCAATATGTTGACATGAAGTCTTTGCTAGTTGCATGATATGGCCGCAAGAATAAATTGCCAAATATTTCAATGAATATGAAATATAGAAACTCATGTATTTCTGTAAAGATAAGCTTTTATTTGTCCACGTAGAAAAATAATTTAGTTACAGATCTGACATCATACGGATTACGAATTTGACATCATACATGAATTTGAAACACTTCGATGTGTAAGTTGGGGATCATGAGGAGGGGCGATTGCGGTATCTATCTTTGAAGCTAATTTTTAAGTTCTAACTGCTTCACAATTTATTTTACAGGTGATAATCCTTCAGCGACGGATCATACTTTAATGCGGGTTGCCGCTTTTAGTAAATAGCTTTCTCGAACTTATGTTTCGAAAAGTTTTAAACTGTTAAACTATTAAACCCTGAACCCATCGTCTCTTTAAAATTTTGTCATTTATCATAATTATATTTATAACATAGTATTTTTTAATTTGTAAATACTTTTAGTTTTACTTTTTATATAATTTAGTTATAATTTGGTTTCTTCATTAAAAAAAATCCTTATAATAATAGAAGATTTTCTTGCAATTTCTTCATATTTCCTTACCTTTTAAACCTTCCTTGGACGTCCAGAAATATTTCAAAACCAAAATTAGCCAATTCGGTCCAGTCGTCCTCGAGGGATAGTGTGACATGTAAAAAGCTTTATTACATTTTTATATATAAGATGTGTAACTATTTGGAAATATGTATATAAATATACTTAGTTACTTTAGATATTTTATATTTTGCCATGAGATAAAGACGCAGCTCTGTTTGGCCGAAAATATGTAGAATTACATGAATGCGTTAAATAGTTATTTAATCGTCTGAATCGTGCCGTTACCGTGGAGGGAAGAAAAGTGTTTTAGTGTGACTCCAGATATTTTGTTCTCTTATGATATCAGTACCACCGTGACGGAAAATATGTGCTGCTCCACAGGAAATTATATAAACGGCCATCGACTACTACAAGACCTGTTAGAATTCTATAAAATAAATATCACCGTAAGTGAGGGCAAAAAGAAAGTCATTTTGTTGCATTCGTAGGTAATCATGTATTTCAATTTATTAAATTATATTGCCATCTTTCCTTAACTTCTCAAACATTTCATCAAAACCGTCTGTTCTTTTAGGGGAAGAAAATTGTTTATACTGAATAATAACTTAATTAGTAATAACTTAGTCGATTGGAAATGAACGAAACTATGACTAGGTACAAAACTCTTTATTAACACATTAAAAAAAAAACATTTAATCTGATTCAATCAATCGAATATCTTTATTTCGTAGTTATATAACATAGTTAATCTTGAAATACGGAAATATGTAACAAAAGTGAATTTATTACTTTGTGGGAGAACGTCCCTACAAAGGCGTATTCAAGTAAGTGCTGGTGCCTCTCAGAAATAAATGCAAGACACTGAGAGACGCTCTTTTTTTTAAAAAAAAACCATAAACACTTGTTTTTAACGAACTTTTGATAAGTGCTTTAATATTAATATTATTGGAATAAGCCAATAGGCCATAATAACTTGGAGTCCCTAAAACAATCCATACAATTGGCAGTGAAGAATTTTCCCATGGAAAGAGTGCGTACTTCTACTGATAGCTGCCCTCAACGTTTAAAGGACTGCATTGCAGCCAATTGAGGCCACTTCGAATAAGCTTTTTATTTTATAAATTGTTTTTTATTTATGTACTAAACTAACACACTGTAATACTAATAAATATTATTTGCAAAAAAAAAATTTTTTGTAGCAATATTTATGGCTAGACTAAGTAGTATAATATTTTTCACTTACATGTTATGTTTTCAAATATACATTGAGATGGCAATGTCATTATGTTAATTTTCTTAACCTTGTCTCTAAGTGATACTTTAGGCTTAAGTTTATAAATTACTCGAACAGCATGCTTGTGCAGCACGAAGAATATATTTATACTAGTTGCATGTTCCCACAGTAAAATGTCATAAGTCATCAAACTATGCAATCTATTGAAATACACCAATCTTGCGGTTTCTTTGTCCGAGAGGCAGCGAAGTCTTTTTACATCGTAAGCTGCAGAACTGAGCCTTTTCGACAAGTTAGTAATATGAGGATGCCATTGCAATTTCGCGTCTGTGTGTTTCCCAAAAATACAGTAGAATTCACAAGATCCAATTTCTCGCTTTTAATAACAATATTTGTAGGTACCTGTTTGACGTTTGGTAGCAAGAATCTTATTCATTTGTTTTTTTTTTTAATTTAGTAATAAATTATTGGTCTTGAACTATTCAACTATTTTGAAGATAGCATTGTGTACATCGTCGTAGGCATATCGCTTGCTGATAACTTCGAAAATTATGGATTTATCATCAGCAAACAATATTATCTCGTGATTGTTTACTTACGTTGAACTGATTTCTGCCAGAAATACCTATCCACAAGACGGCCGCAACAATTTTCTGTTCTCATTCTTTTCGCACTCATGTAGTTAGACATTTCAGTTTTTCCATCTGATGCTCCATTGATATTTATACGTAAGTACTATGCTATGACGTCTATGAATATATTTTTACTATATCAGAATATTTTTGTTATGAATATAGTTTTTTAAATTTGCACTGCAAAAAAACTGGAAACTTTGAACCCATTATCTATTTTTTTAATTATTAAAAAATTTCTACTAACGTAAGAAAATGTTATGGTTACCTTAGTAATATGACGTCAAAAACTTCAACTTTGACAATACCCACGTCAAAATTCCCCAAATTCTTATTGTAGTTGCCAGTACAAAACCATAAATTAAGACATCCTTATTAAATATTATTGAATTTTAATTAATTTGTAAAATGTAACGTAATAACTTTCTAAAATACTATTATCATCCAAATAACGAGATATATATAAAAAAACAGGAGTCACAGAAAATAGATATTATACGAGTATTCGTATATATAAAAATTGATAATGAACCTACTGATGAAATATTTTTTTTAATAGCAAGTGTTAGATAGAGGCAAAAATACTCACTAGTAGCTATCTCCTACAAACTCTTTTTGCCTTCTTCCATATTATAATTCAAAGTGAACTTTATTTATAATGCAAAGGTTTCATTTTTGTATTATACTCCTTCAGCAGTGCATAGTTCTGAACTTACGTAGTTGGTACCACAGGTACTTTACGTCTAATTACGTCCATGGAATTGAATCATAGTCTGTGTGAATCAACTCACAAATCAACCTAATCAACCCCATCATAGTCGTCCTTTATAGTTTGAAAATTGTTGAAAAGTTAAATTATAATTTACTTTGTATAGTTAGAATGAGCTGCAACAGTTTTCATGTTGGAAAATATTATGTGTCCTTTAAACGTGGTGTTGATAGTTACAAGAAAGATATTACAGTATCTGTTGATAAAGTATTCGAAAATGATAGTTTGGTAAAATGAATTATTAGAAAGCTTTATTTCTCTTAGTTTATTTGTCTTTGTGTGTTGTTACTAACATTGCAGATATAATATTCTACTAAAATCGTCTGAATAAGCAGCATACCAGGATAAATAACTATTTTAAATTTATTCCTTTTACAGAGAATATCATTGTCTGACGACGAAGATCCTACGTTTTTATTTATTTTGAACATTACTCGGTCTGACTACGAAGATTTAAAAAAACAGCAAGGACTATTGGTTGACTTTGATAATTTTCCATCCCAGCTGATTCGACTTTTACAGCAATGTGCTGCAAACAATATGTGATACATTTTCAAGCTTTATTACATATTTTAATGAGTTTATTTTGAAATATGCAGTATTATATTAATATTTTTTTTAAATTCAGGTTTTTAATCATGGAACAACAAAATTCATTGCAATATTTTTTTGAGATTGTAGAACACAATGAATTCAAACGTCTTATTCATTTATCATTGAAAACAGGACCCGCTACAGATGCTGACATAAAACGCCACATGGCCAATACAATTACTTCTTATAAGGTGGGAACAATAAATATTTCAAATGCATCTTTAATAAAATTGTACCTATGATGACCAGTAGGTACAATGGTTATATTCAGTGGTGTGTGAAGAGTGCAATCAGACAGTAACTTTACCAAAAAAACACACTAGTCTAAGAAAACTAAAACACACAAAGTCTAATATTTTGTTGAGATTTCACATCTTCTTTTCTTTTCCATCACCAAAAAATGTGAGACATAAATGTGAGAATTCATCACCAAAAAATGTGAGACATATTAGGTAAATTATTTAGATAAAGTTACTGTCTACCTTCCCTCTGTTCACTGGTTACAGCGGTGGAATATTTTTTAGGGTTCTGCATCCAAATGGTCCCAATAGGACCCTATTGTTAATCCTACGCTGTCCGTTTGTCCATCCTATCTTACTGTGATGGATAGACAGTCAAAACTTCTATATATTTTGTATGCTTACTGTTATAATAGCAATTATCCTAATAAATAAAAAAGCAAAAAGGACAAAAATTGTAAAAATGGTGTAAAAACAATTCTGCTATAAAAAAAAGTCTGTTTTAATTTCTTTTCAAAAGCCCAACGCCGTTCACACATTTAAGGTGTGCGCCTTCAATTTGTGTTTTGTGGTACTTGGTTTACTTAGTCTGGGTGTATGAAGTGTTCTATATTCTAATTATAGGAATCACTGAATACACTAAAAAAATCATTTTCTACTAATGAAGTGATTTGGAATGACAAATGCATGAACATGGAACGCAAAATTCATGATTTAACACTTGCTCTTACTAGAATGGAAGAGGATAAATTAAGACGAGAAGCAGAATTTCAAGAAATTTTAAAAAGGGAAAAAGATAGACTAAAGGAGGTAAGTTTCAGCAAGCTTTTTTGTTTCATTTGTTCATTCTCATTATGTTGTGTTTTGAGGAGTGATCAAAAATTTTGTAGAATGGACTATAAGGAACATAGTTTCGTTGAATTTGTAAAAAATCACTGTTACGGCCCACCACAATAGGCAACTTAGGTATTTTTTATATTAAAGAAGGTGGGTCACGGCCCATACAAATTTGTGCCCGGTGCAAAAGGAAAGTATCTCAGATTATTGGTTATAATTGATATTGAAATTCTGTATACTTCCTATTTCCCGTAACTGTGGCTAAGGTGTTAATATTCCTATTTTTTTTTATTCAGGCGAAATACTTTTTACTCATATTCTGAGCAAAAATGGAAAAGCCTACTACAGCTTCATGTTTTTTACTGTTTAAAAATATAGTTCAGGTGCCTGATGGTGTATACAAGCGCCACCAATATTTAAAAATCACAGTTTTCTGTACCAACAAAGCTTAATGGCCGGTTCGCTGAGTAGTTAGCCACCCTAACTGCAAAGCCAAGGGTCGCGGGTTAGATTCCCGCTCGGGACAAATATTTGTATACATGAACATGTCTATTTGTTTCGTGTTTGGGTGTAAACAAATATCTATATATGATATAAATACTATAAAGAATATTTAAGTATCAGTGTCAGTTGTTTGGTATCCATAATACAAGCTTTGCTTAGTTGGGAACTAGATGGCGCTGTGTGGGATGTCCGAGGTATAATTATTTATTATTAAAGCTTGTATATTATTGGTGGTGCTAGTTTGCAGCGATAGACCTTATTATCAAAATCAGCCAAACAGTAAAATTAACATTGAAAGTAAAGTATACAACATTAAAAGAAATTGTACAAGAAGACAAATAGCTAACATTATGTTATTTTCATTTGTTTGTAATCCACTGCACATTTTCTATATCTATTAAAACATCACATAGTTGCATTGCGGGGTGGTAAAAGACCTCTTTGTGGTTAGCCCAACTAAGATACCTAGCACACGACGCTTACGACATGGGTGCAACTACTCAGTGTTCTCCGTCCATGCATACAAAAATAATATTTGTTTATCGCCTTCCTAGCCTCAGTGTCTGGATTGTATAATACATACGTATAATATATCTTACCTCTGTCGTGTCGTGACTATATCATGCACCTGATGACGGCAAAAGTCTCTTCGTTATTTATATTTATCATCTCCGGCTGCCTGTACACCTGTATTTCATACATTCCAGTTACTTTTAAATGTTCATTTGTGTAAAAGCATACTAATAGGATATGGTAACTCCCAATAAAGAATAAAATCAATTCTTCATAAGTAGGTTTGGCATGGAAAATCTTTCAATTCTGGGATATCAGCCGTTAATCGCCAGCCGATAATTGATTGACCGATTGACCGAATGGTTAGAGACCCTAACTGCGTAGCCAAGAGTCGCGGGTTCGATTCCAGCCTGGGACAAATATTTGTGTGCATTGTGTGCATGAACGGAACGTGTCTCTTTGTTCTGTGTCCTCTGACATAGGCCTCCTCTAGACTACGCCGATGGTCTCTATCTTGGGCCATACTATGCCAATTTTTTGGCAAATTGCTCAAATTCCCATCTTTTCTTTTGTCTGCATCTATGTTTCTTCCGTTTCAAGGGTACCATTCACTGATGTCTCCAGCCCATTTATATTTTGTTGAACGCATCATGTGTCTTGTAAATCTCCATTTTAAGCGTTTTATTATGTAGTAAACATCTTTTGATTCTATTAGTTGTCTAATTTTTCCAATCCTACACTTGCCCTTCAGTTTCAGGTTTAGCATACTTCTTTCCATGCCATATTGGCATACCTTTAGTCTATTGCAGTTGTTCCTGGAGAGATTTATTTGACAACCATATACGTCATTACTGGTAGGACGCTTAAGTTGAATATTTTTCCCTTCATTGAGTTACACATAGATTTGTTTTTAAGCTATTTGCATAGCTTCTATCGCGAGCCTTTGAGCGCGGGGACCGAATCGAGAAATTCCGTAACGAAAAAAAACCTCACGCTCATAATCAGTGCAAGAAAATAGGAGTGCATAAATCGTTAAGAGTGATTACGTCACTTCGTGCTCGGTGCGTGTGCATACGCCTATCGCCGCCTCGTCGTCGTGTGCGTCTCCTACTTCCGTGAGTGTGATTCGACCGAACTACCTCTAATTTATGCGATCCTGGTACTGCGCTTATAATATCACTACGCACGGAATCGCGCCATTGTCGCGCTGGACCACAGACAAAATTGTCTGTGACTGGGACCCACATAATTTATTAACGTCAAATAATATACTTCCATTGTGACCTACTTGACTATAATCTCCACGTGCTTGTTGTTCTCCTAGTACAAGGTGGCAATATGAATAAGTCTTTGTCCGAATCAAACTTGAACGACTCGATTATGCTTGAACCAACTATTACCCCACCAAACTCTGTCTTCGTTCGTGCGAAAAAGAGAAAAGAACACGACAGTCCCTCTGATTTATCGCAGCCTAGCACTAGTACTGGTTGTAACAATGAGTTGTCCGCATTTAAGGAAGAAATGCGTGGGATGTTTGCATCGTTACTTGCTGCCCAACGACAAGAATTTAATAAAAAAAAGACGTGTGGCACTCGAGAACTGCCGCGGTAAAGCTATTGCATACATTTTGTATCAACTTATGCAATTATAATTATTTATTTATTTTATTTATGCAGTATTAAATCTGAGTTACTCCTAGTCGCGCCTAAAGAAATTTTACTTCAAAAACAAAGAAAAAGAAATACTGCATAAATAAAATAAATAAATAATTATAATTGCATAAGTTGATACAAAATGTATGCAATAGCTTTACCGCGGCAGTCCTCGAGTGCCACACGTCTTTTTAATATATCTATAAGTGACCAGGATCATGCCCAGCTATTAGTTAATCGACGATCAATTTCTTTTAACGTTTAACATTTAGCTAATTATTTGGCCAAGGTATATGTTTTCATTTACTTACTCTATTTATTTATTATGTATATGGATTCTCTTCTTTGAAATATTTAGCATGATTTTGGTTTTTGTCATATTACTTGTTAATCTTGCTTTCTCACATTCCTGTGTTAGTTGATGTGGGATAGTTTTGATAAATTTCGGTTTTTCGGAAAGTAAGACTAGGTTGACTGTAAACCTTAAATGTGTTAATAATTGTCAATTTATGTTTAATGCGTATTTTAACTTAACCACTTTACTAAATATTTCCTCTAATATACTCAGAAATAACTTTGGTGACAGTGGATCCCCTTGCCTAACTCCTTTGTTCACTTGAAATGATTCCCCAACTTTTTTTAGACAAACTTCAAAAATGGTGTTTTGGTAAATACCTTTTATTAGTGGCATATTTTTGCTTTGCTGAGCCTTGTAAATATAGTAGTGGTCCAACTACATTTAGGTAGTCAATTGCTGAGAAATCATTTCTAATATCTGCTTGTTCTCTTGGGTCTATGATAGCATTAAATAATTTATCTCTACTTATATATATTTTCAGGAGCATTTAGAGTGGCAGAAAAATACTGACATCAACTCAAAATCACATATGGTAACTATGCAAGAAAAAGTTAATAAAAAGGATAAGCAAATTGATGACCTGCACACACAAAATAAGCAACTGAAAGATAATATCGCTTTACTAGAAAGTCAGTTAAGGTGAGATAAAAATCAGCTAAAAATGTGATAAAAATGTGTGTATGTACGCTAGTAAAATAGCTGATCATTAAATATTAGTGGAGGGCTCTAATATTGTATCCGCTGCATGGTATATAAAACTAACAACAAATTCTAAAGTTGGATATATGAAGGGAGGCTGATAAGTAATCTACCTAACTATGAAATAAAAGACGAGCATGGCAATTTTTTTTTTTAATTTTTTATGTAGTCCCCTGAAATAGAAAGGCACTTAAGAGATTTTTCATAAAGCAATATTAATCCAACACTAACCCAACTAAAAAATTTCTTATCGATTTGTTGTCAAAATACTCATTTACTACCGACTTCATCTCATCATCAGTAGAAATTTTAACCCCCTTAAAAATTTTTTTAAAAGAGAAAATAATCGCAAGGTGCTAAATCGGGGCTATACGGTGGGCGGTCGATTTTCTTGAAGCCGTTTTTGGTCATAGCCAACTTCGTTTTCCGAATGGTGTGCACAGATGCATAATCAAGCAAAATCAGAATCCCTTCTCTAAGTTTGCTTCTTCTTTTTTCTCTTATAGACTCGCGTAGTTGGCCCAACAAATCAGTATAATATTTGGCTGTCATTGTAGTTTTTCAGGCAAGTAATCTATTAAGAATATTCATTACTTACATATCCATTGTAAAGATTTCTGTTTACTTTCTGGATGCCATTGTCGAATCCAGGTCTCACCACAGCTAACCATTTTAAAGATAAAATTTTCATTACTATGTTGACTCATTTTAAAAAACGCAACATTCCACACGTCGTTGTTGCTTGTCGAATGGAGTCAACTTTTAAGGATCCATCAAGCACTGACCTTGAACATGCCCAAATATTCATGAATTGTTTCGTCAACGCGTTCCTTACTAATTGCAACATCTCTTGTCGTCTACCACTACTTAATTCGCTGGTCTTCTAAAATTACGAGCTTCACTTTAGCCACATTTTTATCAGTTATCGCCGAGACGAGTCGTTCACTACGGGAATCGTCATCAAGACCTCACGGCCATGTTTAAATTGCTTTGACCAAAAGTTTATTACGAAATCAGAGGAGCACGAATCACCGATGGCGTATTTTTCTCATTGGGTAGAAATTCTATCACTGCCTGATGCTCAATCTTTGTAATTTTACTTTTATCTTACGACATGTTGGAAGCAATGAATTGCTTATGCAAAACTATAGAACAGAAACAAATGACATTTGGTATTTAAAAAGGAGAATTAATAGAGAATACAACACCACAATGGCCTATATCATTTGTACATTAATATATATTAAAACTAGATTACTTATCAACCTCCCCTCATTAACCTGACATTTGTAACATGACCTATGTTTATTATGTTTGCACTGCCTTGCAACTATGTAATCATTCAAGGCAGGGTTCGGAGTGATTATTATCAAGATAAATATGGGTTGATAATTATCTTTGATAAATGTATTTGGAAATATTTAGTTTGGCATGTTCATCATCATCATGAGCCCATTTTACCCCACTGCAGGGGCTTAGGCCTCCCCCAGGGTGAGGGGGGGTTTGGAGCTTAAATCCACCACGCTACTCCACTGCGGGTGGGGGAATGTAACGACCGCCATCTATTGACAGCGTCCGGGACTGACTGCTTAACGTGCTCTCCGAGGCACAGAGTCAGCTATAGTTAATGTACTTAAGTCAGAAAAACTCATTGGTACACGCCTGGAATCGAACCATGGCCCTGTGGGCCTTATAAATTTGAGACAGGTTCGTTGCGCTCTGAGCTATCACGCGCTGGCATGTTCAATTTGTCACATTCAGTGACTGCATGTATTGTTAGCGTAACTTGGGTTTCGTAAAAAAATATATAATATATTGTTTCCTAAATATTACATAATGACCCTGTTCAGTCAAACTTTGAATTAATCAATTAAATTAAATGATTAATAAATAATTAAAAAACAAATGAAAGCCCAAAAACACTGGATTTGTGAGCTTTATGTAAAAAGTGCGAAAATGAAATGCAAGGGATTTTAAATTGCTTGAAAATAAATAAAATATTACCTTGATTGAGTGTGTATAATTTATTATTGAACAATTTGCTTCTAACAAAAATGTTGATATGTAAAACCAGTTGAAAAAGGATCATCTGTTTGATAATTATCATGATAACTCGATGATTATTAACAGACATATTTATCTTGATAATTTAGAATCCTGATTCAAAGAATCTAAATAAGAAATATAAGATAAATATATTCTGGATAAAAAATCTTGGGTACCCATTATTTGTTTTAGAAATATTTCATACTTGCAGCAGGATGATTCTGAACTATCACTATACGTAACACAGGTGATATACTGAGATAACACTCAAGTTTGGCGGAAACAATAGTTTTTAAGTTCGTATTTTAGCAACATCAAAGTAGATTTTTACCCTTATCGCTCCCGATAAGTAACTTGACGCTGGTTTGGAATCAGCCCGCTGGTGTCTATATGAAGGACTCAATTATAATATTTAAATCATGTGATTGAATTTTCACATTTATATTTAGAATCACGCATATAAATATAAATACCTAATCTGGCCATAAATACTGTTACAATTAAAAATAAAAAAATATTACATGTTAATTGGGAATCTGGATTTTTTTTTACGATTGTTCATTTGTTTTCTCATTTTGGCGCCAATACATTGTACAATATTTAGCGATATTAAAATGGAGTGGGGTGATAAAGAGAACTGAATCGCTGTGATTGCATTACACAAAGTAGGTATGGAGCCAAATACAATTTTTAAAACTCTCCATACGCCTGGTATTAGTCGAATGTTTGTCTACCGGGGTATTAATAGGTACAATGAGACCTCTATTTGTGACCGAAAAAGATCTGGCCGTCCACGTAGAGTTCGTACAAAAAAGGTGATCAAAGCAGTAAGAGAAAGAATTCGAAGAAATCCTGTCTGAAAGCAAAAGATTTTATCTCGAGAGATGAAGATAGCACCTAGAACCATGTCGCGTATTTTAAAAGATGACTTAGAACTTGCAGCCTATGAGAAGCGCACTGGTCATTTCTTAACTGATAATTTAAAAATGAAAAGGGAGGTAAAATTGAAACGACTACTGAAGCGGTACGCAAAAGGAGGTTACAGAAAAATTTTGTTTACGGATGAGAAATTTTTTTACAATTGAGCAACATTTTAATAAAAAAAAATTACCGTATTTGTGCTCAAAGCTCTCAGGAAGCTTCCCAATTAGTCGACAGAGTGCAACGTGGCATTATCCGACATCAGTGATGGTTTGGTGGGGTGTTAGCTATGAAAGAGTGACTGAGCCATATTTTTGTGAAAAAGGTATCAAAACATTGGCACAAGTGTATCAAGATACCATTCTTGAGAAGGTAGTTAAGCCCCTTAACAACACCATGTTCAATAACCAAGTATGGACCTTCCAGCAAGACTCGGCGCCGGGTCATAAAGCTCGGTCCACGCAGTCTTGGTTGGAAATGACCGTTCCTGACTTCATCAGAGTTAAAGACTGGCCGTCATCTAGTCCCGATCTTAATCCGCTGGATTATAATTTATGGTCAGTTTTAGAGAGTACGGCTTGCTCTAAACGCCATGATAATTTGGAGTCCCTAAAACAATCCATACAATTGGCAGTGAAGAATTTTCCCATGGAAAGAGTGCGTGCTTCTATTGATAGCTGGCCTCAACGTTTAAAGGACTGTATTGCTGCGAATGAAGGCCACTTCGAATAAGCTTTTTATTCTTCGAATAAGAATATTTTAAATTGTTTTTTATTTATGTATTTGCAATAAAAAAAAATTTTTTTTTGTAGGAATATTTATGGCTAGACTAGGTATTTCTAAACTGATAAATGCAATACCTACTATATTTGAATAATTTTATGTGTGACTAAAATTTATTCAATATTATTAATGAAATATTCCAGTGAGAAATTGCAACGTGTAATGCTATTAGAAGAAGAAGTTCAGAAGTCACATATTGAAGAAGTCACAAGCAAAGCCAGAACAACAGCTTTAGAAAGAGAAATACTAGAGAGAGATAAAAATATTTATCAAGTGCAAGGAAAATGTAATGATATGGAGAAGGTTAGATAAAGGCAATGGATGTTTTATTTTGTGTGTAGTCTAAATATGTAATTAACTGTATTATATATTCCAGACTTTAGCGGAAAACTCCATTACAATAAAAAATTTGAATAATACTATTGATTTATTGAAGAAGGACAAGGTATGTTAACCATTTTCTTTTTTTACTAAACTTTGTTTTTGTAAGTTCACTTCAACTGCAATACGTGCAATCGATCTGTTAGTTACAAATTACCAATTATTATTATTACAATCTCTGAAGTTAGTTACAAAAAACGTCGCAGCAGCATAATTTCATAAAGGCGTGTTGCGGCGAGAAGTATGGCGAGCCTGCGTGATCGGTCATATGTCCAATCACTTCAGAGGTGCACACAACGGTTGCTTATGCTGTATTATTTGTCTTTATGACTGATTTCTTTTGTTTAAAACATACTTTTATTAAGCTAATATGCAATTTTTTTTGTGATCTAAATTAATAATTTTATAAATTGCCTTATTTGAAAATGTTTAGGCAAGTCTTGAAGAAAAATTAACAATTAGTGAATCACTGGCTAACAAAAACAATGAAGCAGCACATAGAACGTCAGAACAACTCTTAAAAGCGAACCAAATAATATCAAAACAAAATACAGACCTTATAGAAATGAAAGAAAAGGTAATTTTTATTTTTCTGTACAGATATTGTTTATAATTACAAAAAATCAATCCAAAACAATTACATAATTTTGTGCATAGGAATAGTTTATGAACTGAGGAGTGATATAGGCTACTCATTATCCCGGAAAAGACACAGTTTCTGTGGGATAAAATTTATCCCTTATAATAATATCCTAATAATAAGAATATTTAATATTCTTCACGCTAAAACGCATGAATGGATATTGATGGACTTTAGTACTAAGGCATAAAATAATACTCCAAAAATACTATACATGGTTCCTGGGATAGCTATTCTTCATGCTAATATGACTAAACAGATTTTAATAAAATTTGGTCTAGTGAGCATAGAGATTTCTTAGGTACCTAGCTAAGTTTCAGAATGTTCTAGGAACTCTTAGTGTCCTGGAGCGTCGCGTTCCTTTAGCTTTCGCAGTACAATTTTGTAGTCCACGCGGGCAAACCCGCGGGCTGAAAGCTAATTTGTAATAAAAACATTTTATTTAACTATAATATCTCTATGTATAAAAGAGAAAATTGGTGAACAAATAGATTAAATCCGGCGAAGCGGTAACTATTGGGTACTGAGTGTGTGTTGGCAACTAGGAATAATTTCAATTTTTAATTGGTACGTGATCAAACAGACTTGAGATCATTAGATGATTGGCGATTATTTCGCCGTTTTGTTCTGTTTAATAAAAAAAGATCAAAATTAACATTTATCAATTGAAAACATTTTTGATTAATACATTCCAATTTCAGCTTCTTTGTAGAACAGCTATAGCTCTAGAACAAGAAAAGGTAATAGAAAATAATACTAAGGAAATAGATTCATTGAAAACTGAAACCAAAGAAACCAAGCAAGAAATGGAAAAACTCAGAACTGAGTTGGGCAGTTTAAAGGAAAAATTTGATAACAATGAAAAAGCTTTGAAAGATAGAGATGAGACAATCAAGAATAATAATTTAGGTAGGTTTTTGAATAAATTTTGATTTAAATTATCATAATGTTTGTAACATTAAAATATTTAAAGCGTAACATATAATCATTCAGAAGTTTTACTTACATTAAAGTACTGTGTAGCATTGGTTAAACAAAAAGGCATATGAAGGTGCAGTTGGTTATATATCTTATACATTGGATGAGATGTTTAATAGTTACATATTTCATCAAGATCGGTTAAGTAGTTTCGGAGTTTATCCCGGACATACCTAGTGACACAAGATTTTTATTATATTGATTAAAGATATGAATTTTTTTTTTCTAATTCTGGCAAGGAGAATATTGTATATAAATTATCAGTTACAGTTTCAAATATTTTATATTAAAAATATTACAGTAAATTTACCCACTGCATGTGACATAATGTAACATTTTTTATATTTACAGAAACTAGTGAATCGAAAATATAGAAACCATTTTATTACACATTAATGTATAGGGAATATGCAAAGAGACTTTAGGAAACCTACAATAAGCATTCACCTTGTAGACTGACCGGGTGGTTAGAGACCCTAACTACAGAAACAAAGGTCACAGGTTTGAATTCCACCTGGGACAAATATTTGTCTGCATAAACATTCTATTTGTTCCGTGTCTGGTCGTAAAATATCTATATGTCGGTATTATAAAAAAATAACTATATATGTAAATTAGTTCTCTAATACCCATGATACACTCTGTGTAGTTTGGGACTAGATGGCTGTGTGTGAGATGGCCCAGATATTATTATTATATTATTTAGAGAATTCATTTGAAATGTATAAAACCTTAGATTGCAGATCGAGCCAAACTTTATGATTGGTCCAAATATGGTGTCTAAAAAATAAGAGGCACTAGCAAAAAAAAAAATTTAGGTCTCTGTTGCTTGTGTGCGATGTGTAACGTAGCGTTGGGCGTCGAAAAAACTTTACTGAGTCACTGAGTGAAGCGGAACGTTAAGAGATTTTATGCCGATCATCGCTTTTTTATCTCATTGATACGGCGTAAGAAGCACTGCACGTTTTATTCAAATGACTGGCTTTGCACGCATAACGCACGTTACTTCGCGTGCCAATGCAACTATCGCCACGCTTCACTCAATGGGAGACATATAAAGGAAAATAATTTTAAGGCGCTGCTTCAACCATCACATACTGTAATATTGGTACCTTCTTAAAATCTACTTTTAGTTTACATAATTGGTACATTCATTTTTTTTCGTATAACCTAAATTTCTTTAGTAAATAATATTTAAATCAAATGGCGTTTTTTTTTTTATTTTTTATTTACTTACTGTTTTTAAGCGGCTTCGATGATTGAAAATATTTACATGTTAATAAATAAAGAAACCAATGTATTTTAAATACAACATAGCATTTGTAAATTAAATTAACTTTTTAATTTGAAAATATCGAAATAAACTAATTTTAAACGTTAATATAATAAATAATAATAAAGTTCTCAAACCTCAATATGTGGGCTGTATATTGAAACCACTAGTCGCCGGTTTTTTAAACTTTTTTTTCACACTTTTATTTTTGGAGCACGAATTATATTTTAGCACTTATTACTTGTTGGTATCCACAATTTCACTGTATAGGTACCTTACTGAGCCCACACTCGCCTTATATACAATTTAGGCAGGTCCCTGTAAGACGGTCACCCCGCAGTTCTGAGACGACCAGAATGCGTTTTTTGTTCTATGTAGGCCAACATAGAATTCCTCTCGCCTACACAGAATCTCATACTATATTTTCTCTTTTAAGTATGCAATTTACATAAGTATTTAATATATCTTTCAGATACATAAACATTATAATTCTAACTTTACATATCAAATCGTTACAGCTCAATAACAGCGAATTTTCCGCCGGCGCGAAGCGCCCGTCGGCCTTCGCATGCCTGCCGTCGCTCCCTCTGGCTCTGAGGGCTGCGGGCAGGCGTGTCTTCCGTTCCGTTGAGGTCCTTCCGCCTCTTGTCCCTTCCCTTATCGTGTCGAAGACGGCGCGCACGGGATCGAAACGACCGTCGGTCGAGATATTGGTTTGATCTCGGTTCGGGGGTGGTGAGGCGTGTGCGGGGAGTTCCGTCGCACACCGCCGCCCGCCGTTCCTGAGAGGTGGGCGGAGCCACAGATGATTCCGATTTTCTATCTTCGGCGCTCCGCTTTTGACGATGGGTGATTCGAGTTACTGAGCTGTAATAGACATTACTATACCGAAATCCGAGAAGTATCTCTTTGATATTGAACCCGGACGGTGCATAGGCCGATATCTGTCCTCGAGATACTACTACTCTTAGGTAATAAAATACAAATACCAAATATACCACCATATACTCATCGTTGGTTGTTGTACATATGACAGTACAATTAATATTTCTTTTTTTCCTAATTTTATATAGCGGTGTGGCTGTCAGCAATAGTTAAGATATAAAGAAATGCTCTGCTAGGGCGCAAGAGGTAGTGCCAAGTGTAGCGCGCTAGGCTCCATCCAGCGGCCATAGTCGTTGGCGACTTTAAACACCTTAAATTAAGCATATTATGTAATAAATTTCTATTGTGTATTTTTTTTTCTAAATTTTTTTCAGTTATACAATGGTTACATAAGAAATTGGATGACAACCGTTTACCGATCAATTCAGGGAAGGCCAGTCAAAAACAAATTTCCAGTGCAACTAGCTCAACTCCATACTTTTTGCGCACCGATGACCCTATTGAGACTTTTCATGAAATCTCAGATGACACACCAAACTTTTATGCATCTAGACTGTATGTATTTTTTTCACGATATATCAATACGAACATATTTTCAATCACCCATGATACAAGCTTTGCTTAGTGTGGAACTAGATGGCGCTGTGTGGCATATCCTACATATTAACATTACATATAAAATAAGTTCTAGTAAAAAAATGTACAGATTTCTTTTACGTTCAATTGAATCTTCAGTTATTTTATGTCACAGCAAATGTTCACAAACTATCTCAGAAATTCACACATGATTTGTCTTTAACATACATTTAATTTAACTTAAATGTTTATTACATGTTTTATACCTTAGGTCAGATGTAGAGGAAAGCCCAAGGACAGAGGTATTCAGTAAAAATGGAAAAACTGGTTTGGATCCCAAATATCTTCGACCTGCATTTTGTGAAACCGAAGAAGAACAATTGAAACGTGACCATAGAAGTATGTATTATTGTATAATAATTTTTCATCATACAGTACATTAGAAAATAAAGAGTCGTTCAATAATAATACTTAATACAATAAAAAAAATAAACATGTAGATACAGACTGTTAGGTAGGTGCTACGAGAAAGTTACTATGAAAGTATACTAGTACTAACTGATTATGTTATTATATTATATATTTTTTGTATGTTCAATAACATCTATACTAGTGTTTTTCCTATTGTATTATTTTTAAGTTGACACTCTTCTAAACTCGTAAGGATCACTTGATACCTCAATCATTGACTGACCGATTGGCCGAGTGGTTAGAGACCCTAACTACGGAGCCAAGGGTCGCGGGTTCGATTCCCGCCCGGGACAAATATTTGTGTGCATGAACATGTCTATTTGTTCCGTGTCTGAGTGTAAAAGTATCTATTTATGTATACATTATATATATAAAAAATGAATATTTAAGTATATATATCAGTTGTCTAGTACCCCATAATACAAGCATAACACTTGCTTACTTTGGGACTAGATGGCGCTGTGTGGAATGTCCCAGATATTATATTATTATTATTATCTCTCGTCAAGTTGTTCACAAGGAACAAGATCATTACAATAGGTAAAATGCTTGCTGGTAACCGCCATATTGGATTTTTGTGTAACATTTCGCCTAATAGTACTTGGAAATGCAATAGAACTTTTGCACTTTGCCGCGTTTATTTGTGCGGTGCTGCGCTGTAATGTAGTCCTTAGCTAAGGTTATATACCTACAGTACAGCGCGGCGCCGTCGTAATATGTTAAAAAAAAAAAATGTTAATGTGGCCTTACCTGAAAATCAAAAGGAGCATTTCATTTATGAAAATTATCAAGTTTTTGAAGGGATACTAGCGACCGCTCGCGGCTTTGGAAGGACTTGTGTTTGTATATATCGTAATCAAAGTTAAACACTTGATCTTGACTTGAATCTGGTAAAAATTATTTAATTTTTTAAAAGCTTGAAACATAATTGAGTTGGTGTCGTTACTGTGAAAGTCGGTCCAGTACTTTTATAATTAATGCTATCTGAATCAGTGTCGATAAAATGAATATTGGTTATTTTCTTTTTTGTTTCATTCCGAAAATATAAGTATAATACTGCACATTTTCTTTGCTTTTTGATTCAAAAAGCATTCATTTAAAAAGTACAGAACCATCTTATGAAAATAGCACCAGTTTAAAGCTGAATTAGTAAATATTATTTTTTGTGAAGTAGTCACAACAACAAAAATAATATTTGTGTATTATGGCCATGAGAGTTAAGTAGATTTGGTTGCACGTAAGCGTAGAGTTGATTAGATTACATGTAAGTGTATTAACCAAGAATTTATTATTGCCTATTCAGGTTCAGCTAAATCAACTTTGACTGGTAAAGGTAAAGAGAACAAAGAAGTGATTCTCCCAAGAGTCAACTACAAAGAAAAGAAATCAACTCAAACAACTGATAAGACAAAGTCAGTGTCATATCGAACAACACCAGTGTCAGCATACTTTCCTTAATATATATTATGCAGATCACTTTGCAATAGTTATTACTAATGGGGAATCCACTTTGTATATGTTTCCATGGAATGAAGATAATGCATGGAAAACATTAGGAGTGCAATTATATTTGTATGTATAAAAATAACATCGCGCCAAAAATATTAATTAACAATAAAAATAAGTTTATAAAACTAGGACCTGACCGGCACGAGACCGGCGACGGTTGAGCGATGGCGGCCGCGGGGCGGCGTGATATGGCAGCGATATATACAACAGCATAGCATACTATAACAACGCGCACGAAACAAACGAGAGCAGAGCAGAGTGATCGATTGATTAAAGTATGATTTCGTCACGCGATTATATTTCGTGTATTTTATCAAAAGCTACTATATGGAACAGTGAAAACGTACACCATAAAAACAAGAAGGTTATAAAATATAAGGATATAAGAAAACTCTAGCGCGACTGACTGGTCGCTTTTTCGGGCCCACGCGAGACACCGCTGCCTTTCCGCCCCGCGTCTCGCCGCCCCGCGGCCGCGCACGTAACCTTACTAAAAGAAAAAATAAATAATGTCTACAACAACCAAATATAAAGTGTATTCAAAATGAAGCGAGAATGTATGAAACGCGGCTAATACTGTATCATCATCCTTAAAGTGGCCCATTATGTGTTCCTTTAAATACGGAAATAGGTTAAAATCACTATGGGCAAGATATGGTAAATTTGGTGATTTTTCCATTATTTCAAAGCCAAGTTCATTGGCAATCATCGCAACCCTGGATGAGTCCAATCGTTTGGGCCTACTGAATGGATAATATTGTTCTGATGGGCCCACTGTCTCATGCTAAAGCCCACGGGGACTATCGTTTACTACTATTACAGGTGGGTCTATTTTTAACATCTGCTCCACAACTAGGAACTAAATAGCACTATGTAGTGCGGTTTTGTAGTATCATGGTGCTGAAGCAGCGAGGCTTTGAGTATACAACGTACACTATTTTCAATTTAAATAAGTAATTTTTTTTTTTAAATTAAAACAAAACTTATTGTGATGACAGATGAACTAACATTTGCGTAACATGTCAGTATTTAAATTAAAATATCAACTTGCAGTCATATAGGTAAATTTCGATATTATTCATAAACTAGAATAATTATGCATGTCTGTTATTAGCGGCCCGTCCCGGCTTAGCACGGGTATATTCGTTCTTCATGTGAATCACTTTTTTTTATCTCGGTCTTATCTCATTTCCGTTCATCCTTTCCCGTTTTCGTTCCCATCGCAAAAAATACTTTATTGTTTCCGTTCTTGGCCCTGGTGTCGTTTCGTTTTCGTTTCCATTCTCGTCAAGAATAACTTTTTATCTCAGTCTTAAGTTATTCCCGTTCATCCCTTCCCGTTAATTAAAATTAATTAAATGAATTACACTTTCGCGCTGTACATATTTATATAATACTAGCGACCGCCCGCAGCTTCGCTTGCGTAGACGACACATTCCTGTTATAAGTAGGTACTGTTAATGTTCGATATGGTTTATACGTAGGTACTTTTTGCTGAAACTAATATTGCTTACACCCATTCAAACTTTCAATCTTCATTCCCCCCACTCCTTTAAGAAAACCGACACTCCCATACTTTTCACCTTCCGTTTCCCACTCTTAAAATGTGGAAATCCAAAAACCCTGAAACACATTATTATTTATTTATGCTAAAATTTTAATATTTCTAACTTTAAAGAATAAAGACTCATACAAAGCCCCTTCATCCTTCTCCCCATAAATTTAAAATTCGGAATAATCCTTTCTGAAAAATTAATACATAAAAAAATTAACCACTGTTTTAAATTTCACCTTCCTAGACTTAGTAGTTTCAGCTTTATCTACGTTGATAGATCAATGAGGACAAACGACAGACAGACACAAAAAGTAGCTGTCACTCTCGACAACCTTCTTTTACATCTAGAAAGTTTCATTAAAATCTGTTTAACCGTTATAGAAATAAGCTCGAATAGACACGTACAGACAGACAGACGGGTAAAAAGTTGCTTATATCACTCTTGACAACCTTCTTTCAGGTTTGCAAAGTTTCATTAAAATCTGTTCAGCCGTCGAAAATTAGCCAGAATAGACGCATAGACGTACAGACAAGCTGACGGGCAAAACGTAGCTTGTCACTCTTGACAACCTCCTTTCAAGTCTGCAAAGTTTTATTAAAATCTGTTCAGTCGTTTTAGAGATTAGCTCGAATAGACATGTAGATGTACCTAAACAAACAAGCAGACAAAAAGTAGCTTACGCCACTCATGATAACGTCACGTCATAAAAAGTAGCTCATTTCATTTCAGCTGCACAAATGCAATTATGGATCAGGTTGTGAAAATAACAAACACTCTTCAATTGTACGATATTATGTAACTTCAGCAATAGTGTCCCAGTAGGCCTACCAGTGCCCATCAGGATAATAGTAATAATAAGAATGGTCCAACTGCCCTGGAATTGTGTCCCGAGGCATTGACTTGGTGAACTTTTTAACAAAAGTCTTCCAAAACCACCACTGCAAATGAAAAACAATTATTTTATAGTTACAATCGGCTTATACTCGTAATTTATTAAATCAAGGCTAAGTCATTCACTTCATAGTACTATTTGTAATAATAATTTTTTTATAGTTCTAAATATTATCATTGTAAGTACCCATAGAAGTGAAGCCGGTTTGTGTCAAAGTTGGCTTTTTTTAAAATGAAAAGTGTGGTGCCCTGTGATTTCATTATCATGGAAGATAAGACTGCACCTTTATTACCTTCATTTTTACCATCCTTACGATTATGTCTGTTACTGACAGCTTATTGTATTTGATTTTTGATTATTCCTTAATACAATAATATATCAATATTGAAGACTGTTTTTTTTTTGTTATCAAATGTAATACTAAATATAAATTTTATTATAACAATGAAATAATAAATTATTATAGTAAGTTATATGTAAGTTTTAATTTCAAATACTCTCATCTCTGAGCTTTACATTATCACCCATTTACATTATCACTACATCTTATAAAATACAGTCCCCTGCCGTGTCAGTCTGTCTGAACGCGATAAACTCAAAAACTACCGAACGGATTGGCATAGGTATGCTTGACAGCAATGAACAGAGTGATTCAAGAGGAAGGTTTACGTGTATTAATTTATAAATGTTTTGTGCAAATTAGTTGAAATATGACGATTATAGTTGAAGAAGTCGAAAAACAATGGTGTCATATGATGAGGTGATTGGAAAGCAGTTTATACGGATATATTATTAATCTTTATCAAATTATATACGTTATTTACCTTCAACATTTCATGCAGATTATGATTGCCCTTTACACCATACAATTTAAATTCATATCTTAGGAATTATCGCGAAATAAAAACTACCGCGTGATTAGAGGCCGGGCGCGGCACATAGAAATCGCGCACACTGGCACAATTAGGCAAAGTTTCTAGGGTTGCCGATACCTAGTTTGTGATATATTTCAGCATAGAGATCAGAATTGCCTTGTAAGCGTAAAATTATTTGCAGACATTTGCAAATCTTCCCATATCCTGGTGATGAAAGAAACCTGTTTTATATGCAAACGCGGCAACATTACATTGCAAAAATCCTAAATTATTTGGTAGTAGAAAATCGGAGTGGAAAAATTTAAAGTCATTCACTGAACTTATCTGAAATATTTTGAAAAAAATCTAACGAATATACATAAAAGTTTGCAGTGATATTCACACATTTTTTGAATTTCGTCATTCTAATTAATACGTCGAAATTTAAATTTAATTGATCCAATGCACCTGGATGAATGTACAAACGGACGTAAAACACGATAATTCAAAATACTATTATAATCTTTTAAATGATTTATTACTTGTTACATTTTTATTCCGTTACTTCACAATGTGATGCACACAATGGGTTCAACTTATAATATTATTTTACGATGTAAAATGCCGAGCGAAACGTGTGATCTTGTTCGTGATTTTATTTATACCAAAGCATTGAAATGTATCTACTGATTTTTTAATTTTGAAAAATCTATACTTTAATTAAGGTATAAAAGCTTTTGTTTTGTCACGTCTCTAGTCCCCATACCGATGCGAAGTTTTCAATGTATATAAAGAAATTTTTTAGTTTGTTCTTATGTATAAATATTTACAGAATTGGCAATAAAATACATTAAAAATACTCCAAGTAGGATGAAATTACGTTACATATAAATCTAACCCACATGTTTGAAGCAACAAGCTGATATGACACTACAACAGAAAAAAACACTATGCCTTATATGCTCTGCTACCCGTGCGAAGCCGGGGCTGGTCGCTAGTTGTCTATAAAGGCGAGATTATCTTATTAACAATTCACCATGTGAACTGGTCAGCGAAAGTAATTATACATAATTCAAAGTAATATATTCATTTTCATGGTAGTTTATAAATTATAATTTTAATCAGTCTGCACATTATCACGACACTGTCGTCGGTGTCAGTGTCGTGATAGCCCAGAGCGCAACGAGCCTGTCTCAAATTTGGCCCCATCGGGCCATGGTTCGAATCCGGGCGTGTACCAATGAGTTTTTCTGACTTAAGTACACAATATCACTGACACCGTGCTTCGGAGGGCACGTTAAGCAGTCGGTCCCGGACGCTGTCAATAGATGGCGGTCGTTACAGTTCCCAACCCGCAGTGGAGCAGCGTGGTGGACTTGAGCTCCAAGCCCCCCCTCACCCTGGGGGAGGCCTAAGCCCCTGCAGTGGGGTAAGAATGGGCTGATGATGATGCACATTATCAACCAAATTGATTCAGTCTCTGAAGAAGAAACAAACATTTTAGTTAGTTGTTTGGAATTTACGATTGTGTTTTTGTGATTTAGTGCTAATACTGTGTCGAGATTTTTAGTACCTTGTAATATATCTTCTTCTTCATCAGCCCATTTTTACCCTACTGCAGAGGCTTAGGCCTCCCCCAGGGTAAGGAGGGGGGCTTGGAGCTTAAATCCACCACGCTGCTTCACTGCGGATTGGTGATTGTAATGACCGCCATCTATTCACAGCTTCTAATATACGGTGATTGTCAAAGATAAAAATTAATTTAACGAAAGTTAGCGTATAAAATGCTGGGTGGGCGAAGCAACTCGAAACGTGGTAGACAGCAACCGCTATTTATCTCACTTAGCTCATGGTGGCACGAAAAAATATGTTTAGCCTGTCGGAAAGGGTGTGCACAGGATTGGTAAATAGTTTTAAATAGCATAAATATGTTGGAAAAGTTATGTACTAGCTTTTAAATGAAACAAAACAAATTCATTGAGAAATTTAATCACTTCGAAGTGTACATTGTAAGGTAAACAAAAGTATAGTAAAATGAGAAAGTGAACTTTTTAATTTTCATATCAAATTAGAACATAAATCTTTAATATGGAAATTCTTAACCACGACAAAGCAACTAATATCTGCGAAATTATATTTCAATGCCAGTTGCTGTTTTGATACTTTTCAAAAGTTTAGCATTCGCATCTTTATAGTCCACTGGTTGTGCATTCATCACTACAGTCTTGAGGCGCGCTTCATCCTGCAAACAGTAAACTTTTTTTACTTTTAATTGTAATGCAGGCACTTCACGCTCGGGCGAAGCGCTCGGCTACCATCATAATTTAAAATTATAATATTGTCATGATAGAAATTAATAGCATATAACATCTTATTTTAGTAGTATATTAAAAAAAAAAAAAAAACGATTTGGCTCAATATGTACAGGAAAATACATACAGCCATTTCATTTTATTAACAGTATAGGGTCATATGAATGAACAGTTAAAGGATAGTTCTTCGCTTTCTATTACTAAGGGGCACTTCACGCACGTGTGGAAAGGCCGCTCGCTACTTTGATTTTTCCCCAAAATACCGACAAAAAAGCGAGCGGCGACGAACCGAGGCGAGTACACAAATTGACACGAGCGGACCCTCTTCACGCTCACGTTCGCCTCCACACGGCGAGCGTGAAGTGCCAGCATAACCATTTGGTCATGTCAAAAAAAAAAAAAACTTAAAGCAGTTTTGGCCAGGTTTAACATGAACAAGAGTTAGTTAAAAACATTTTGCTGAGCATTCCTTCTGTCCAATATAAAGTTTTAAAAATCGCCCGTGTTATGTATAGCGAACGATAGTCGTAGCTTCTCTATTTGCTCCAAACAAAATCATATCAAACAAATGCATGGAAAATTATTATTTTACAATTCGGAAAAGTGAGACTAGGTAATATATTTTTTAAAGTACTTTTATTCAATTAACAGGTATTAAAATCAGATTCCCAGAATTCTTTATAATGTTCAATATCATAAGAACTCTGTATAACAACTGATTAAATAACCAATTTAAATAAAAATAAACTATAGTAAAAATCAACTAATGTGCCAAAAGATAGCAACGCCTGTACCACGCCCGACGACCGCTTGGCCTAGTGTGTAGCGATCCTGTGTACGAAGCTAGGCGTCCCGAGTTCGAATCCCATTCGAGTCAGTATTTTTATGATGAACATTGATACTGAGTCTTGGTTGTTATATGTGGTGTCTTCGCTTGGCACCCAGGACACAAGCTAATGCTTAGTTTGGGGCCTAGACGTTGTTGAGTTATTATTATTATAATATGATTTGCTACCAGACAGCAAATAACGTTAATCTATCGTTGTTGACTGTCGGGCCATAGAATGTCACGTTTTCGTATTGCTAAGTTTCGGGTTACAGGGGCCCGTTACTATGACATTCGACGCAATTTTTGTTACGTTCTCAAGTGATATGATATATCGTTATTAAAAAAATAAAAACGCATACCATAATGCTAAAACTTTTATTCCCCGTTATTTGGGTTTTACTATATTTGATAGATTATTTCAAAATTAATATTTATTAATTTTCTGTTTATTGTAGTTCTGATCACAGAAGAACATAAATAATGTGGAAAACACTTACACTATAAGTTTCCATTTTTGTACGGAATTTGAAAAGGAATGATTTGAATTTAACATCCTCAAACAGCTCTACATAAGCTGGCTTATCATGCTCGTACATGCGGCCGACGTCTGCAGCACTTTTTTTACCCAGCATCACTTCAGCAGCCTCATTAAAAGCCGTAACACGCTGATCACCGGTAGGGTCGGACACATTTGCCTGCAATGTTCAAATATTGTGTCATAAAAATTAAATATATCTACAAGATTCATTGTAGTTCGAATTTTAGTACGTATTTAATGATTGCGTATAAAGCATGAGGTCACAGAAGGTGAATTTTATCTTAATTTACCGATCATTTTAATATTCTCTTATTGGAAAAGAATTAACATGAAAATGACAATATTATAAGTGCAAAAAAATGTCTCGTGCGATTTGGGGCTGCCAAACCGCACCAGACCAGGTTTGTAGTATAAATATAGTAGGTGGGCTGCTGTGATATCCCTGGAAATGGCAATGTCTAGACTAGTGAAAAGGTCAGGGTTGTCCCAAAATATTTTATATAATCATTCTTAATTATTATTGACAATTAATAAAAGTAAATATGCGGCACTAATACGTAAACCATATTGAAACTTTCTGGATTCCTATAAATAAGGCCTGATATTTTACTTATGATAAATTTATTGTTTTTCAAAATATATGCCGCCATAATTGACACATTTTTGCATCTGGTGGAACCATTGTAAAAAGCAGTTGGACCAATCTTCTTTAGAGACCTTTTCAATAGCTTCATGGAACGCACTCGCCGCCGATTCCGGGCTCGTGAAACGTATGCCTCTAAGTTTATCTTTAATTTTCGGGAACAAAAAGAAGTTACATGGTGCGAGGTCTGGACTGTATGGCGAATGCGTCATCAGTTTTACATCTGAACCCTTCAAATACGCTTCTGTTATCTTAACGGTAAGTGAGAACACATTATCGTGATGAAGGACGCTTTTCCCGAACTTGACTTATGACAAACTTTTATAGCAAGACTCCAGCTATCGAGGCCAGAGGGGTCACTTTGACACTCTGTATGTATTTCCTCTGTGTCAGCGTGGTGAGCTTATGGTCCAAATACCTCAATCTTGAGGAAGGGCTGTGTACTCTAAGAGGCTTAATGGTGATGATAAAAATATTATGTAGTTTAAAAAGATTTTTTTATACATATACAAAATAGTTACCCCCAATAATAAACGATATTTGTAGTTAGGATATTCTCGATTGCACTTCTCACATCGGAACATGCCATTCTCTTGATCAACCAGTTTCTTGTTGCACTGTTCTTGGGGACAAGCTTTATATACTGCATTTTCGGAGAATATAAACGTTATGACACCCAACAGTTGATAGTAATCACCTATAACACAAATTATTTACACAGTTTTGATGTAAACATTTTCATGTAAGCTTGAATACTGTTGCATCTGTAACTTTTGAACATTACACATTTGTTTAACATTAATCAAACATGCTAATTAGACAACATCCAATTACTTCAGTTGACACTCTGAACTAAACAGTGATATATGAAAACACTTTGACGCATTTCAGTGACTTTTTTATAGGCAACACAGTAACTAGACTGTGATGATTTTTTAGTAAATTGCACATAGTATATTTTTGTTTTACTTTTAATTAAATAAAATATTTGCAATAAAAATTTCACAAATATTCAGTATCAAATACCTTTTTCTCCAGAGCCCAGCTGGCGTGCTTCGGCTTCACTAAATGTAAGCCACTCACTGCTGCCACTTGTATACAAGCCGGACCTAGACACAAGTAATGAATATTTCAAAAATTACATTTCATTTTTAGTACACACGTTAGTTTTCAAATAACTACAAAACTGTATCACATCATACCAACTGTGAAATGCAACGTCTCAAACAAGCCAGTCACAAAAAGATGTATATTATTAGAAGTATCATATTATTATCAAAAAACCATTAAATAAAAAAATTATCAAAAAGGTGGTTCTAAAATATGAAATAATCAAATAACCGCGAACCGTGTTTACAATGGCAATTATTTACCTATGCAGTCTACGGGCCACGCACGACGGTTTATTAACATCTTAAAGTTTATTGATTTGATTGATAATAAGGGAAAAATACAGTAAGGATAAACAAATCAACTGCAGTGCCCCCTGGTGACCATGACTGTAAAACATAGTTAAGAACATGCTCGGAAGTAATACGAAAAAACCGTATCAAAATCCTAGCCGTTTCAGAGAAACACATTTACTGTAGCGCTCCCTGGTGTTGTACTTTATACGCAAAACATGTCTAAAAACGTGAGCTCAAGTGATACGTAATACAAAAAAATCGCTTCAACAGTTTTTGAAGGAAATGGTAACACATACGCACAAACCACAACCTCTTACCCCAAATGTATATACCGTCTCTGTCTCGTTGTGTGTAAAAAAAAAAGAAAATTCGATCAAATTACTCACTTAGCAGACACATTGACAATTTCTGTGTTTGCACCTCCGTGATCATACCATGCCCTTAACACATGCGCCTCAGGTATATCCGGGTTTACACGCATCATAGTGCTGCCCATACACGACAAGGATTTACTGCCGTTGAATTCCGTCAAACGGACACCCTAAAAAGACATTTCGTTAATATACATTCTACAAAAATGGTAAATAAATCAGATTTAATACATTTTGTTTTTCATTATTGAAATGGGAACTCATTTGAAAGTGTAGTGATTTCTATTAGGTAAAAAAAGTACCTACTTTAACTGATATAACAGGGTTTGTGCTTCCTTCAAAAGTTTCAGCTTCTTTGCCCCACAATGTCAAAACAACCTGAAATATTATAGATAAAATATCAATTACAGCAAGCAAACGATAGAGTTCACGATTACCCTTTGGCTGCTAAAAATAAATATATACCAGTGAAAATTCGCTGCACCTTTCATGTGAAATCAAACTAATTCAAACATTTTATTTCTTTGATGATGACAGCTAAATTACTGGCAATGCTAAGATAGCGCTGATGCCCAGACGCAGTATGGTTATGATGGTACGCGTTATATGCATCAATGTTACTACGAGTGTGTGAGTGTGAATAAAATATTATTTTGATATTATGCGGCAGCACAGAATGAGTTTTATCTTACCGCACCACTAGATGAATCCACCATAGTGACTTCCCTCTTTTTCAGTTGTCTGCCAGAATTCCGAGCTGTTAATTCCTGAATGTCGCTAACTGAGGTACACACACCAATCACATCTGGTGACAATGCAACATTACTTTGGTTGATTTCTCAATAGCAAAATAAAACACATTTATTATTAAAAATTTGTCTCATATCAAATAGTATCATGTCATATATTTCTAATAGATGAAATGAAACTATTTTAATAATGGAAAACATTAAAAGCTACCAACAGCAATGAATATACTTATGCAATACAGTCAAAGCCTACATATTGGCAATTTTTATAAAAACCTTCTGCAAAAGTGAGTTGGGTATGCATGTCACGGATTATGTACTATGCTAATATATTGTGTTATAATCCATTCATATGATAGTTGTCAATGATATATATATGTCAGGTGCTATCTACTGATATCATTTTAAGCTTTTATATATGTGAATTTATAAAGCTTCCACTAAGCTTTTGTTCAATCTAAGTCGAAACGAGTAAGTTCACAGTAAGATAAATGAGTATCAGCGGGGCGAAAGCAGACCCGCACTTGCGCATACCCACATCCACGTCTTTGAAAACCTTGATACACAGCCACCGATGCAATATACCGAGACAATCTTCGAAAGCGTCTTCCGAACGGATCGCTGGATCGGACCACAAGAATATTTACACTGAATGCGATACCGGTGATGACCCATTTTACAATACATGACACCATCCATTTTATTTCAAGATTCTATTTTAGACGGTCGCTTGGAAAAATAAATACAACACACCGAACCTCGACACACAAACGGAATCAATGGGTTAAAAAACAAAACATGAGTATGGATGAGCAAAGTGAAAGTTACATTAGCTTTATTGCTAAATCCAAATAAAAAAAGAAAAATATGTGTTATTTTAAAATTATCCGTCGGCAGTTTTGCACCCACACGCACGCCGATCACGCGTTGTCTGTCTCCACAGACAGATCACAACAGAGGGGTGTGCGATCGCTGGCTAGTGATCTACCGCACGCAGGGGAGCCATACACGGAGAGCGATTGGTTACAAACACAGACCAGTCAACTTTTAGACCACGCTTTAATAAACGTCAGTACGAAAACGAAATCGCCAAAAAGTGGCGGGGTGCGGGGAGAGGTCGGCTAGTTTTCATTGGCTCGTTCAAAATTGACAATTTAATGGCTTCCGACGTGCTTCCAACTGACGGCTCACTAGTGACGTAGTTATGTAGTGTCACTACATAGCCTTGGCGAATGCTACTCCCTGTCAAAACGTGGTCTATAAGGTTGACTTGTCTGTGGTTACAAAGAACGTATGTCGGATCCGCGGCTGTGTGGTCTTCAAAGGAAACAAGATGTTTAGCATGATCTGTATTAATTACTCTTAGAGGTTTGCTATAGTGTTGACAAGTATTTTTTTAAGGAGCTCATTTTGAGTCGTAAAAGATAACAACAAAAGATTTTTAAAACAATAACCTTTGGATTATCTGCAAAACATGAAAGTCAGCTTAAACATGAAATTTTATATTTTTAACAATATATTACAATTTTGAAGGTGAGCTACAGTGATAGATGTATGACAGATGGACAAATAAGCCTAAAAGGATTCTGTTTCAGTTTTGATCATGAAAATCCTTATAATGATAATAAATTAAACTCACCGAGAATGCTCTCAGGGCTCCGATTAGCTATTTCACTAATAGGCACAAAGTCATATTTCACACTGGGAACAGAACCTGCATCTTCCATACATTCTACGACAGCAGTATCAGGTGTGAAGGTCATTTCATAGTCATTTTTCAGTGAGGAAAACTGTTTGTTAGCAGTTTTTAGCTGACAGCGACTGATGTAGTACACTTTGTCTACCTACAACCAAAAGTACACTTGTACTTACTGTAAGAAAAGCTTTAATCGGGTACAATCAGGCGCGGGTCTTCCTTGAAAGCCAAAAAGCCATGCATGTCTAAAATTTTCCATAAAAAACACAGAAATGAGAGTTAGAAGAAGTGAAAGTATTTGAATTTCGCGCCAGCTTGTAATGGCTGCGCTATTTCGACCTATCACGACACGGGACCGAGTGACCTCGCCGAATTCGGACGACACGGCCCCGCGAATGCCAGAAATAGATGGCTTTTCTGTTTTTCTCTTTCTTACTCGTAGGGATATATGGCATCCATCCCTCTCACGTTTTTGTCGTATTACATTGATATTTATCGAAATTCCATACGTGTCTTAGGCCAGGCTTACAAAGTGAAGTTCGCGCGTGTTATTAAGGCTCAGCCCAAAGTTACAGAAATTTCGTGTTTCCGTCCCACTTCCCCGCAACGTTTACGCTTGGCGACGCATGCCAGATAGGGCGGCGCGCGCGGCGCTCGGCACGGCCGCTTCGTTCTAACGCATATACGGGCGTACGCCATCTCTTCATCAGTAGTCTGTAAATCATGTCCCAATAAATCCCAAATAATATTTTTATTGCTTTTAGTCTTTGTATGATATATGGTTGTTTCTATTTTATGATTATTTATATGAAAACGATTAATTAATAATAAAAAAAGGTAAAAAAGATAAACTTTTATCTTCGCCACTGGGAATAGAACCTAGGCCTCCACCATTCGCCCGTAACTGCGGTGCAACAACGATATCACCATACTTAAAACCAGGGCATCTTGGCATTCGACTAGTAATAGTATATGCAAAATATTCAGCTAAATCTTCAAATAAACTGAATTCCGTTTTTTATGTAAAGGTGAAAAGGTACTCATATGATGCGCAAAACGGAAAAAGAGGCATGCTTGACATTCAACATGTAATCTAATCTTACTAATGTAAGAAAGTTTGGATGGATGAATGGATGTTTGTTATTCAATCACGCCTGAACGGCTGAACGAATCTAGATGAAATTCAGCACAGATTGATTATAGTCTGGAATAGCGCATAGTCTACTTTTCTCGGGATTCGGGGGGAGAGGGAAGGGTTACTATGCGTGAAAGTACTCAATACTTTAGTAGTTTATGGCACTTGGAGCACTTAACAATGTCATTATTTACAATAATATATATTGTCTACATTTACATTTTAATGGTAAAAAGTCCGTCCGTCATCAAACGAAATAACGATTTTATAAGAGCCATTAAAATGAAAAAATGCCAGTCACGACGATGATGCAAGTTGGAAGTTAAAATTTTTTTGAGGATGAAACTTTTCATGTTCATTTGTCTCAGATTTCATATATTAAATATACTGTTTTAGGTCCTGTAGTTTTTTTATGAAATAAAAAATATCTACAATTCTTCTTTCTTCTCCTCCTTCCACTGCTTCGTTTTGGACGGCATCAGACCTAGACATAAAACGAATGAAATATCAGATTTATAACAAACTTCGGTTATGTTATCAAAACTTAGGTACTGCTTGGATACATTATTTTACTTTTTGACTACTAAAATGTCTAATTGTGGATTTCATTTTTGTAGGCTGCTTAGAGAAATTTAATACCTTTACAGGGAATATAAAGATTCAAATAAAAACGTTTACGAAAGCTACTCCATAAAATGTGGATCCGTACCCAAGATTACCTAATATTACAAAATAGAACAAATAAATTAAAATACTAAAGAGCAGGTACAATATAAGATCAAAAAATAAAGTGGCAAATCCCAAAACCATTCCGCACTAAAACTTACCATACATTATCTTTTTTCGGCTTTTGCTTCCTTTTTATATGTTTCTTTATAATTTTTTTCTTGTTTATGTACATACGTCTTGGTAAATTTACATCTAGTGCCCTGAATTTTAAATTTATAAATGTATATTTGAATATATAAGTATATTTATGAAAAATACCTTTGAGCACTATCCTCTTTCGAAGTAGATGGTAAAACATTTTGTAGTTCAGCAAAGATGGATCTGAAATAGGTTTCATATATTAAAACAGAATGTCGAGTTTGATAACCTCAACATATTTTAAGAGAATAAAAAATATATAATAACGACTAGATTTGTAAAATTATATTTTAAGATTTTAGTATATTTATGAAAAATACCTTTGAGCACTATCCTCTGTCGAAGTAGATGGTAAAACATTTTGTAGTTCAGCAAAGACGGGTCTGAAACAGATTTAATAAAATAAACCAGAATATCGAATTTGAACGAACCTATTTTAAAAAACTGACCAAATGCGAGTTGGACTCCGCACACTGTGGGTTCCGTGAATTAAAAACTATTTTTGTGTTTTTGATTATTATTTTTACAAATATTTTGCGTAAGTACGTAAAGCATTAGCCGCCGGCAGCTAATATATATTTTTAATTGATATTTTTATGATTTATTGAACGAACAGGGTTCGGAGAAATTAGCAATCACGCTAACCGTTGTGGTCGTTTCGCCACTGAGTCAAGCTAACACAATAGTACCTATTTATTGCAAATGTACTAGTCAGCAAAGAACGTTCGCTTTTTTGGATACATAGAATACATTTTGTTTTTGGTTTTTTTAGTAAAGTTCACTCTGATATTCAGTTCTCCGAATGCGCATTTTCTGTTTTCCGGTTTTTTTTTCGAAACCTGGCTATTGAAATTGTGAAGATTTATCTCAATTACCTACTTATACTGTACCTAGCTAACCGTAAGGCCTCCGACAGAGCTCCGCTGGCGATTAGCAGCGCGTTTCGTATGCAGTTCTCTACGACGCCGACGTACCTACCTACATGACAGACATCAGCGTCGCTTTGTTGTAAGTCTAAAAACAAAGTTGCGAACGCACGCCACATCGCATGATATCTACCCAGTAGGTACCTACCTAGTACTACAAACACTCGATTAGGAAGACACCGTTTGAATGATTTGTGTGTGCTTTGCCTTATAACTAATTAGGTAGCTACCTATGTCTATTACTCACCTATCGACAATATTCATGATATTATTATTCTCTTGATGTAAGTTCGTGTCAGTGATCAACGTGATACACAGATCCACTTCACCTGTAGATACTTTTCTAGATCTGAAAATGGTAGGTAGTTAGGTACTTGGTAAGACTTTTACTTAGCGACGTGCGATCGTTTGTTTTGTGGTAGCCCCTATAGGTACTACCTATTGCTTGTTTATAAGTAATTTGTAGCTAGGTATCTCGTTTCATTGGCTAAAATACTTTATTTATAAATATTAGGTATTTTCCAAAAGTAATATAAAAAACAAAGCGAAATACGAATCTGTGAACCCTACATTATACGATTTATCTCGTTTCTCTGATTTTAGTTTATTTATAGATAGATAGGTATATAGTTCAATAAAAATAAAATAAAAATAAAACTAAATAAAACGCTAGGAATCGAACCTGCGTACCTCACTAACATGATTTATCTCGTTTTGCTGGCCTTTTTTATTCACATACTTCAACAGACATCAAACTTCATATCATATATCAATAAAAAAAAAGCATGCGGGGATCGAACCGGCCAACTTCAGAACGGTTTCTTGAATTTGTGTTACGCGCTATGGGTACTAATTCCAGCAAGACGAAATTAGCAATACTATTGAAATCACAAACTTGAAAAAAACATTGAATAAAATTTATAAAAATACACTTAGAAATTTTACTAGCTTACCTTATTACGTTCATCAACTGTTTTTGTCTATTTCGATTCATCTTAATTTTAAATTTTCTGAATAGTTTTTGTTTATTCCCCATATTTCCGAAGCACAATATACCCCTATAACACAATCACAGCAATAAACGAAAACCAACGCTTGAAAAAAATAATGAATTTATTCGATGGTAATTTGTGTGCTCTCCAAAACAAGTAGTACGTGTACACGTTCTCACTTTGAGAGGCCGACTGAGGCTCGGGCCGCTTGAGCGGGGCAGGTAAATACGCTGCCCGTGGTGTAAGCAGATGAGAACTATAGCGAACTCGCACAGACTGAATTAAACGTAAGCGTCACGACCTCAAATATATTTAAAAAAATTATTATAGACATAGTACAAACAATACAGCCTAAACGCTTCTATGAATGGATGAAGAAAAATACAGAAAATAATAGTGTAAAGTTTCACAGCACTAAGATGGATAAGAACTTAGCCAGATGAAATTTTTGTTATTTTTGAGCGCTTACTTTGCGATTTTTTTTTATCGAGAAAATTTTATGTAATTATGTTTTGAAGTCTATGAATGGATGCTTTAAGCTTTTAAAATCATGTATGTATTTTCTTTTTATTGTAAAAACTGCTACCTTCCATAAAAACTCAACAAGAAAAGAGTGCTCCTCGGTGCTCCTACAAAAAGGCGCAGCCTTAACTGAGACAATTTGATGTAAAATACCTAACTTCATTCTTCTTCATTCAATTGCTTTGCTGTGTTGTTACTGCTGTTAAAATTGTGTTAAATTCATTGTGATAAAATTAAGAAATGGAAATTTCGGAGAATTGCAATGAATTGAAGTGTGTATCGCAGTTATTGCATAATAACAAGATAAGTAATTTAACCTATACAGAACGTAAATTCTTAGTCCATAGCATACGACCTACACCAAACATGGATATAACTTCTACAGTTTCTAATCGAAAACGTAATTTTAGTAGAATAATTTACAAAACTAATTGGATAGTTGGTTGTTCCCACTTAAACAGTTTTTTTTGTTGGTATTGTATTTTGTTTTCATTAGATTTAAATACTCCTTGGACCGAATTAAGTGGTTATAAAGATCTTAATAACATCCATAACTCTATTAAAAAGCATGAAATATCACAAAATCATTTGAATTCCACTATAAAATTTCATTCTTTTGGTAAACAGAGAATTGAAATGTCTCTTTCACGTCAAAGTGCCGAAAGTATTATAACGCACAATGCGAAAGTTGATCACAATCGAAATGTTTTTCAAAGATTAATAGATTTAGTATGCTTATTAGCTTCTCAGGAACTGCCATTTCGCGGGCACAGAGAAAGTACTGATTCTATGAACAGAGGAAATTTTTTAGAAACTTTAAATTTGTTAGCCAAATACGATCCTACTATGCGCAAACATATGGAACAACCATCTCCCACTTATTTGTCGAACATAATACAAAACGATCTCATTAATTGCATTAGTTCAGTCATAAAAGCGCGAATATCATCTCAAATTAAAAGCACATCTTTTGTTTCTGTCATGATCGATGAAACTTCAGATATTAGCGGTAAAGAACAACTGTGTATAATTTTTAGGTATTGTATTGACAATAAAGTTTATGATCGATTTTTAGGTTATACAGATGTGTCAAATAAAAGAACCGCTGACGCGTTGTCTAATATTTTATTAGAAACAATTAATAAATATACTTGTTCAGATAAACTATTCAGTGAAACTAGCTCCTTCTTTAGTTCATTAAATTCTCTATCAAAAATTTTTCACAATAGTAGTAAGCGTTTGGCACTATTTATGAAAATTTGTAACAAACGTATACCCCAAGTAGTTCCCACGAGATGGAGTTACGCGTCACGATCAGTGAATGTGGTATACGATCAAAAACAAAATTTGACACAGTTGTTCGATGTCATTTTAGAAAATCCGGAAACCTGGGACGGAGACACGAATGAAAGTGCTGAAAATTTCAGCAATTTATTAATTTAATTTAACTTCAACTTTTTCCTTTTAAGTTTTCATTTAATATTTGAGAAAACAGATCATCTTTATAATTTATTGCAAAAATCTAAGGTAGATTTGGGTTATTGTACCAAACAAATAAATGCTTTTGATCTTTGGCTTCAAAATACGTTTCGTGAAAAATTTGATGAAATATATTCCCGAGTTTATGAGACTTGTGCTGCTCCAAAATTAAAATGAAAACGTGGGCTCGATTGCATTAAAACTTATTACAAGCGCATTTTTTTTTGAAATAATAGATAACGTATCTGCTGAGATTCGTACTCGTTACAGCGATATTAATAAATTAGTTTTCTTGCATTTAATGAAGCCGTCAAAATTTGAATATTATAATAATTGTTTTCCATTACAAGAATTTGACTCGTTAACTCAACATTACGGACATTTTTTTGATTTAGAAAAATTAAAGCGTCAATTAATTTGTCTATACTCTACCGCAGAACTTAAAAATTTACATGTGTTCAAGTTGCTGGATTTTTTAAACGATAATGGTTTAACAGATTCGTTTGGTGATATTGTTAAATTAGCTCACTTGATAATTACTATTCCGACGAGCACAGCCTCGGCTGAAAGATCATTTTCGGCACTGAAAAGAATCCACACCTATTTACGCAATACTTCCGGTCAGGAACGAACTTCCAATCTTTCTATTATCGCGATAGAAAAGGAATTACTTTTAGAACTGAAACGATCAGGTTTATTTTATAATGAAGTCATTGATGAGTTTTTAAAGACGGAAAGACGCATTGATTTAATATACAAATAATGTTTTTTTTTTCTTCTTACACATCATTTCATTGCAATAGCGAAAAATCTACTGTTTTTTTTAATCATTTGTTAACAGCAGCAGTTACAGCCTTCAAAACCAACACGGCTTTTTTCAAAGCCACTACATGTATGATTTTGTGGTATCGTGCTTAAAACTGCCATTAAATACATGCTTGTGGTGAGCTTAGAATAATTAACGGCGGCGGGGCGCGGCGGCGCGGCAGCGGGCGCTTTGAAGATTCCACCAAAATGATTTTAAACTTCACATGTCGTGTTGGCGTAGCCATGTTCCGAACCCACCACACGCCACTGGGTACAATGCATGATTAGAAGTTGCTAATTTTTATTTTTGGGTATTATACATTTTAAATTGTGTACAAAATGCAATTCAGTTGTTCGAGTGAAGTTAGAAATGTCTTACTTTCAATGAAACATTCCAAAATAGAACTTGAAAGTAAAATAACTCATTATAATAATATTATATGTGCGTCAATCTGAAACTTTCTGGATTCCTATAAATAAGACCTGATATTTTACTTATGATACATTTATTGTTTTTCAAAGTATATACCACCATAATTGACACATTTTTGCATTCGGTGGAACCATTTTAAATAGCAGTTGGACCAATTTCTTTAGGGATCTTTTCAATAACTTTATGGAATGCACTCGCCGCCGATTCAGGGCTCGTAAAACGTATGCCTCTAAGTTTATTTTTAATTTTCGGGAACAAAAAAAAGTCGCATGGCGAGGTCTGGACTATATGGCGAATGCGTCATGCGTCAGTTTTACATTTGAACCTTTCAAATACACTTCTGTTACCTTAACGGTATGTGAGGACGCATTATAGTGATGAAGGACGACTTTGCTTCGAGGATGCTTGGATGCTTTTCCCGAACTTTTTCTAAGACTCAGGGCAAACAAGTGTTGATATATTAATCTGCAGTTACTGTTCTTTGGTCAAGTGACACTATTGTGTAAAGTCCTGATTTGCCAAAAAAATAAGCAACCATTTTCTTGGTAATGGTTCGACTTTCCTTAACTTTCGTTGGCAAATCTTAAAAAGTAAAGACCCATTCTGCCGATTGACTTTTTCTTTTCGGTTCAAAGCAGTACACGCAGGTTTCGTCACCTGTCACGATGTTATTGATAGACAATGATTGCCTTCCATTATACTTTGCTACAATTTTTCGACACCACTCTACACGCAGTCGTTTCTGGTCTTTCGTCAAATCATGCGGTGTCCATCGAGTGTAAAGCTTCCGTACCATCAGATGGACATGTAAAATCTTTGCACTTCACTCATTCCAATGCCTAATACAGTACGAATCTGCTGAAATGCATTTTTTTATCAGTCTCAATTGATTGACGTATGGTATTAATATTAAATTCGGTAACCGCAGTCGCTGGTCGACTTTCACGTGCATCGTCGTGAAGGTAATTACGTTCACGTCTAAAATCACTGAACCACGTATACACGGAGCTACGAGATAGAGCTTTATTACCAAATGCCGATTGAAGTCTCTGGCAACTCTCTAACTGACTTAAGCTGCAGCGAAACAAATCAAGAAACAAACTTAACTTTACTATCGCGCTCTCCACTTCCTGAGTTAAACTCACATAACCGCACTAAGGTTCCTGTGCAGTGGGAGCCGCGCAGTCGACAGTTCTGCCACGTGTGGGGGCACGTGGAGTCGCTCCGAGTTCCGTCCTCGGGGTTTTTGGCGTGCATTCACTCAGTAACTATGACACTCCTATTCATTCATTTACAGCCAGTTAAATTGTGAAATACAATTTGTTATTATAATAATTACATTTAGTCACTTCAGGGAATACTTCCCTTCTGAACCGCAATCGTCATTACTCCTTCATCACCTATCCAGGTGTTTGGTCTGTCCCAATTCAAGTCATTCCACGTTATAATAATAACGAGAATCTTAAGAGGGGGCCCGCGCCTTCGGCACTATTTCGCCTCAAGTAATCCTTAGGGGTTATCCGACAACTTTGCGCCGGCGACACCCTAGTGTGCCGCCTGGCCGCTCCAATGAAGTCGTAGGAGCTTTTGGGCTAACGACACGCGTCCTTATTCTGCTTCACGCGGTAGTTCAGTGGGTGCAACTTCCTCATACTCCGCGCGCCCGACGCGCGGAAGCTGTAGGGTTTAATTCGCCTTCCCATCGCAAGGGTAAAACAAAAAAACTATAATAATTTGTGGGAAAATAGCCAGAGCAGTATTCGTCGGTCGGGGAGTCACGCCATTTTTTAGGTTTATTATTCTAACCTTTGACACGTCATCGCCTCCACGACCGCCTCGTCCCTGCTTGTTATAGCCATCTTTAAATTGTAGTTTTTCATTTTATAAATGTATGTAATGTATTTACTTAAAATTTACATTATTTAGCAAATAATGTAAATTTCATTACCAGCGGATTTTAGAACGGTTAAAATTGTACGTGCTGAACTAGAGGTCAAATGGAACCTTTGGCCTCTAGTTCAGTACATATTTACCATTTTGGAGCTGATTGGAGCAAATTAAAAAAGTGAAATAAAATAGTGAGTGATTATCCGAAAGATTTTTTTTAACTTGGTTCAGAAGTTTCCTTTAACTCCTAGTTCTATGATTTCCCTTTTTGCAGCTGATTGGCGAAACTGGAGAGTTTTGGATTTTTAGATCATATGACGATAAAACCAGCAGTACTTACCAAATTCTTACCTTTGGATTGTTATTTTACATTCATTTGTATTTCTTAAATTAATATTAAACACTGAAGCACCTTAAAAAAAAAAAACAATTTTGTACCTGTATCAGATCATAGAATTTGTCACATTCGTTTCGGAATGCTGTGGCTCGTATCTCGCCACTGTCATCACAAAGATCCATGCTGAATAGTTTCCCTTCACCTTTTGCATTGCTCCAAGTGCGAATATTTGATTTGTTCATAACCCGAGCTTTGATAACCCACCTGCAAAAATGTCAATAGCAATTTGTAATATGATTATGCACAGTTGTTGTAATTTAAATTTGACTTTACAGCTTAAATTGACAAAATATTAAACTATAATAATATGTTGAAATCTATACTAATATTATAAAGCTGAAGAGTTTGTTTGTTTGTTTGTTTGAACGCGCAAATCTCAGGAACTACTGGTTCGAATTGAAAAATTATTTTTTTGTTGGATAGTCCATTTATCGAGGAAGGCTATAGGCTATACTACATCACGCTACGACCAATAGGAGTGGAGCATCAATGAAAAATGTTGCAAAAACGGGAAAAATTATTCCTTTTGAGAACTTTTGTCGCGCGCGCTGCGTAAACGGTTGATGTTAAGCAAAAATCATGTATTACGGAATTGTACCACTTTAAAAGTTCTAACCAAAAGTCCACTACAGCATATGTGTATCTTTTAAGGTTAACTTACTATAACCTTTTTTATGACAATCAAGTTTGTTCTAACATAATGTACTATTTGCGAAGATGTTTTTTAAACGTGATATTAATCCTTATCAAATTAAATATGGTAGTTGTCTTAAGCATTTCATGCATATTATAATTGCCCTTTACATCATACAATTTAAATTAATATCTTAACAGTTTTTATTGAAATTTAAAAACTATAGCGGGAGAAAATAAATTCGCTGTCTGCCTCTGTTCGTTAACTTTTTACTTCCAAACCAATAGACTTTGATACGGTTTTTAATATTATCTTATTTTCTTATTATCTTATAATCTATTAATCTATATAATAGAAATACTTATTATAAAGCTGAAGAGTTTGTTTGTTTGTTTGTTTGATAGATTGATTGATTGATCGATCGATTGTTTGATTGATTGATTGTTTGTTGGTTGGTTGGTTGGTTGTTGGTTAGTTGGTTGGTTGGTTGGTTCGTTCGTTCGTTTGTTTGTTTAAACGCGCAAATCTCAGGAACTACTGGTTCAAATTGAAAAATTATTTTTGTGTTGGATAGTCCATTTATCGAGAAAGGCTATAGGCTATACTACATCACGCTGCGACCAATAGAAGTGGAGCATCAATGAAAAATGTTGCAAAAACGGGAAAAATTATTCCTTTTGAGAGCTTCCGCCGTGCGCGCTGATTGATTGAATGATTGATTGATGGATTGATCGATTGATTGGTTGATTGATTGTTTGTTTGTTGGTTGGTTGGTTGGTTCGTTCGTTTGTTTGTTTGTTTGTTTGAATTTGTTAATCTTTGAAAACCAGTCGGATTTGAAAAATTCTTTTTGCCTTCGATAGCCTGATTCTAGCGGAGAGTTATAGGCTATATACATGAAAACGAACTGTCTGTCTATTCGAGCAAATCGGCTTCGGCCAAAACGGCTTAACCGATTTTGATGAAACTTTACACATATAACAGGATGTAATCTTTTGACTACACCCTTTCCATATGTGACATACAGAACTTTTTGTATGTCTGTCTGTACGTCCATATGTCTAAACCTATTTAAATGAAACATCAATGAATATGAAAAGAAGGTCGTTAAAACTAACAAATGTTGCTTTTTGTCCGTCTGTCTGTCTGTACGTATATCTGTCTATTTGAGCTAATCTCCAAAACGGCTAAACAGATTTTAAGGAAACTTTGCAGACGGGAAAGAAGGTTGTCAAGATATTTGACATTAGCTACTTTTTGTCCGTCTGTTTGTCTGTACGTCTATGTGTCTATTCAATTCAATTTTATCTATTCGAGCTAATTTCTAATACGGCTGAACAGATTTTAATGAAACTTTGCAGACGTGAAAGAAGGTTGTCAAGAGTGTCATAAGCTACTTTTTGTGTTTGTCTGTCTGTCTATCTGTCTGTCGGTTGTCCTCACTGATCTAGCAACGTACAGCCGAAAGTACTAAGTCTAGGAAGCTTAAATTTGGAACATAAGTTTATTTTATAACGTGAGCATTATAAAGTTAAGAAAGGCTTTTTTAGAAATTTCAAACTTAAGGATGGGAATGGAGGGACTTAAATAATGACGTGTTTCAGGGTTTTTAGATTTTCACATTTGAAGAGTGGGAAACGGGAGATGAAAAATTGTATCGGTTTTTTAAAGGGTGGAAGGGGAATGAAGATTGAAAGTTTGAATGGGTGTGACCAAAATTGGTTCCAGCAAAAAGTACGTATAAACCATCTCAAACGTTAATAGTACCTATAACAGGAATTTGTAGTCTACGCAAGCGAAACTGCGGGCGGTCGCTAATATATATATATAATGATTTCTTGTAAAATATGATATATTTATAGAACAGATCTTTTATAGGATACCACAGAAAATAAAAAATATGAAAACACATTGGTTGTCATATAAATAAGAATAATTATTTAAAGACAAGATTTTTTTTCGTCCACACTAAAATAACTTATTGCATGTATTATTTATTTTTTATTTTGTGGTATTCCAAAATTTTTCCATACTAGTGGTACATTCATTTATACACATGATCAATTAAACAATAAATAGATTTCAACCTAGTGGTAGTATTTACTGGCTGGTCAAGTAATTAAGAATGCAGAATGTTTATTTTTTTTATAAATTTAAATTTAGAACACTATGGCTAGGTCACTTTTCGTATAACTGTATTTAGTTATAACTTTATTATTATTGGTCATATAAAAAGATAGCTGCTCATTTGCAATGCTCGAAAACGATGGTTTTCCATGCTGTGAAGCATTTCAACACGTATATAACGACTTCAAAAATTTCGCGCGTACCTAAACGGAGAAAGTCATCTCGTCAAGTAGATCATAATTTCGTTCGTTTGGCAAGAAAAACATCCTTATAAAGGGTCTAACGAATTAAGAAATGAATATTTTTGTGAAATCAACCATTCAGCGATTTCGGCACGCACTATCTATTCGAAGGCGTTTGGTAGAAGAGAATTTGCATGGAAGGGTGGCAAGGAAGGTGTCCATGCTGAAACAGCGCCATAGACAAGCCCGTTTTGTATTTGCAAGAAAGTATGAAAACTGAACAGTCAGGCAATAGAAATATGTATGTTCTTTTTTCCGTCGAGACAAAAATAAACAGTGCGTTCTGATGAAAAACGATACGTATGACGCCCTTCTAATAAACTATTCGACTCCAAGTACGCAAAAGTGACATTAAAGCAGGGCAGACGGGGGAATGTGAAAATTTGGGAGTGTTTTTCTGGTCATGAAATTGTACTTGTTAGGGTGATAGGATACACAGATCAATTTCAATAGGAACAAAAATATACTGAAAGGAACAATGTTACCCCATGCTGAAGACGTGCTTCCAGTTATTTACACATTCCAGCACGACAAAACTGAAGTGACACAGCTTTTGTATCTACAATATTACATTACAATTCGTACTCTATTTCTTCTCTTTTGAAAGTTAAAGAAAATGAATTGTTATCATTCAAGTAGGTACTAAATACTAGCGAACTAGAATTTGTATTACCCGATCGTAGAAACTTTCGAAAACAAGTAATTATTTAAGTAAAAGTCTATCTCTTTTGTAAAATTTCAAAATTTATAGATTCAGTGCCTCACTGGTGTAAGGTTGTAATTCAAAGCCAGGGACATACTACTAGCTATTAATTTTGTTATAAATTGTATTGAGTTTGCTTCTTTTAATGTGCAATCACATTAATGTAATTTATTTAATCTAAATTGCATTGAAAACAATTCTCAATTTAATTAATTGTCCAGCTTCATTTGTATTTGAATTTTTCACTATTAAAATAATTAATTTAGAAAAAAAAAATAGCAATTTCATATCTCTATTCCTAATTTTGCTTTCTTTATCCATATTTAACATAACTACTTTAAAAAAAAAAACACAAAACTACACACAAGGGGAGGCTGATAAGTTATCTAGTTTTAATATATAATATTGGGCGAGGAAATAAGAGAAGGATTTTTTTATAGTCGTGTTTGCAGTTAGATTTGCTCTTACTTTTAAATGATACTTATGGAACGCATAAAACCGCAAAGAGATCCTCCCAGCCGTTTCAGAAAAACATATTGTATCTATTCCAGCACCCCTTGGTGGCGACGACCGCAAACCTTATGTTTTTTTTTTTGTTTTACCCTTGCGATGGGAAGGCGGATTAAACTCTACAGCTTCCGCGCGCCCGAGCGCGCGGGTATGTGGGAGTTGCATCCACTAAACAACCACCTGAAGCAGAATAAGGACGCATGTCGTTAGCCCGAAAGCTCTTACGACTTCATCGGAGCGGTCAGGTGGCACACTAAGGTGTCGCCGGCGCGAAGTTGTCGGGTAACTCCTAAGGGTTACTCGAGGCGAAATAATGCCAGAGGCGCGGGCCCCCGGTAAAGATTATCGTTATTAATATAGCGTGAAATGACTTTAATTGGGACAGACCTAACACCTGGATAAGTGATGAAGGAGTAATGACAATTCCGGTTCAGAAGGGAAGTATTCCCTGAAGTGACTAAATGTAATTATTATAATAACAAATTTTTATTCCATAATTAAGTGGCAGTAAATGAATAGAAGTTATGGAGTTACTGAGTGAATGCACGTCAAAAACCCGGAGCACGGAACTTGGAGCGACTTCACGTGCCCCCACACGTGGCTAACTGTCGACTGCGCGGCTCCCGCTGCACAGGAATCTTAGTGCGGTTATGTGAGTTTAACTCATGAAATGGGGAGCGCGATCGGCTTGTAAAGGCGTGAGCTGCCATAGAGCACACCAGGGTGCAGAAAACACAGAAAGGACTACGAAGCGCGAAATGCGCATATGCTGGAGTTGGAATGCCGGAACAACGCCACGAAGGCTAACTGCCGCTGCGCGACAACATCTACGACAGACACTACACACACAGGATTCTACTGCGTAGTTGTCACTGGGATCTCGGCAACGGGCCGCTACACATGGGCCACGCGGGGCAGAAAGGCGTTCGGAAGACCGAACACGACTGATCGCGGCGGACCAGGAACCGGAATGGTGATCGCAGTACGTAGTTTCACAGAGAGATGCTGCTGCCCATCTTCTGCTAACCTGGGTTAGTCGCCTCTTACGACACGCTTCCCGGTGGCGGTGGGGAATTGTATTCTTTGCCGTCCCCACACGGACGAACCTTATCTAAGAACATGCTCTGAGGTGATATCTATGAAACGCCAAAAACTACGTCAAGATCCTCTCGGCCATTTTAGAGAAACATATCTATTACAGTGCCCCCTGGTGGCCAACGACCGCAAACCTTATGTAACAAGAAGCTCATAGCCCCGAAAGTAGCAAGGCGAAAAAGCGAAAAACCGCCGAGTAGTAAGCAATTTTCGTGTGGGGCCCCGAAGGGTGGCGTCCGCCACTCGCGCGTGTTTCCTTAGCTTATTGTCTCCACTTCAATGTATGAAACGTTATTGAGTGTTATATATTGCTGAAAAGTGTATTAAATTCGCTAAAAAGTTATCTACATTTCAAATCGTTTGGCCCAAAAACAAATACACCGATGTTTGTTAAAAAAAAAATAAAAAAAATGAGCGAAAATCGCAAAAAAAATTATAAACAATTTTATTGTCGGGTTTGTGTTGTATTTGTAGTTTTAGCTATGGTTTTACATTTAAAAACATAAAATAGAAAGATTTCATTCATTTTTTTTTTACAAGAAAACAAAAAAAAATTCGCGAAAATACGCGCAAAAAATGTCAACGGTCCTCCTGAAATAACTATTCCATTTTTTAAATTTTGTTTTTCTTTAATATGGCAAGTATTTTATCATACCTTCTATTGAAACCACTCTGTAACATCTGTAACATCTACTATGACATTGGCATTTCAAAATGCTTGAAACACAAGCAGTAAAGCATATTAGAAATTGTCCCAAAAAGGGACGCTTGCTATTCCGGGCCAAAACACATCGTCCCAAACAGGGACGGTTGCTATTCGGCGTCCCAAATAGGGACGGTTGCTATTATAACGCAAAAAAACCACGTCAAGATCCTCTTAGCCGTTTAAGAGAAACATATGTATTGAAGCACCTCCTAGTGGCCAACTACAGCAAATCATATCTAAGAATATGCTCTTAGGTGATATTTATAGAACGCCAAAAACGCGTAGAGATCCTGCCAGTCGTATTAAAGGAATACCTATTACAGCGCCCTCTGACGCGCCTGACTTCGCCGGCCAATAACTGTAAACCTTAATAAGAACCTGCTCTTAGATGATATCCGTGTAACGCGAAAAACCGCGTCAAGATCTTCCTAGTCGTTTTAGAAACACATATCTATTGCAGCGCCCCTGGTAGCCCATAACTGTACAACTAATTTAATTATTTACTCATAGATTATACCAATGTAATGCAAAAAACCATATCAAAATCAGTCCTGTCGTTTCAAAGATACACATCTACTGCAGCGCCTCCTGGTGGTTTATAACAATGAAACTTATTTAGAAACTAGTTTTGAGATGATACCCATGTAAATACAAAATATCGTTGTAATACAGTAATTTTTGTAACTCCTAGGTTTAATGATATGCATAACTGTAGTATTATTTTAAAGTACATTATTATTCGCGCAAATAAAGAAAAAAATATGTAATGGCGTAAAAAATAAACCTGTTGTGTGTACCATGGTGACAAAACAAACAACAATCAATAATTTTCATAAATTAATGATTGATTTACTCAAGTGAGAGGCGACAGCCTTGTTTAGCAATGCCCTTTTAAACTATGCCCTAAAAGATATGCCTCCTCTCCCGCGCTTACCTCACAATTGCTCTGGCTAGAGGCCTTTGTCGAACCTGTGTATTTCCTCTGTGACAATGCAGTGATAAAATTTCTAACCAAAGAAAACACATCATCGTAGATCAAACAACCCATGTCACATGTGTTCAGTGATTTGTGCCCCTCTTATTTTGTAATAAAGTTTTGGACAAAGCAGTTAATACATGGTCGTGAGAGTCTTGATGGATAACTGATGAAAATATGGCTAAAGTGAAGCTATTAATTTTAAAAGACCAGGGAATTAAGTAGTGGGCGATCACAAGAGATGTTGGAATCAGTAAGGAACAAGTGAATGAAATAATTCATGTATACTTGGGCATATCTAAGATCAGTGCTTGCTAGGTCCCTAAAATGTTGACACCATTCGACAGGCAAAGACGATGTGTAGAAAGTTGTGAGTCATTTTGTAAAATTTTAAGTTTACAAACTATTTATAGCTGTAAGTTTACTTTATAACAATAAATAAATATTTTTTTGAAAATAAGTCATGGTAAAGAGGAAAATTTTATTCCCAGAATAGTTATCTGTGATATGACCTGGTATCGATATTTGGATATTTAAGAACGAAAAGCCTCCACGGAAATTTAAGGTCAGTCTGTCAGCAATTGAACTGATGGCAACCATTTTTTGCAGCACAGAGGGGATTGCTAATAAATTGCCTAAGTAACTACAATGATCGAATACTATGCTAATTTGTTGGGCCAACTACGTGAGTCTATAAAAAAAAAAGAAAAAGCAAACTTAGGAAAGGGATTCTGATTTTGCACGATAATGCATCTGTGCACACCGCTTAGAAAACGAAGCTGGTTATAACAACAACTTCAAGAAAATCAACCACCCACTATATAGCCCAGATTTAGCAGCCTGCGAAAACGTTCTGTCCAGACTTTTAAAGAAAAATTTGAGGGGGCGAAGATTTTGAACTGATTAAGAGGTGATCTCCATGGTACATTAATATTTTGATGACAATCCGAAACAAAAAAATGTTTTGATTTTATATACTTACTTATTTTGATAGGGACTTAGACTCGCTATGGGATGTGTCATTTGTGTCGACAGCAAACTGGTGTCAAGAGGGGCTGCAGTCCTTTGTGGCATGCTCGGGTTAGGCATAGCACGAGCAGGGGATGGTGCATTTTCTGATGCAGATTGCAAAGCCGGCTCATTATTCTCTGGAGATTCAGTCCAAGTTTGTGGATTTCCCAATTTTTTGCCAACTTCACTACCTGGTACCAATATCTTCAAAGCTACAACTACCATTACTCTCCTGCAATTTTTGATTTTTCCAGATCAATTTAGCATATCTTACCAATAGTAATTATCAATATAACAATAAAATAAAGTTATTTACTAACATACTATGCTAGCATGTCCTCAAGTACAATATTTGCCATATTTAAGTGAACCTCTGAAGTGACATGTGCATGTCCAATTGTGCAGGTCATACTTTCCGCCCACCACTTTTATTAAAATATGTTACTGCAATGTTTTTGTGACTAACTTCAAAGGCGCACATATATACAGCAAGAATGTAGTGCTTCACAATGTTAAATGATGAAAAGTTAATAAATTATATTCAAGCTTAAAGGGAAGGGCTGTAGGAACTTCCCGCAGTAAATGTTTTTAAATGAAAATATGAAAGATATACAGGGTTTTTGATGATAAGTTGCTCCATTCCGCGCCACTTCGCTGTTCGCATCATTGACATATGCAGAATCCGCCCTAACCTTTTTTTTTTGGAATGGTGAAAAGGATTCTATTTTGACCGAATATAACATTGATCATTGATATGAACACAATTACCATCAGGCAGCACTGAAAAGCCGACCTGACAAGAACTGTAACATGCCAAGTACAACAATAACTTTTATTGAATTAAGATCACTATAGGGTGATTTCGCCAGTGCGCCAGCCTTCGCCAGTGACCAGCCACACGCGGCATTTATTTGAAAAAATAAGTAAATTGTCTTCACTTTCTATTTGAATAATGTCTCTGTGTGTTTTTTGTCTCATTCTTTGCCGCATCCGACAGTCACTTCCGCTGGGGTTCTAACAGGGAACTCCCAATAAATGTTTGAAAATTGCGATCGATGCACGTGCTCACATATTGCTTGGGAACAATTTGTAAAATAGTGCGACGCGAGTTTTTACAAGGTGCAAGTACATATCCAAACGTTGATATACATTATGTACGACGTTATTATTAGTGCAATTAGATGTTAAAATAAAGTCTTAAAAGCTAAAAACTTGCTTTTACATATTTTTCGTAATTTTTTAATGGTGGCTGGCAAACTAGAACTAAAAACATAGTATTAACCAGTCTCCAGCCGGGGGGGCTGACTATTAGCTCTGGCTAGTCATTAATTTTTCATCTCTTTTAGGCATTTTCCTTATTTTAATGTTTTGGCTTATTCTATCTCTCTTTTTTTAAACTTGTGAGAAAACTAGTGACCAGTGGTCAGCCGCCAAATTTGCTATAATAATATAAAATATTTAGTATGAAAACTGACCTCTAGCATAGAGTGGTCCAATAGTCAGCCGTTAAGAAATTATATGAATTAAAATAACAACAAGGTAGGTATTTCAAAATTACCTTGTTATGATATTTATAAATCAAAATTAATTTCATAGGTATAATGCTTTTGACTTTCTAGTTTTGTTATGTTCGTCTATTGTACTTTACGACATTTTTTATTATGATTTTATTTGGTGATGGTGCATGTTACAGAAATTAGGCTAAGCTTTTATTTCAGATGCACAAAAATTCATAAATAAAAATAAAAAACAAAACATAAAGAAAACGTTTCATAATTACAGTGACAAAGCATTGCGTAAAGTTCTGTGAGATGGAACGAAAGGGATTTGAGAGGCTAAGATTTTATGGAATAGCTAGGTACCAACAGGACCTATTCAAGACAGACTTCATTGCAGAGTAGTGGAGAGACCTAGACAAATGGGACCAGAGCTTATACTTGGGTCTGAAAAAAAAAAAAATATGTGACTATATTAAGAAGATGGCTTTTTGTGGATTTCCTATAAATAAGAAAGAATGTGTCAATCACAGTTTTTTTCATGTGTAGGCTATAGTTGCCCTTTAATATATTTAATATTTATTTTAACAATCAAAATTTTTTCCATGTTAACGTTGAGTATGAGTAGAATAACATCTCAAAATGTTTTGTTCTATGCATAGACATATATATACTAGCGTAGGAGACCAACTGACATCTAAACATCGCATGACCGAAACGGAAATGAGTATGTGTGCAAAATTCACATGTGGTTGAGCCAGTTTTAGTGATGTGCATAGGTGTTTTTTATGTTATCGATAGCACGTAGTACTTTCATGATAATGTGTCGTTGAAATTACCGCGTTATCATAAGTCGAAATCGGCAATCCTATTTATTATTTTGAATCTGCTATACTACATAATTTTTGTTTTGAGTTACTTTTCCTAACTTTTAGTTTTTTAAAATGACAAATCATCAATCAGTCAATTCAAATGCCATTTCCTTTACTCCAATAAATATTTTTTTTTGTTAACAGTTGATAATAAAAAATTTGCAGAAGTATAGAAAGCGTTAACATCATTATGGAAATTTTAATATTTAGTTGAATACAAGCCAAGTAATAAATAAAACAGTATAAAAAAACGATTTTTATTTTTAATGACAATACGTCACGTTGCAACGCATAACAACAAAATTTTAACTCTTTGTAAACAAAAAAATGAGAAAGTACAAAACAAAAACATTTACAATGGAGAAGTTCATGACGTTCAAAATATACAATTTAACTCGATAGAATTGAAAGATAAACCAAAACTAATAAAACAGTGAAGGTTTTTTTTTTTTAAATTCGTCAATAAATGACTGAGAAATAAATTATTGATATTTATTAATTTGACGACCGCTTAGCCTAGTGGGTAGCGACCCTGCCTACGAAGCTGGAGGTCCCGGGTTCGAATCCTAGGTCGGGTCAGTATTTATATGATGAATATCGATACTGGTACCGGGTCTTGGTTGTTATATGTATGTAGTGTCTTCGCTTGGTACCCAAAACACAAGCTAACGTTTAGTTTGGGACGTAGTCGTTGTTGTGATGTATACATTATTATTATTATTATTATTATGTATTTTCGTGCGGTTTGACTGGTGGCTTCTTACTTTCCATGACGTCACATTGTCTACTCGATTGAGTGTCGCGTCGTCTCACTACACCACAAATTATGCCTTGGATGCCTTGGACTAGTCTATAATATCTTTTGTTTCTTTATGTAATAGGTAATTAAGTTTTATTTGAATATAAAGGAACAAGTTTTTGTAAAAGACAAAGTGATAATTTGCCTAAAATTGATATTTTCACTGTGATGGACTTTTTTTCAAATTTATTTTATATTAGTGCTGAAATAAAGGTTTAGGCTCTAAAGTTGAAGGTCCTGGTGATATATCTCGGTAAACGTACGCTGACACCGATCGCTTGGTCTTCAGATTGACCTGTACAGAAATTACAGTTGGCATAAATGCTCTGACTTTAGATATTAAGTATTATTAGTATATTACTTAATATACTTAGTAAGCACATATGAAAAAAAAAGAAACCCCTAACGGCACAAATTCAGTAGGTATAGATCCTTTCTTCAAAAGTCGTCGGTGATTTAGTTAGACAAAACAGTTATCCGTAAAACGTCTACTGCAAACCAAAGAATGTTTTCGAGGAGTCCCACCTGTTCTATTTAACATTTTTTCCATTGTTCTATGCTAACCGTGTTTACAAGAAACCTGGATATTATGAAATAGTCATCATTATCAGGAAGCATTTTTTAACACCGCAGTTTCTTGGAGGAAAATGAGGTTAAACTATTGTATACAGTAGTTTTGTCATTCAAAGTTAAATTATTTACGACGTTCATAATCAGAGAACAGATAGAACGTCAGACTTAAAATCATAAATAAATAACGATTAAAATTAAATAGAACATCAGATTTTAAATCATAAATAAATAACGATTAAAATTAATTGTGTATATATCTTATATTTTCATTTGAAAAAGTCTTGTATTTACATATATACCCTATGTGTAGTATATATGTATAGATGTCATACTTTCTCTTACAATGTGCTGCCAGGCTAAATAAACTTCACAATATGTTTAAAAACAGTTAACGACATTATTCCAGTGGAACAGGTGCAATTAGGTAATATCAAATTTACAAAATATTTATATTTGAAAATATCGACATATCGATACATTTTGTGTAATCCCTATGCTTAATTGTTTGATTGTAATTTTACACAATATTTTTGTATTGTACACATAATTGTTTAAAATAACAAATTATTTACAAAATAAAGTATTTACCGTATCTACTGATGTATAACCAAGTAAATTTAGGATCGCTTTTTATAAAAATAAGCATTAAGATAACAGTATGTTATTGGCAGTACTTACATGTGAAATCTCTCTTTATTTGGATTATTATCATATGTTACAGTGCAATCTAAAACTGAACACGACACCATTTTTATCACAAGAATTAATTTTTGTAGAATTCAAAACGGTTATAACACAAAATAGAAAACAAAGCTGGACCTTATTTTGACAAGTGAGTAATGAAGACTAAATGTGTTGAAAGAGGTTTTATGTCAGATTTTCTTGCATTTCTTTCTCGCATGTAGGATTTCCGCAAAGAGCTGGATGTCATTCGCACACTGTGTTCCTCTCTTACGCTAGTATATATACCTTTATGGTTCTATGCCACTGAATAATAAGATTAATAAATTCTGAATTGTTCCTTGACTATTACTGTTGTAAATTCAACCATATTTCGTTCATTATAGGACTCATGGCTGAGTACCGGTAATATGTTGGCTGATCTTAGATATAATGGCTGACTACTAGTTCATTGGTGGCTGTAGATTGGGTTAAACTGGCTGACCACTGGCAAGAACGACATATTTTTCTTTTTTAATTATAAAAAAATATATCATGAGTATAACAACAAAATAGTTGCAAATTATTATTTTTGAATGTCTACTTTATACTTAAAAAAAATCCAAGATGATATACAGTCTCTAAGTATATTTTACAAATGTTTCAGTTTCAGAATTGCCTTAACTGGCTGACTACTGGCGAAATCACCCTAATCAAAATTATCAGCGCATGGGAACATCATGTAAATTAGTGTAGGTATTTAATACCGTTCAGCATAAAACCCATACATGAATGTGCATAAATATGAAGAAAAAAAAACAATACACACCTAATACCTTTCCCAGTATTTTTTAAAACAGATGTGATAAATTGTTCAATTTGTATGACAGAATATTCAGATAGAGCACCAGTAATCACCAGCTGATTAAGTTGAGTAGCGAGCATTACAAAGCTGTGCAATTGTTTTCCATCTGATAACAATAATCTATATCTTTCACTTTTTTCACCTCCATGGATTTTCTTACTACCTAGGAATTGCATTATAGGCTTGTCATAGTGACCACCTTTCATTATTATCTAGAAAACACACACAAAAAAAAATCAGCTAGACATGGACCAAGTCATCCGCGCAGTTATAAAAAATATTTTTTTCCTTATCTTGACAAAATGATCAACAAACACTTGACTCATAGGTTGAACAAAAATAGTGCCAAATTAACAAACAATGAAACCTAACAAGTTTTCTAACCTCGATAGATCCTTCCGAAAGATTATAAGACATTTTCAGAAGTGGTATTCTTCTTCTATTCACGTGTATTTAACAATACTGATACTCCAGATCAGAATATTGAGGATGTGTTATTATTTTTAAATTCTGAAATTAAAATACCGATTAACGAATCTTTCTTTCCACTATCTAAACATAAATAAATAAATAAATTATCAAAGTGAATTGCCGTAACTGTATTGACAGAATTGCCATAATTTAGAGAAATTCACAGAAATTATGAGTCAAAATTGCCACATTTAAGAATACTTAAGTACATATTTAAAAAAAAACAATGGTTCTCACATTTTATTTTTTACCTCCATAATATTTTGTAATATTATAAACTTAGATAGCTCATCAAGATGGAGCATCTCTTACAACAACTAAACCAATATACTCTATGTCTCTTACTTTACTTCATAGAGAAGGGTAATAAAGGGTATAAAGAGAGCCATCTAGCAGATTTTATTTGTCACTCCATCATAGCCCTATCTATTAGTCTTGACAGTAAACTTTATCTATGTGTGAGTGCTCATATTATACATTCGTATTATTCGCATGTGTGCAAGTTTAGTATTTCCTTGTTTCATACATTCAAGTTTGTAATGAATAAGTAGTTTTGGCCCGTTTTATTTGAAAAATCATAGATTTGTTAATTTTAATGATTTTTCAATAACATAAGTTTAAACTGTGTATTTATTTATAAAATTGAACACATACGAAGGTGCACATCACCAGTTTTTTTCCTCGTCGACTTTTTTTGTCAAATACATTTAAACTATAAAAAATGCAAATGTGTGATTCAAAGTGATAATAGTGACATCTATTATGCTAAATAAGAATCATTATGAAGTACAAAAGTGGATAGTCATGCTTTCAAGATTAATAGAGGGCGCAACGAAAATTTCATTAGGCTTCATGTACGCAACTTTCTGACCCCTGCTTTACTTCCACAGTATTTGAAATTTTCGGATTCGTTACCCGAAATTCCCGAATTTCGAGGTTACGGCTACCTAGCTACTACCTACTTACGGTTTTCAGTTTCAAGTGAATCAATTAAGCAGTACAAAAGCTTTATTTTTATATTATATTAGTTTGGGCTTGCACCGGTTCTTATTATAACGACGCTGTGATTATAACGTCCATGGTGATTAGACGAACCATGCGTCATTGGTTCAATACTTTGATCATCTGGTTTTTTCTCAGTGAAATTGTTTTAGGTAGGTTCCTATAGTTCGCCATAATGTTTGAGACGAACTATATTTTGAGGCGCGGCAATGAAACTGCCATAAACTGTTTGATTTATTTGTGAAGGCTTGAATTACCGTAAATACGGCAATTACGATGTTGACGGCAACACTGGGTTGACGCATTTATGTCAAAACTCGATTGAATAACAATTCCCGCCATAACACCCTAACATGTTTTTACTTGTTTTGTTACAATGTTGGCTTTGAGTTGATTTGTCGTTGTCGAAAATGATTCTTATTGAGTGTTGAGTGACTGATAGCTTTGAACCGCACACATTACATTAAAACCGCAAAAATAAAACATAGGTACTCATACTACTCATAAAATATAAATGTTACAATTTGTAACATTTATTTTCGACCGCCGATTATTGGATTAATTATATTTGTAGGTATTTTTAGTTTTTAATTAATTTTTAATGTGGTATAAGATTCGATTTTTAATTAGTAATTATTAGTTTGTATTTTTTTATATTTTCTTGATGTATTTTGTAATTTTTACACTTACACTGTGTTTTTAATTTTGTAGGTACCTACTCTTTAGACTCAATAAATTATTTGCAAAGAAGGTAGGTCCTTACCATTGCCTAAAGCGTTATCTACAAAAGTTTGGCGTGACACACTTTATTAAGACTGAATTATATAATTTGCTTTTCGCGTCGTGCTATCTGGAAATAAAATTAAATGGGTTAATTTTATATGACAACATTATTGCCAATCTCCATGTAGGTAAAGGTATGCGTTCTCATTTCAGGAAACGTGACACCGTCTTGTCACAAAACGAGATAACTCTTGTAAAACCTTATGACTTTGTGTGTAACAGATGGACCCATAAGATTGTTGACTTGTTATTTGTTTATTTTTGTTTTTGTTAAATTTTCAACGTTGTTGACGTGGATACGACTATATTCTCGTTCGTAATAGGGGGTGATTTTGTGAACACGTTTATATCGGTCATCTGGCGGTGCGTAAGTGAACTAAATCGGTAAGTAGATCTCATATTTACAACTTCGTTCACTGTAACGTTACCAGATGGCGCTAGTTCGAGCATCGGTCATTTAGTGGTATGTAAGTGAACTACTTAAGTCAGTTAGTAGATATATTTACCACTTCGTTCACGTGTGGTATTAATAGATGGCGTTAATTGATATGGAGGAACATAGACATTTTTTGATTTTTTTTTTCTCTCTTTCTATTGTTTTTTTTAACATTATGGTGTAATCTGATGCCGGAATAAACATTTTATTATTATTATTATTATATTATTATTAAATATAGTTTGTCAGGAGTGATATAAATACCTTTTTGTCCATGTGGTTGTTTGTCTGTCTTGTTGTTCCGACTAATCTCCAAAAGGACTAAACCATTTCTATGAATCTTCACAGACACAAAAAGGTTATCAGGAGTGACATAAGTTGGTTTTTGTCTATGTGTTTGTTGGGACTAATCTTCGAAACGGCTGGTTCGATTTTACTGAAATTTTGCAAACATAAAGAGGACGTTGTGAGGAGTGAAAAGGAAATTTTTTAATATACATATAAAAAATCGTAGCGTCTGTTAGTCTACCTGTCTGTTCTGGTTAATCTCCAAAACGGCTGACTGATTTTGGTACCGACTTGTGAGATAGCTATTTTTCATGCTAAAATGGCTAAATGGATTTTTATAAAATGAGGTGTAGAGATTTCTTAGGGAGTTAAGTTTCAGAATGTTCTAAAAATGTTACAATTTTCTGGACTGTCGCGTCCCTTTAACTGTCGCGGTACAACTGTGTAGTCCACGTGAGCGAAGCCGCGGGCGGAAAGCTAGTTCAAAATAAAAAAATATTACATTTGAATGGGGAATCTGCCATTTTTATACGATTGTTCATTCTGTTTTTTTTTTCATTTTGGCGCCAATACATTGTACAGTATTTTGCGATATTAAAATGGAGTGTGGTGATAAAGAGAACCGAATCGCTGTGATTGCATTACTCAGTGTAAGTATGGAGTCAAATACAATTCTTAAAACTCTCCATACGCTTGGTATTAGTCGAATGTTTGTGTACCGGGCTATTAATAGGTACTGTGAGACCTCCTATATTTGTGACAGATAAAGATCTGGCCGTCCACGTAGTGTTCGTACAAAAAAGGTGATCAAAGCAGTAAGAGAAAGAATTCCAAGAAATCATGTCCGAAAGCAAAAGATTTTATCTCGAGAGATGAAGATAGCACCTAGAACCATGTCGTATATTTTAAAAGATGACTTAGAACTTGAAGCCTATAAAGAAGCGCACTGGTCATTTCTTAACTGATAATTTAAAAAAGAATAGGGAAGTAAAATCGAAACGACTACTGGATCGGTACGCAAAAGGAGGTTACAGAAAAATTTTGTATACGGATAAGAAAATTTTTACAACTGAGCAACATTTTAACAAAAAAAAATGACCATATTTATGCTCAAAGCTCTAAGGAAGCTTTCTAATTAGTCGACAGAGTGCAACGTGGGCATTACCTGACATCAGTGATAATTTGGTAGGGTGTTAGCTATGAAGGAGTGACTGAGCCATATTTTTGTGAAAAAGGTATCAAAACATCGGCACAATTGTATCAAGATACCATTTTTAAGAAGGTAGTTAAGCTCCTTAACAACACCATGTTCGATAACCAAGTTCCTTTCAGCAAGACTCGGCACCGGGTCATAAAGCTCGGTCCACACAGTCTTGGTTGGAAACAAACATTCCTGACTTCATCAGAGTTAAAGACTGGCCGTCGTCTAGTCCCGATCTTAATCCGCTGGATTATAATTTATGGTCAGTTTTAGAGAGTACGGCTTGCTCTAAACGCCATGATAGTTTGGAGGCCCTAAAACAATCCATACAATTGCCAGTGAGGAATTTTACCATGGAAACAGTGCGTGCTTCTATTGATAGCTGGCCTCAACCTTTAAAGGACTGTATTGCAGCCAATGGAGGCCACATCGAATAAACTTTTTATATTTTAAATTGTTTTTTATTTATGTACTAGCTTTCCGCCCGCGGGCTTCGCTCGCGTTGACTACACAGTTTTACTGGGACAGTTAAAGGAACGCGACGCTACAGAACATTGTAGCACTTTCTAGAACATTCTGAAACTTAACTACCTAAGAAATCTCTATACCTCATTTCATAAAAATCTATTTAGCCATTTTAGCATGAAGAATAGCTATCCCACATGTCGGTCCCAAAATCAGTCAGACGTTTTGGAGATTAACTGGATAATTGGTTTTTACTCTTGACAATGCCTTCTTTATATTTGCAAAATTTCAGTAAAATCGGATCATCTGTTTCGACGATTAGGCCTAACTAACAGACAAACAGTATTGTTTATCAAAAAGTATTGTATGTCACTCCAAACAATCTTTTAAGCACATCTTTGAAAGTTTCATTGAAATTGGTTTAGCCGTTTCGGAGATTAGCTCGAATAGACGGACAGACACACAGACAGACAGATAAAAAATTTGGTCACGTGGTCACATAGATCTCGTCAAAACATCAAGTTTGAGTACCAACACGATAGGTCTGGTATTGATGGTTTCGAAAATATAAGCATTTAAAAATGTGGTCACGTGGTCACATATATCTCGTCATAACATCAAGTTTGAGTACAAACACGATAGGTCTGGGATTGATGGTTTCGAAGCATTTAAAAATGTGGTCACGTGGTTACATAGATCTCGTCAAAACATCAAGTTTGAGTACCAACACGATAAGTCTACGATGAATTGTTTCGAAAATATAAGCATTTAAAAATGTGGTCACGTGGTCACATAGATCTTGTAAAAACATTAAGTTTGAGTACCAACACGATAGGTCTGCGATTGATGGTGTCGAAAATAGAAGCATTTAAAAATGTGGTCACGTGGTCACATAGATCTTGTAAAAACATAAAGTTTGAGTACCAACACGATAGGTCTGGTATTGATGGTTTTGAAAATATAAGCATTTAAAAATCTGGTCACGTGGTCAAATAGATCTTGTCAAAACATCAAGTTTGAGTACCAACACGATAGTTCTGCGATTGATGGTTTCAACAATATATGCATTTGAAAATTTGGTCACGTGGTCACATAGATACGTCTACAAAGTGTCATTGAAATCGGTTCAGCCGTTTCTGAGATCAGCTCAAACAGACAGAAAGATGGACAGACAGACAGACAAAATGTAGCCTATGTCACCCACGGTAATGCCCTCTCCACGTCTGCAGAGTTTGATTGAAATCGGTTTAGCCGTTTCTGAGATTAGCCGGAACAGACAGACAGACAGACACTTCAATTTTATTAATATATAGATATATTATATATATAGATAGATTAGGTTGTATTCAACTAAAGGAGGTTAAATCCATAATGACTATAACGCCTTCTTTACTCTTTTCTGCAAATTTATTATTATTGTGACGCCTATCTACTCTCGCGACGACGTTATCGAACTCACTAGAAAAAGCATGACACCTATCTACAATAGTACAAAAACAGGTCATCGAACTTACGAGAAAAAATTCCCACAGCCATTCAATAAAACCGAAAAGTCTGGATAAACAATTAATTTCACAAAATTAAAATCAGAGGCGCAACTGTTCAAAGGATTATTCGCGATATTTCTAAAAATCGACGCTCATTTCTCGACGCCACGGCGCCAACGTTCCGATCACATGCTCGAGAAATTAAAATGTAATTTATAAATTTCGAGAGATAGAATGTTCGAGACGGTGACTGGTGGAAGGGAGAGAGCTATATAAGGCGATTGTCGGCGGCGTAGAGAAGTCGATTTTTGGAAGTGATTCAAGCGCGATAATTTGCGAAGTGCGGAGTGCTTTAACCGTTTAATTAGTGTTCGATATTGTTTGCTCTTGGATTATTTTGTGATTTGGAAATATAATAAAATAAAGTGAACTAAAAATCAGTGTTTTAGTGCATCGTCAATATTAGAACCGGTAGCCCGTAACATTTGGTGTCAGAAGTGCAATATTGAAGATGCCAACAACACCTTGGGATTCGTCTCAGTCAAGAAGACATCACACGAGACAGGCGGCAGCGGATCAGCAGCACGAGGTCATGGACGAGGTCAACGCTGAAAATGTAATTGTGGACGCCGAGGCCGCTGCTGCTCAGACCTTCGACTTCAGCGCTCTTATGCGACTCATGGAGGAGCAGACTCGTCGCCAGGAGGAGCAGGCTCGTCGGCAGGAGGAGCAAGCTCGTCGTCAGGAGGAGCAAACACGCCAACTCATAGAGGAGCAGGCTCGTCGCCAGGAGGAGCAAACACGCCAACTCATGGAGGAGCAGGCTCGTTGCCAGGAGGAGCAAACACGTCAACTCATGGAGGAGCAGGCCCGTCGCCAAGAAGAACAGGCGGCAGAGGCACGCCAACTTCAGGAAGTGCAGACACAGCGAGTGGAGAAGCTGCTTGGAGAATCTTTGAGCAAGGTAAACGTAGAAGTTAAACAGCTCAAAGAAAATCTCCGCGAACACGAGGACCGGCTAGACTCGCTCCAAAAAGAAGTGCAACATCTGAAACTGGTTGGGCCTAGTGGAACCAGCTACTCCGGCCCCCGGGTTAAGGTGCCACCGTACGATGGTACCACTTCGTGGAGTGCCTACAAACGCCAGTTCCAGACCGTGGCATCGTCAAATGAGTGGACGGACGAACACTGTCTGACCGCCCTGACGGTGGCACTGCGAGGACAGGCGCTCTCGGTCCTTGAGGCATCACCAGACAGCGCTGAGAGCTACGGAAAACTACTAGAAGCGCTGGACTCCAGATATGGCGACAAACACCTAGAGCATGTCTACCGGGCTCAACTAAGGGACAGAACGCAGCGTGCCAGCGAGAGCTTACAGCAGTGGGCTTTGGAAATTGAGAAGATCGTAAGAAAGGCATACCCGTCGGCCGGCACTGATTTCGTCGACACGAATTTGGTGCAAACCTTCGTCGACGGAATAAAGGACCTGGAAGTAAGGGCAACCGTCAGACTTGGGCACCATAAAACTTTGAAGGACGCTTTGGCGCATGCCCTTGAAGTAGAAGCTGTGAGACAGGAGCCTCGCACACAACGAGTGAGAGAAGTCATAGAATCGGCCGCTTTACTACCTAGGCGCCGATCCACGCCGCGCTGCTTTTACTGTCAGCAGCTCGGGCACATTCGGATTGACTGCCCTAAATTAAGGCAAAGGACAGAAGGCAACGAATCACCACAGGAAGGCAGGGCTCGAGTACAAGCTCTGCCCGTCGAAGTTCAGGGAAACGAGTAATAGCCAGGACCGTGGGGCAGGTGCTGGCTGGTCGTGATACAGCCCCGAAAATTGTCATCTCACAAGTGTTCAACGGGAATAGTCTCATCATAGACGGCGAGGTAAATGGTACTCGGTGTCCAATCACAGTCGACACTGGGGCAACACGGACGGTAGTCAGACCACGACTAGTGAAGCAATCGACACAGAGGATCCAGCGATCGACTCCTCAGTTGAAACTTGTCACGGCTACCGGCCAGCCGATACCTGTCCACGGCGAGCTCACGGTGACTTTGAAGGTGGGAGAAGAGAAATACTCGCACACTGTCATCGTGGCTGATATTTCCGACGACTGCATTATTGGATTGGACTTCATGCAACGGTTTCAGTGCAAAATCGACGTGACCAATGGCGTACTAAAATGCGGCCATAACGAAGTTTTCTTCAAAGGTGGACCTAGAGGTGTGGTACGCTGTGCTAAAGAGACAACGCTAGCGCCTTACACGCAAACCTTGGTCAACGTGAAACTACCACCATCGACGAACGAAGGACCTATTAGAAGCGTTATCGTTGACCAGCTACCCCACAGTGAGAAGCGCAACTGGTTGACGGCCAGGACACTGCTAAGAAGCGGCGAGGGACATCCAGTAATCAGGTTACTAAATTTCAGTAACGCACCTGTTGTCCTGCATGAAAATCAGGCTATTGCGAAATGTCAGGAAGTTTCTTGGATGAGAAGTTGTGTGCAAGTGGAGTCACCTACGGCGAGGAGTGGATGCAAGAAAGTTCTCGAACAAGTGGACATCTGCAAGGACGACCTTACTCAAGCAGAATATGCGAAAGTAAAGGAAGTGCTGACTCGCTATTCCGACATTTTCTGCCTCAAGGAAGGTGACGTTGGCAGAACGTCACTAGTTAAACACAAATAAACACAGGCGATGAACTACCTATTCGTCAAAGAGCCCGGCGAATACCCACGAGCAGAGAAGGAGAAGTAGAAGAGATGATTAATGACATGAGGAAGAATAATGTGATCGAATCTTCTTCAAGTCCTTGGTGTTCTCCTGTCGTCCTGGTCAAGAAGAAGGATGGTAGCATGCGATTCTGTGTGGATTATCGTCGGCTCAACAGCGTGACCAAAAAGGACAGCTACCCTCTACCTAGGATTGACGACACATTGGGCAAGCTGCGAGGGAACCAGTGGTTTTCTACTCTTGACTTGAAGAGTGGATATTGGCAAGTAGAACTTGATCCAAAGGACAGGGAGAAAACTGCCTTTTCAACTGGAAAAGGGCTATGGCAGTTCAAGGTCATGCCTTTTGGGTTGTGCAATTCTCCCGCTACCTTCGAGAGACTGATGGAAGTAGTACTTGCCGACCTTCTCGGTGAAGCTTGCCTGGTCTATCTTGATGATGTGATCATTATGGGTCGCGACTTCAACCAATATCTACAAAACCTGGTGCAAGTGTTTCAGAAACTAAGGGCCGCAAACCTAAAACTACATCCGAAGAAATGCAGCTTCTTCAAAAAGCGGGTTAACTACTTGGGTCATGTGATCTCGACAGAAGGCGTGGAAACGGACCCTGCAAAGACCGAAGCAGTACGGGAATGGCCAACTCCAAGGAACAAAACGGAGGTGCAAGCATTCTTGGGGTTATGCTCGTACTACCGCCGTTTCGTGAAGAATTTTGCGGGAATAGCCAGACCTTTGCACAGGCTTACAGAAGATAAGACTCCATTCCTGTGGACTGAAGAATGCGAAAAATCCTTCACAGAACTTAAGCAACGGCTCTGTGAAGCACCTATCCTTGGCTATCCAGATCAGACTGGAGAGTTCGTAGTCGACACCGACGCCAGCAACTTGGCAATCGGAGGAGTGCTATCACAGCGACAAGGCGACAAGGAAGTCGTGATAGCATACTTCAGCAAGGCCTTGTCAAGACCGGAAAGGAACTACTGCGTGACCAGAAGAGAGCTGTTAGACGCTGCGCCACTTCAGTAAATACCTCTTGGGCAGGAAGTTCAAGCTCAGGACGGATCATGCCGCTCTCAAATGGTTGCTCCAGTTCGAGGATCCTGAAGGACAAGTGGCTCGGTGGATCGAACAACTTCAGGAATTCGAGCCTGAGATCGAGTACCGTAGTGGAAAATCGCACGGAAACGCCGATGCTCTCTCGCGTAGGCCGTGCCCTGACGAGTGTAAACATTGCTCCAAACGAGAACAAAAAGAAGAAACAGTTAAGGCCATCACCGTCAATAACGTCAGTGATGAGTGGACGACCGATGCAATGAAGGAGGAGCAAAAGAAGGACAGTGACCTAAGGGCCATCATAGACTGGAAAATACAAGGGAGTCCAAAACCACAATGGAACCAAGTTGCAGCCTTGAGCTCTGTTATGAAGAGTTATTGGGCTCAATGGGACAGGTTAGTGATGGTTGATGGGCTGTTGTATCGCGAATGGGAAACCCCAAGTGGACGGGAGTCAACTATGCAGCTGGTCGTGCCAAGATCAAAAGTACGCGCAGTGTTGGAAGCCTTGCACGATGGTACCTCAGGAGGGCATCTGGGCATGAAGAGAACCCTGGAGAAAATCAGGAAGCGATTTTATTGGGTCTACTGTCGGCAAGATGTCGAGGACTGGTGTCGAAGGTGCACTGTGTGTGTAGCCGTGAAAGGCCCGACGACGCGGAACAGAGGACGTCTCCAGTTGTACAACGTGGGAGCCCCTTGGGAAAGAATCGCAGTAGATGTAGCCGGACCTTTTCCTGTATCTAATGATGGCAACAAGTATTTCATGGTCGTGGTTGATTACTTTACGAGGTGGCCAGAGGTTTTCGCAATACCCAACCAAGAGGCAGTGACAGTGGCAACTAAACTGGTTGACGAAGTGTTTTGCAGATACGGACTGCCCTTGGAGATTCACTCGGACCAAGGTCGTAATTTTGAATCTCAGGTGTTCCAGGAGACGTGCCGTATCTTGGGTATAAACAAAACACGGACAACCCCATACCGCCCGCAATCAGACGGAATGGTCGAAAGATTTAACCGTACGCTGGAAACCCACCTCGCAAAATTAGTCGACGAACATCAAAAGGACTGGGACCGATATATTCCGTTGTTTATGCTCTCATATAGGACGGCGGAACATGAGAGCATAAAGGTCACACAAGCGTTTGCCAATTTTGGACGAGAACTAAGATTGCCGTTCGACCTGGTAACTGGTAGGCCGCCTGACGACCCGCGACCAATATCGGATTATGTGTCGGACCTAAAGGAAAGGATGCATGACATTCATGAGCAAGTCAGAGAGAATGGTCTTCTGGCAAGCGAAAAGATGAAGACTAGATACGACCGAAGCGCCACCGCCACTGGCTTTGATGAGGGATCTCTTGTATGGTTGCATAACCCGAGGCGCAGGAAAGGTAAATCCCCCAAACTACAAAACCGTTGGGAAGGACCGTACAAGGTGATAACCAGGATCAACGACGTGACGTACCGCATACAACGTGGTCTACGAGGAAAGCCTAAGATACTGCACATCGATCGACATCGATCAACCCTTACCGAGGTTCGAATATTGCTCGGGACGAGCAAATCTAAGAAGGGGGTAGTGTGACGCCTATCTACTCTCGCGACGACGTTATCGAACTCACTAGAAAAAGCATGACACCTATCTACAATAGTACAAAAACAGGTCATCGAACTTACGAGAAAAAATTCCCACAGCCATTCAATAAAACCGAAAAGTCTGGATAAACAATTAATTTCACAAAATTAAAATCAGAGGCGCAACTGTTCAAAGGATTATTCGCGATATTTCTAAAAATCGACGCTCATTTCTCGACGCCACGGCGCCAACGTTCCGATCACATGCTCGAGAAATTAAAATGTAATTTATAAATTTCGAGAGATAGAATGTTCGAGACGGTGACTGGTGGAAGGGAGAGAGCTATATAAGGCGATTGTCGGCGGCGTAGAGAAGTCGATTTTTGGAAGTGATTCAAGCGCGATAATTTGCGAAGTGCGGAGTGCTTTAACCGTTTAATTAGTGTTCGATATTGTTTGCTCTTGGATTATTTTGTGATTTGGAAATATAATAAAATAAAGTGAACTAAAAATCAGTGTTTTAGTGCATCGTCAATATTAGAACCGGTAGCCCGTAACATTATTATATTTTTATAAGAAAATGTGTATTAGTGTGGTGTTAGTGTATGTAAAGGAAACGGCATTTGAATAATTTGTAATATTAAAAAACTAAAAGTTGCGAAAAAAAATTGAAACTAAAAATTAATAGTCTAGCAGATTCAAAATATGAAATAGTATTGCCGATTTTATATTTACAACGCGATGATGTCAATGTCATATTATCATGAAAGTATTACTTACTATCGATAATACATAATACATGCATAATACATACTTTCGTACACATTCTTACTAAAAACTCACTTAGCCTCAAGGAAATTTCACACTCATACTCATTTCCATTTTGGTAATGCCTCATTGAAAAGTCAGGTCCTCTCTTACGCTAGTATAATGTTTCTTTACCCCGGCACCACAAGTAGGTCACAAACTCGGCTCAATGCTGCTCGTCCAACGTGTGGATCGAGGTTTTTTACGTTGGTCCCAATGTTGACGCCAACATTGGCTATTAGCCGTCACATGTCGGTTTTTGCAAAGGAACCCGCGCGCCAACGTTGGTGATTCGTCCAAATGTTGGTGAATCGCTCAGTCGTCGTGTTGCGACTTGCGACCCTTGTGACGCGCTTGTCGAGTATGGTCGAGTTAGAATGTTATTCTTATGTGTGCTATCGTCATCTGCAAGAACAGATGAAAAAGTCTTTGAATTTTCAAAACTTTTTTTTAGAATTATTTTAACATTTTCATTTTATTTTTAGAAAGCACTTAGAGCAAGTTTAATTTCTGCATCGGTCGTCTTCACGTTGGCTCTGACGGGACACAGAACAGAACTAGTATAAGAGCCAACGTGTGTATGCAGCATCACCGATGATGTAGCCAACGTGTGGTGCCGGTGTCTCAGCCGGCGGTATTGGTCAGATTACTGTCACTCTGAGGTGTCACCAAGTGTCACTTTGACAAATTTTCAAGGAAGGTCAATCACTTTGGCGTGATTCATTATCGAGTAATTTGAAAAACATTATTTCTATTGATTTCTAATTACATTTAATAATGTTATTTACCAGTTCAAATGCTGCGAACAATATTCTGATCTTATAGTTACGGTAAATAGTCGGGTAAAATGAAACGTTGTTTTTTTTAAGTGGAAGTGCCTTACGACAAGATGCCTTTCGACTTCTTGTGTTGCGTGAGGCCAGGCGTGGAAGACGTGGTCGAGTTGGATTATTCGCACCAGTCATTGGCAGACGTCCCGACGGAAGTGTTTGTGTATGAACGAACTCTGGAGACATTGCTATGTCAAAGCAATCATATAACAGAATTACCTCGCCAACTGTTTATGTGCCATGGATTAAAATATTTAGATCTCAGTGATAATGAATTACAAACGATACCTGCTGCAATATCATCACTTGTTAATTTGCTGCATTTGAATATCAGTAGAAATACATTGACCTCAATTCCTGAAACTATGAAAGCATTAAAATATTTAGCTTTTTTAGATTTAAGTGTTAATCCTCTAGAAAAATTACCTGATGCAATCACAAATCTTATTGCTTTACAACATTTGTATCTCAATGATACTTATTTAGAATATTTACCAGGAAACTTTGGTCGTTTAGCAAATTTACATATTTTGGAACTGCGAGATAATTATCTGATGATATTACCAAAGTCGTTGTCTCGCTCTACAGAGTTGCTAAGACTCGATATCGGGCAGAATGAATTTCAGCAGTTTCCAGAGGTTATCGGACGATTTCTCAAATTGAAAGAACTATGGATTGATTCTAACAGTTTGACAAATATACCAGCTTTAATAAAACCTCTTGAAAATTTGATACATTTTGAAGCCAGTAATAATATGATAGAAGAATTAGCAGTGGAAATAGGGGATTGCACAGCATTGGTGGACCTGAGTCTATCTACAAATAGTTTGACGCAGCTGCCTAATAGCATTGGACAGCTAAGTAAATTGACAACTTTAAAGTTGGACAATAACAGATTGTATTCTCTTCCAGACAGTATAGGTCAGCTACAAAACTTAGAAGAACTTATGCTCATGTGTAATTATTTGGATAATATTCCTTCATCTGTTGGCCTTTTGAGAAAATTGCAATATCTGAATGTTGATGAAAATTTGTTGCGGTCTATTCCACCTGAAATCGGTAGCTGTACAAAATTGTCTGTACTCTCCCTGAGATCAAATAAGTTGACAAAAATCCCTCCAGAAGTTGGCCATTTATCTTCATTGAGAGTGTTAAATTTAGTGAGAAACTCTCTTACCTGTCTTCCTCAATCTTTGTTAAATTGTGATAATTTAGTAGCCCTCTGGCTATCTGAAAATCAAAGCAAACCTTTAGTGCCTATGCATTCAGAAGTAGACCCTAATACCTATGAACAAGTATTGACTTGTTTTCTTTTTCCTCAAGTGCCTTTATCCCCAATAGAGTCTAAATTAAACACTGACAAAAATGAATCAGCAGAAAATCAAACTCCATCTCGTCACATAAGTTTTGTTGACATGAAAGCCACACCAAAAGTACTAGAAAAACCAGGGCAGCTAAGGAGAGCCCCCACTCCATATCCAAAAGAATTAAGGGCTCTTGCTAAACATGCAAGAAATGTACACAAAGATGGTGCACAAGATACTCCTGCACTTCAAAACGCTATCCACATTAAAGCTGCTAAAATAACTCCTACCTTACAGCAGAAATTTGCCTCGGACAATAAAATAGAAATTGATATTAACAAAGATTCAGTTCTAACAAGTAACAAAGAACTGTCTAGTCTGACCGGGTATGAAAATGTTCATTCAGAAAATCCATATGACAGACCATTGGAACTCAGTTATGAAAGCAACAAAACATATAAAAGTGTTGATCATGCTCTTTACCCTGACAATAAAGAGGATAATTATAATGAGTTCAAAAATCATCAGCCTGAACAGTTTCCTGATGCCAACACGCTGTATGGTAATAGACCCAATGATATCTATTTATCAAAAAAAAGATCAGACAAACCAATTCCTCCATTACATACAGTTTATGGTGTAAGAATGGAATGCGAACAAAATTGTCAGCACCGCAATGATAATTATCAAGCGTCCGATAGAAGCAGTTTCAATGAAGTCCATAATCATTTACAAAGATTAAGTGTAAGCTCCCAAGACAGGAAAACCAGCAATGAAACTGTTCTCAAACCACATTTTGAACAGCCATCATATAGTCAGATACCTCTCATAGACAACAGAGCATCTTTTGAGGTTTCTGCTAGAAAAGAGCCCAGCAACTATCATGGCAATATTTATGAGAGTGACACATATGCTCTTACGAATGAAAAAATATGTGGACGTAGAGATTATGATAAATACAAATACCACTCGCATGCCAATAATGACTTGTCAAGTTCCAGAGTACACACAGTGAGTCAATCAGTAAGCAATTCAACAACAATGCCTAATTTGAATAATTTTGCTAACTTATATCCTGGATCGAGTATGGAGACCCACTGTTATTCAAGTTCAATGCATCAGAATTCATCACCTAACGCCAACAACCTTTATGGTTTATCAACATCCAGTCCCACATATATTGCAACACATTCACCGGAGTTATATTCTCCTACTGGCCATACCAATTTAACTAATCCATATAGAATGACTAACACACCATTGGTATCAGATGATGGGAGTTATAGTCATGTTGTTTCTCCAACTAGCCAAAATGCATATGACTTATATGATTCCATTCCGTCTTCACATCCGCCAAGTGTGATAAGCAATCAACATAGCCCCACGAATGCATCTGAACCTATGTATGGACGAGGTCAACCACCCCCATATCATATTGCTGCACCATATACAAAACATGCACAATACTTCAATGGGACAGGAGGATAATGGCTCTAATAATGAAAAATAAATATTTCAGTTTAACTACTACTATATTTAATTGCTGTCTATCTGTTTTGTGCAATTTCAATAATGTGATATGGTGTGAGTGTGAAGGTGCTAAGATGGTTGGACAGCTATTCTAAAGAGAAAAATATTTAGATGAAATAATATTGGCATATGGGAATTATAATATGTATAGGTGAATGTGAATATGTGGTATTCGAAGTATTTAAATCTTTCTGTTGTCTATTAATAAAAAAGTACATTTTATATGATGGGAAGCACATAAGTAATTTACCTAACTATGAAAGAGGACATGAGCGTGGAGACTTTAAAATTTTGCAATGTAATACCTTGAGAGGGAAATGCACTTATTACATTTCTTATAAAGAGATGTTACGCCATTATAAAATGTTCATTTGGTTTGTTGTGAAACTGCCCTTTTACTGCTGCCATCACCTCATATGTTAAAAATTCTTGTCTCCTTAAATCTTCAAAAGTCTTAAGAAGTAATATTCACAGGGTGACAAGTCTGGGCTTTAGAATGGGTAGTAAATTTTTACATAGACGTTTTTGTTCATAGCTCACTCTTGACCAGTGTGCACAGATGCATTATTGTGCAAAATCACCCTGTCTCTACTGATCTTGCCTCTAATTTTTTTAAATTAACTCTTGTAACTGATCTAACAGATTACCAAAATATATGAAATTCATCATAGTTTTTTTTGCAAGTAATCTATTAGTAATATCCCATTAGCATCCCAAAATTTTGACTCAATTAGTTTTGCTGCCGATACACAAACCTTAAGCTTCCAAAGAGGGTTCTCATCCTTAAATTTTCATTGTAATGATTCTTGTTTACTTTCAGGATCACATTATCAGATCCAGGTCTCATTACAGGTTATTATTATCGAAATAATGTAAAACTTGGACATGTCTAAATTATTTTGCTCATGTGTTCTTTACTTATGCCCACAACTGTAGCGATCTCCCACTGTTAATTTTGGTAGTCTTTAAAATTAATTTCTTCAGTTTTGACATATTTTTGTCGAAAGCTATTGAAACGGCTAGCCCACTACTCTTTGAGGCTCTTACGGCCTTTTATTTAACCGCTTCAACCAGAACTTCATGATAAGATTGATAGGACAAGAAACACATTTACTGTTGTCAGATTTGTGATGACATAATTCCCTCTTAGAAATTTAATGACTGCTTGATGCTCAATTTTTAGTAAGTTACGTTTTTCTTGTAACATGTTAAAAACAAATGAACATCAATGAAAAATCAAAAACGATAAATCAATGCTATTTTCTACATAACAAATCAATGCTAGTTTTTTTTTTTAATAATCAGAGAATGCAAGTACATATCGGCCAGTATAATTTTCACATTATGTATGGTCAAAAGAGATTACTTTTAAGCCTGTCCCCATATGTACTGGTTAAGTACAGTCTGAATAACCATGTTGTTTTAATATATATTTGTTATGGTATTGGTATTGGATTTTACTGATATTGGATTTTATTTATTATTATAATTTAAAAAATGCATAATAATTGATGAGTAGAAATAATAGATATATATATAATGTAGGAATTGAATAACTTTATTTCAATATGTATATATTAGAACTGCTGAGATAAAATGGTGATGTGTAAATGGTTTACTTTGACATCCTGCTTAATGTTAGGTCATCAATATAGATTCTCAAATTTTTTTAACAATTGTAGAATATTTTAGCCATATTCAACTCTTCATATAAATAAAAACTTTATACTTGCCATTAGGCCAATTAGGGCACAAATATTAAAGGAATAGGTGATAACTGTACTTATTTTTTGTACGATATTGAGTTTATTTATGTGAATTTTAAATGTATCTTAAATAAATAGTTAGTAATAATAAGTATGTTCTCTTCTTCAGTTATAAAAACGTTGCTTTTGGAATATTTAGGTAGTTACATTCATTCAGATATCCATCCGTCCGTTTGCTATGGTTCTGTATATTGGAAAGAAAAGTGTAAAACATACAAAATTCCTGACCAATAAAAAAGTTAAAGAATTTCATGAATGGTGTTAAAATATATAATAGGTTTTTAAACAAAATTAACATTAAAATAACATATTGCTGTGCAATAGATTTCTACAACGCATTGAAATATTGTAAATTTCAATTAAAACAAATAAAATCGGCTGGTTCTAGTGCTGTCTCTTAAACAAGTCAATGTATAAAATTAATATTTGTCTCTTATTGTATTGTTTTTAAAATAAAAAAAAGAAGCTGATAAGCAACAAAACAAATTATTTATGTAAATTAGTTTTTTTTTTCTGAAATGTAACATCGCTTACATAATAATAGGGCCTCTCACATTAACATCAATAGTAAACAAAAATGTCTACAAAGAAAGTATTAATTTTATTTTTAACTTGTGTACCTATTAATTTATCTAATTATATAATATTGAGTTGTACTTAAAGTTATAGTGTTGTAAGCATGAAATGTATTTTGTACTTACGGTAATTATTGGTTTTGTAATCTGTGATCTTATCCTCTACATTTTACTAAGCAATCACTTAATTAATAAGAAGTAACAAATAATTCAATGTAATAAAAAATAAATTCTAGTCATTATAAGGATACTTAATTATGTAAAAAAAATTACGGCTCGAAAACAGTGACGTCACAAATGTGGTCTTATTGACTGATATATACGTAATACAACAAAGATATTGTCGCAGACTGTTCACAATTGGTGTTCTTATCATTAGCCATAGATTTTGTATTTGTTTGAATTATTTTGTAACAATTTTTTCTATATTTTATCCCAGTGTGTAGGTCCAAAACCGTGAACAATATCATTTGAAAATGTGCACAAATCGTGCTAAATATATATACCCCTGAAGTTGATGTGGGTGTGGATTTATGTTGATTTTGGGTTCATTCTCGCCCCATTGATAATTTTTAGCTACTGTGAAGCTCCTCGCCTCGAGTTTGAGCCATCAAGAAGTTTGGCACAAACTACCTATCTATACTAAATGTGTTTGATGTTTGATATTACCACACTTGTGCCTGTGACTGTGTTCAAGCCATTACTAAAATTATTTTTTGTAACTGAATTGTGTCGGGACCATAAGTTAAAGCTATATTTTGATATTTACTTCTTTGTATTGGAAAATTACGTACGTAAATATGGGTACTTAATTAACATAATCGTTAAAACAAGATGAATATATCAAAATAAAATTCGTGTTTTTTATGCACAAAAATCAAAATCAAGCACAATCTCAATGTGTCATATTTAATTATAATTTTGTATATGACATGATGTTTAATATTAACTAAATGTTTTCTTTTGGGATGATGTAGGTAAAAAAGTAAAAAAAATATTTCACTGCATCTATAACTATAAGAATACCTGAAACACAAACTTCAAAATACAAACACTTCTTATTTCTTCTCAAGACTGAATACTAAAACATATCATATGTAACTGGAAAACTCATAACTTTTATTAATATTTTATCTGAATGCTTATGTATGTATTTTAATTAAATAATAACTGCTTCTTTTAAATACAATAATAAAATGAGTACTTATATCGGTAGTATAGAATTGTTAATGAATGTTGTGTGTTATTTCATAATTTTGTTTATGCCGATGAATATGAATACATAATTAGACTAAATACATAACAATAAATTGCTAATATTATTACAAAAATACTTTGTATTTTTCTTCAGGGACCAGTTTAATACAGATAATAAAGTAACAACTAACAGATAAGAAAATATAATTTATGTTTTTAAATTGACATGATTTTCTTATAAATAATGACTATTTGAAATAATGAAATATATTTAATAATGAAATGAAATATGTTTATTTGCCATTTTAATTATACACTAAAACTTAAATTTATTGACCCTCACACTAGGCGTCGCCTGTCCTATGAAGGTAAAATGTATGGACAGTGTTGTCTATGTAAAGCGGGTGGACGCCGGCGCAGCGATAATCGCACAATAATCTAGTTCAACCAACGTCAACGACTGCATTGATCTACTTTATTGTGTTAGATATCGCCGCACCGGCCGGCGTTCACCACCGTACAAAATCAGTATTTATCCATGTATAGCCTATATTTTTAATTTATATTTTTTTAAACGTGTAAGTTCCTACTTTTTCATCTGTATCATACAAATCTCATGAAAAATACAATGCAGATATCTATGGTGGATATAAAATACTTCTGTTCCATTATATACATTTTATTTGCTCTGTCCGATTGCTTACCACATTGGAAAAATCCAATTAATGCGGGGTAGTGAAAATGTCTATATCTTAGCTCAAATTGTAGCATTATTTGAAAATGTTTAACTTAATATTTGAAATGATTTTATGAATATAATATCTAATTTATTTAATGGTTCAATTACAAATTTTATGAATTATCACGAAAGTCAACTAAATGTGTCGGTACTCTAAACTATGAGAAATGAAAATTCAAAAATATTGTCAATGTGGTATATCAATATAAAACTAATAAACACTTGTTGTGCTTTAAATTCTCAACAGTAAATTAGTATTTTCAAATTGTTTTATCTGTAATTTTTAGTTTAAACTCTGATTAACTGGACCGGTCACTGCAGAAGACAAATTGAAGCTGTACACTTTAAATGTGTAAGTGATGTTGGAAAGTAGGCAATTAAAACGGATTTTTTTTGGTGGGTAGATTAGTTTTTACACCATATGCTGACGCATAGTATTGGCAAAGTTGATTAAAACTTTATAAGTAGAACAACTTCGCGATAAATAGGCGACGCAAGTGGGAAGAAGCGGTGCGGTGGGGCAAAGGATGTTTGCCGGCGATTGCTACCACGAGCACCGGTAGAGCAGAAAAAAAAAGGATTAGTTAATTAAAAAAAGGTATTAAAATGTCACAAAATTTTACGTGTGTCTAATAGGTTTGAAATATATGTGAAGCTATGGACAAAAAAAGATATTTGTCCGTAGCTACGCGATGTCGACATCCCTACACGTGTGTCTTGCGCTAAATATTCGTAAACCGGCGCTAGTACCGAAGATGACTTACTCAGGGCCATGCGCTCCAAGTACTTTGGTATAAGTGTGCGTATTTTTTGTCTACAAGCGAATCGATAGGGTTTTGGTGCTTCAATATTCTGTCCGCGGTGATTTGTTTATACGTTTAGTTTAAAATTTTTAACGCTGAATATTTATTTGTGCATCTCTTCAAAAAAATACCTACTCAAATCATGTTTAGCTACCTACAAACAAATTTTATGTGCCCAGTTAGCTTCAAGCGTAGGTGCCGTAGGTCTTAAGGAGCCTAAAATGCTCTAGTAGCAGTAATTAATAAATAGATTAAGTATTTTATTTATTACAAATGTATACGTACAAATAGAATGAAAGATTGAAAAAAATGCATTATGTGCCATATATATACCTATACTATCACTACGAATGAACGATAAACGCGAAATGGCGTAAATGACGGTGTTTGTTGCGTGATTTAGAATTTAATTAAAATTGCCCCAGTTTAATTCAGTTAAGGTGACTGAATAATGGAACTCCTAATGAAACTGATGTGAAGAATAAATGTATGATGCTATTTCGAATGTAATTTATTTATAATCGGCAACATCGGCCATAATGTTTTTGTAAATAACGGATAGTATACAACTGTATTGATAGGTGTAAGTCGGAATCTGTGTACAATGTTGTATAAATTACGATGTAAGTTTATTTCGCCAAATTTTCTAATAATATTATTTATACTTATTCTAAAAAAGTTTTTAACATAAAATTGTATTTCTGACAGTCTTTGTACGAGCAATTTTTTACAGAAACAAATGTATACATTTATTGGTACGAGTAACTCTTAAATTACTGTTAATACAAAGATTATGAAATTTCTATAAGTAGGACAATTTTAGAAAGTCAATAAAATGTGTTTGCAATTGATATTAGCTTTTTTTTATAATCTTCGATCCCTTTTATGATTTAATTAATTAATTAAATTAAATTAACCCCATCAATTAACCGGGCCCCGTTTCTTAGTCGGGCCCTGGTGGTACTACTGCCCTTACACCCCCCCTCCCTATTCCCGGCCCTGTTGATAGGAAAGTTATTTAGTTCGAGATTTTCCAACCGATCTACTTGAAACCTTATATACGTTTTTTGTACTTAAAAAACTGCGTCGAGTGCCGCCAAAAAATAGAACGATATTCAAAAGATTTCGCAGTTCACAAATTTCAGAAAACATGTTTTTTTAACATAACAGATTTTAAGATCAATCGATTTTTGGTTTTACACAAAAATTTTGTGCTTACAAAATTGCATATAATGCCGTAAACTGCATTAAAATCAAACGAAGCGTTCAAAAGATATCGCAGTTGAAATATTTCCAAAATAACATTGTCTTTGATATGTCCCAGGTTTCTGAGTTTGAAGAATTCTAGATGTATAGAAATATCTGTTTTTGGACTTGGAGAGCTCGGAAAATGAATTTTATGAGCTCGAAAAGCTCAAAAAATCACGGAAATCGATATTTTGAGTTCGAATTTTCGAGCGTTTTGAACTCGAAAATAGCGGGATGTTTCAGGGATGGCCTGCAGGGTCAACCGATTTTTTTTTTGAGCAAAACCTCTCATTATTTCACCATACTACAACACTATAACATATCAATAAACATTTATTTGCCGAAGTGCTATCGAAACAGAGATATTTATTTTTCAAATATTTCTCGCACGATGTAAGTAGGTAGGTACCTATAGGTAGGTATGTAACCTGATTGCTTTGCAGTTTGTGTGTGCCTATTACGCGATGTCTTCGCAGATTATAAATAATATTATTTTATTGAATAGGCTATATCATTTGAATAAATTAGGTACGTTATTCCACCTAGACTTAGAGGATGGATCCTGCGGTCGTACTACGATAAATTAACGCAGCGCTGCAATACTCGTACTCATACTGTTTATTGGATATATAGGTAGGTACACTTGATACACTCAACCCTGCTCTTTTTTGTACATATACATTCCATTCCAACAATAATAGTCAATTGATCCTATGAGATGGCACAATTAATCCATATCATCTATAAAACATGAAAAGATACTTATACAGGCCAGACATAACAAAACCCGCACCATTGACCCATCGACTAAAAGATAATAAAAACGTAAAATAGGTAACAAAAAAAAAATAGGTTAGCTCCAAAATGTATGACTTATGGTATGTTCTGAAGGATAACTGCTGTAAATAGGGGTAAAAATACATTGTCAACAATTAAAATTATTTAAATAATAAATATTTTTATGTCATATTTCTATTAAAATGTCAAGTAATGCAACTGTAACCAGGCTTTGTAATATATATAAAACAAAAAGTAATATGTATCAGCTGTAAAAAGGCTTTGTTTGCTTTGATCTCTTATAATATTTCATATCAAGTTGTTTTATGTCATTCCTTAAGTTATTATACAATTTTATTCCATTACAGATGTAACCATTAGATTTTTTTTTTAATCGCTGAGATAGTTGCTTGTTTTTTTGTTTTCTTGACATCGATGTTTCTTAATATAAATTAAATTCTGCATTACGTATTCACTACCTACTAAATGACAAAATGTTAAGTTTTGTAAATATCTACATCTATACATTTTTTCTCTCGGGTTCAAGCCAGCTAAACATCTTACAGCTCGTTTTTGTAATACAAAAATACGATTATCCTCAGCAGCGGTTCCCCAAACTAACAACCCATACGACAATATACTATGAAAATAGGAATGATATACTACCTTAGCAGCATCGAATCCACGCAATTCTTTGACTTTTTTAGTAGCAAAACAAGCGGAACTAAATTTTTTAGCCAGTTCACCTATGTGTGTTTTATATGTACCTAGGCTCGTTATCAATCACCACTTCTAGGAATTTAATATGCGGCACAATTTTAATTAAATTCTCCGGTAGCAAAGAATGTACATCTATATAGTCCTTAAGCGTGCCAAGGGTAAATTGCACAAAGTTAGTTTTATTAAGATTTAGGAGTAGATTATTACATTCGAACCATTTACTTAATTTGTTTATAGTTAATGTTGTGTTTCGAGCATTTTCAAACACGTTATTGCTGCTATTTATTAAATATATATCGTCATACATATCGTGGACTGAGAGCGAAAACCCGATAAGTTGGTCAAAATGGCAAATTGAGTTATCAATGACAGTTAACTCAGTTTTTTCTGATCTTTCTTTTGGTCTAATCCGAAAATTGGAAATGTTATGTTTAATCACAAAAAAAATATTTTACAAAACCGATAAGTTCTTCCAAAATGGATAAAGTCATTATTGCAAAGTGATTATCGAGTTCGATCGATATATATTTGAGGAATAACCCACCAACACGTGATATCTGAAGCGAAAATAACTAAATGTAGTTTTAATAGATTTTATCACTGATGCAAGTAATAGGAAATTGTATTAATAGTTTCTTATTTTTGTGAATATTACTTAAACACTCCTGAGCTTATTATCAATTTCATTCAATTTAGACTAAAGTAAAGTTATCACATTTTTATATTCAAATTGGAAATTTTTTTAATTATTCTTTAGAGCGAATACCCAATACGATAAGTCTTGCATAGTATTACTCTTCCGCGCAACTATACTTCGGTGACAACGAGCGAGTGATCAAAAAAACTGGTATATTTAGCGAAAGGATATCTAGAAAATGGTAAGTCACTTGTATGTAGTAGACATTTTTTTGTTGTGGCATGTTATTGTTATTGAATCGCATATGGTATGGAGTTCTTTGTTTTTAGGACAAAGTTATAATATTAAAAGTGGCACCAGTTTTTTGCTTATTTTCAGAAGTGTCATTAATCCACAATGAAAACATACCACAAAATTACTATGATTTATTAGACCAATGTGTCTGGTTATCCGTCAACTGCTGCTTCTACTAAAAGACTTCGACTGAGAAATGATAGGGATGGGAGTATGTGTTGTTGGTCTATAATAGATGAAGACAGAATGACAATTGCAAATTCAGTAAAAATATTAATGCTTAATGCTTTTTTATTGGACAATATAGATCAAATAAAAAACGCTATTATACCCGGCACCTGTGAAAATGTTTAGCTTTACTTGTAATAATGCAAAACGAATCTCTTTTGGTCGCAGAATAATCAAATACCGATAGAACAAAAGTTTTGGAGAGTGGGCACTCTCATATGGAAGCGGATAGTGCCCATTCAGTTATTGACTATGCAAATAAAATTATCAGACTTTGTATTCTAAACATTATTAAAAAACGTATTCCAAAAAGCTCGCAAAAAGACATAAATGTTGTTAAACATACTTTACTGCCATATAATGTGAAAGACTTCAAATTTAATGAAATTCTTGATCTTTAGTCTTTAACTACACTAATAATGACAAATAGAATAAAAGAACAACAATAAATCGGTACACCGATTGAAAATACAAAGAATTTGAAACCTTGAGGGTTGTCCTAACAAAATATTTTTAAATTAAGTAGGTATGACAACAGAAAATTTCAAAACATTGACTATTTCTTATTGTAACCGAATTCCTTATGCTTCTCCCTCTCCTTCCTCAAGAGTGACTAGAATATCTAAAAAAGTGGTTGTGTCTAGTCTTATTAGCCCAGAAGAAAATCCATCAGCAATCCCATTCCTGTATTCTTCACAGTTGTCAATCAACGAAGCAAAAAAAGGATCAGTAAAGTTGTGAAATCTAGGAGTTATTCCAGAAGCTTCCAAGTCGGTTTATGAATCTCAAAACCTCAACCCATGTTGTTGATCATGTATCAGATTTAGACATCGACGATCTGACGAAGAAGATGATTAAAAATAGATTTTTAAATTCGTTAAGTATTTTTTGTAATTGTATGATTTTTATTATTATTAAAGTTGATATAATTGTAACTTTATGTTTTGTTTATTTTACATCCAAGAAAAGTGAATTAAAAACTAAATCAATGGACAAAAAATCTAGCTTAACACATAAAATTATAACATCACAAAAACTATTATAAATATTTCAAAGATTTGGTAATAAGTTGATGAAATTTGGAACAAATATAAACAATTTCCTATTAATTATTTAAAACCTAAAACTTATCGGAATTAAGATAGAAACGGCGTGCCTAACCGATCTTACTTCGCTCTTTGTCGGGTTTTTATAATCATACTGTTGATGCAAATATCTCGAGGCAAAAGGCAAAAACCCGATGAGTTTGTCCCTTTTGTCATTATTTAATAATTTAAAAAGACTGAGGGCTTAGGAAACATAATTACTATTTTATTTTAGCAATTGCTATAAATTCTCTTTAAATTGATATGGTAGTAAATAGTTCAATATCTTTAGAAGTGGTGAATAATCACGGTGAAAAATTGTCAAAACTTTAAACATGAATATCTCGAAATGCATGTCGGGTCGCTTATCGGGTTTTCGCTCTCAGCCCACGATATATAGCAAACATTATGATGTCCACTTCATTGGGCAAACATACGCTTACATCGTTTACATATATATTAAGAAGAGCAACGGCTCAAGGACGGATCCTTGGGGTACTCCATATTTAACAAATCCTTCATTAGAATTAATACAATCGATGCGTACTATTTGTTTTTTTATTTGATAGATATGATCTACACAGTAAAAGTTCCTTGCCCCTGACACCATAATGTTCAAGTTTAGATAAAAGATTCTCATGATGAACACAATCAAATGCTTTGGATAAATCGCAAAAGATTCCTGAAGTTTTTTTAATAACCAATACCAACCAACCAATAACCTATTTTAGGTATTAGCCAGACTCGGCCAACCAACGGGCACTCTGTTCGGAGTTATTTCGACACTGCGTTAATTTACTACAGTAGGCCCGCTGTGAATGTCATCCACATTCCGTTATCCGATTTTAATAAAACTTGGCACGTAGGCGTATACTCAGTTCCAAAGAAAAGAAAATATGATAGTCTAGAGCTGATCTAATGATGAGAATGGCAGACAGTCGAGAGGAAGTCCTCAACAGGTAAAGGAGCTACATTGTATTTGGCTCTGTTTCCGCTATTCTTCCACTTCTACTGTATACGTATGGCTGTGGCCAAGCACCCAATATGCAAATGATACCTCCCTACTAATATGAAGATCTAATTTACGCAACGTTGCGTCGTCATTTCGTTTAGAGCTTTCCATTTCTCTGTGGAGCTTTCTCACCGTGTGGTTGATTTAATAATTTGTGAGGGTCCCATAAATCTCTCCTTCGAAAAATTCTTTGCAAATTATTTTATTTATGAGATAACCCGATAGTTATTAGGTATGCAGGTATTTGAATTTGCGCGTGGGGTACCTACCACACAAAATAATAATAACTCGACTATCGCTGAATATTTTTGCGATATAGACGCCTTAAAGAGCCAGTCACCAAAAGTAGTCACAAAAGTATCCACTACAAAGCACATTTACTGTCTGCGGTCAGTCACCTTATTCTTCATTATTTTAGTGAAACCTAGTAAATCCGTCAATTGAAATGCGTGTTTTTTGAACTTTTATAGTTATTTACCGTGTTTACAACCCATCAAACTGGTTGCGTAACTTCACTTCATACTGGTAGGTAGGTAGGTAAGTTTTATTTTTCACAAAGTTATCTTTCATCATCATCAGCCCATGTTACCCTACTGCAGGGGCTTAGGCCTCCCCCAGGGTAAGGAGGGGGTTCGGAGCTTAAATCCACCACGCTACTCCACTGCGGGTTGGGGATTGTAACGACCGCCATCTATTGACAGTGTCCGGGACCGACTGCTTAACGTGCTCTCCGAAGCACGGAGTCAGTGATAGTTAATGTACTTAAATCAGAAAAACTCGTTGGTACACGCCCGGATTCGAACCATGGCCCTATGGCCTTATAAATTTGAGACATGTTCGTTGCGCTCTGGGCTATCACGACAAAGTTATCTTTACAACCTCTGAATTCAAAACATTATTTGTTCGATGAAGGTAGGTAATACCTATTTAATTTACTGACAATCACGTTTGATAGAATGAATCTCTGCTCCAAATAAGATTTTTTTTAGAATTTCGCTGTCCCCTGCCAATGGAATAGGGAAATATTACGACAATGCGCCTCATACCTGAAACGACGACGCCAGGTGTATGCGCACACTGCCGCGCCGCCGCCCTATACGCCCCTCTGTACATTAGGTAGATAAATGCATAAATGCATACAATAAAATCTTATATGTAATTGTTCTAATCGAGACGGAAATTCTTGTTTCCGGTTGAGAAATGTATTTGAAATTTATCACAATACAAACGATGTATTTGTGGTTGGACGTCCTTGTGCGGTCTGCAGATACCTACACGCTACGTCTACGTCATCTCGTGTTGATACTCAGTGTTGATATAACATTGACAGGAGCAATATCGAGAGATGACGTCAAGCCATGTTTCGCCCACGTTGACTTAACAGGCACTCATGCTAATAAACTGAATGGATTAATTGGTATTAGGTATTAGGTGTGAATAGTTGATTAGAAATAGGTACCTACCTACCGAATTATCCTTAATTTATCACAAACTCGCTGCCGATACACCAGACTGCTTAGAAATTACACAACTTTTCAGTAGATATTAATATTTTTTTTAGAGTTCTGTACGTTTTATAAGGTGCCAATGGGACCTTTATTGCTACGGCTATATACGTTATCTATTACAAGCCGATTACAAATTTTCACAGAATATATTATTATACCGGATGATAATAATAAAAACCGGCAAAGTGCGAATCGGACTCGCACACGAAGGGTTCCGTCATCATCATCATCATCATCAGCCCGTGTCTCTCCACTGCAGGATATAGGCCTCTCCCAAGGCTCGCCACCACATACGGTCCTCCGCCTTCCGCATCCAATTACCCCCGGTATGGTGCTTCAGGTCATCAGTCCACCTTGCCGGAGGGCGTCCAACGCTTCGCTTCCCAATACGTGGCCTCCATTCGAGAACCCGTCTACCCCATCGGTTGTCGGTTCTACGGCAAATGTGACCGGCCCATTGCCACTTCAGCTTGCTAATCACTTCGGCTATGTCGACGACTTTAGTTCTTCGACGGATTTCAGTATTCCTGATTTTGTCCATCAAGGAAATGCCGAGCATAGCCCGCTCCATAGCGCGCTGAGCGACTTTAAATTTGTGGACCAGTCCTCGTCAGTCGGAAGGGTTCCGTACCACCATACAATATAAAAAAACGAGCGCGCCGTTAATCGAACTTAACTATTAATCGTTATTATTATGTAATTTAACAATTATTGTAAAAATATATTTCATTTTTATTTCGTTACTTATTTAGAAGGCGCTCGATCCTCTCTAGCTAATCCGGAAGTTATAACTTGAGTGCACTAATAGCTAGAGACAAGTTTTATTACTTATTATATTACAGTGAACCTTTGATTTTTAGTATCGATTGTGAAGAAAATAAGCTTTGCAAAGGAAAGCGTAAATTTATAGTACCTAGTAATACAATGTAGTTTTCATCATTAATTTTTTTTTTAAATTATCATTTACAATAACATCACAATGATAAAATGTATCTAGTTTTTGCTAATTGGCTAAACGCTGTCTGTCATTTTCTATGGAATTTTTACAAAATTTTTACTTATTCGTATAATAGTACATTTTATAAGTTAATCTATTACTCGATAAATAATGCAGTCTAGTTAGCTACATATCCAAAAACAACAGTTTGTCTGGTGGAGAGGGAATGGGGGGGGGACATGACTCTAACAAGACAATTAGGACTTTACGAGTGCATATCTCAACAACTGTTGACTTAAATAAAAAAAAAATTGTTTGAAACCTTGATATCATCATTATTTAAGACCTATCGCTTGGTACCTCTCGCGTTAATATACGATGATTGTCGTACTTCAGTTACATGTATGGCGCCCTATCCCAAAAAAATATTTCAATTTCACTACGTACGTGTGTAGCGGTTCATAGATTACACCTACCTTCCAAATTTCATCTGTATATTGCCAATAGTTTCCGAGAAAAACCACAGATAGACAGTCAGTAGGCAGACAGACGGACGGACGGCGGACGGAAATTGCGAAACTATTAGGGTTCCTTTTTTACCATTTGGCTACGGAACCCTAAAACAGTATAAAATTGATGGGTCCCCATATATGAAACGGATTTTTGTTTTTGTTCTATCCTAAAAAACACTAAGTAATACATACAAGTGTGAAACTTGGTGTCATTGTATTGCAAACTCTAAAGTAAAACAACAAATAAGTAATAAAAATGGTCAAGTGTGAGTCGGGCTTGCGCTACGGACACCGAACTGAATGTAAGAAAACACAGTTTTTGATAAATAAATAACACGAATAAAGAATATTGCTTTACTCGCACTTGGTTGTTTTTTTTTTATTATAAATAACTAAAGCATTTCCGTTTATGCTTGGTTTTAGTTAAACGGTTTTTCTTTAGTTTGTCTTTAAATATAAAAACGCAATTTATTGATTTTTTTATTGTTATTAATAGCTTTGAGAAAACATTAGAACAAGTTTTCAGATAAATACTACAAATCAAATGTACGTGATTTCTAGAACCTATCTGGAAACTTGTGCTCATGTTTGCTCACAACCATGAATGACAATAAAAAAAATTGAGTACAGTGGACATAATATACATGTTGTAATTTGTAATAGTGTGTGTTTATGTTTAGATGGGAAAATCGATCTGTTTCGCGCGCATGCCCCGAAATACTTTCCACTAAACGAATAGTGCATATTTTGTCAGCTGCAGCTCAACAGGGTAAGTTGCACTCAATTAATAAAGATAACTGTGAGATAACATCAGTTTTTTATCTGATTAATGAACTGCTACAGTGGGTACAGTAAAATAATGTGAAAATATTATCGAAATAGCGCACCTACATATAATACCCAGAATATTTAGGTCGTTATATACCTACTCGTAGTGTAAGGCCAGATAAGGACCCGATATGTTCTGTATTTTACGTTACACGTACTGTAATATAAATTAAAGGATTTATCTCAAAGTCGCCCGAAGGCAGCTTAACGACTAGGTATCTACCTACTAACCTTGTTAGATTACCTATTTAAAAAAAAAAATTATAAATATACTGACATTATATTTACCTATAGTACCCATGGACGTAATGCCTGTACCAGATATTTACGATAATCGCCCGCTTCAATAACTTTTTATAACGACATGAGTTGTGGAAAATCTGTCTGCCAATTAGAATAAAATATTTAATTAGCTTTTACTGTAAAAATCTATCTACTACCTATCTCCTTTTTATTTATTTATATCTACATATATAAATAGTTTTAAGTTACACATAGTGCGTATCTAAGAATAGAGCGGTGGGTAGTTATCTAATGATATCGATTTTAATTCGTATTTATATTTTTTTTTACAAGTGGTTGGCCACGGTTTCGCTTACGTAGATTACACGTGTGTATAAAAGCATTAATTAGAGGTTGATTTTACAAAAATACTAGTTAACACGTAATTTTTTATTACCAATCAAAAGGTTAAATACGAATTTTAACTAATTTACTCCCTGAAGGGTTAAATTCTCAATTAAATGCGATATTTAGTTTTTAATTCCATGGCCAACTACCAATGTTCATGCATTTAACTTCAAATATGACTGATTTCCATGTAAAAATCCTATGTTTTACCCCCTAAGGTGTAGAATTTCGAAAAATCTTTTCTTGATGAATGCTACGTCACAAAAGAGATCTAACCTCTCTTTGTGTGATGGTTATTAGTAATGACGGAATCCTTTATAAACTTTTATCCTCTGTTTTACTCTTCAAGAGTCAAATTTCCGTTAATCCTAAAATACGTCTTCCTTCCTTAATTTTAACCATAGCGACAAATAATAAATCTAATGGTTTCAACTTTAAGAATGATGGAAGTTCCATTCAAACTTTTCGCTTTACTGCCTTATTTAAGCATTTAATTACCAAATATCTTGAAACATGACATACTTAACTTTTGACCGCAAGGTGAAATATGATACCTACTCTACCTATGTCACTCCGACAATGACGAATCTAACCATTCCTCCGATGTATAGGTATGTTAAAATCCAACAAGCGGTTTCAGTGATGCATCTTTTGTATTGAGGACTTTAGTCCCCGGTCACTTTTTTGAATACGGCTGCTTGCGAAGCGTGCTTGCGGAGGTAGTCATATCCCCTCGCTCCACTGCGGCCCGCTATACCTAAAACTGGTTACTGCGACGCGACTTGTGCCTATGTTCGGATTCGTCATAAAGTTTGATTGGAAATGTACTACTAAGTACTCGTTTGACTCGCGCCTTTTTTGTATACCTGCTCAATTGAAAACAAAGTGTATATAATATTTGGATCACTAATCGGTGGTCACCATAGCTAGATAGGGGCCAAATTTCGTATAGGTAAAAAAACAAAGACAGGCCACAATTTACGGGCCATGTGTAACTATGGTGATGCCAGTGATGCCATTGATGCCATATCGGTTTAAAACTTGGTTTATTTTCTGAATCCCCGGTGGGTTTATAATGGAGATCGATTTTCGTCGCTAAGACGGTTACAGGTACGGCAGAGATTTGATAGAGCCCAGAATGATGAATGGTGAAATGAAATGAAAATGAATTATTAATAACCACGCTGCGCCGATAACTCTTTCGGGAAAAATATTTGAATTTTGCATTATTATTAATTTTTCTTTTTCGACTCAATCTTTAGTCGCCTGCGCATTCCCACACGAGTTATTTTGACTCATTTAAAAAATGAGGTCTTAGAATAATACATAGGTACGTAATGCTTAAACAAAATTAGGAATGAGATGAAAAAATCTTCTTTTATGTGTCGTTTGGCCACGGTGATGTCGTGTTTTCTTCGTCGGTACGACGGTTATCACGTTCATTCCAATAAAGACTGTAGAGGCAATGTCAAATACAGATTCAAAGATACACGTAGGTATACTAATACTTCATGACTTTTCTTGGGCTACCAAGGGCTACTGCCCTTGATAAAACTGAAGGTCGAACCACCTATTGTCTGCCTAAAAAAACGTAATTGAATAATAAGTTTTCAATCTTCGTTTCGTTTCATATCTATTACGAATACCTAATACTTTACGATGTATTACCGTATGTATGTACCGTACTTTACGGTATATTACCGTAGACAGTTATCGATTTAAATATCAAAACCGGCGATCAAAACACAGTTTTTTTTTATTTCTGCTGAGGCTTACAGCCAAAATGCCGCCTTCTTCTGGCGCCCCGGACAAATGTCTAGAAAGCCCTACCTTAAGAGCGGGCGCTGTCAGACGACCGGACCCCCACATTTCGACCCCACACGTTCCATGCTAATCCTACCTAGCCGATTGTTGGTACTTTCAGATCCGTTGTTTATTCATAATTTTTCATATTTATTTATTCATTCAATATTTATTCTTTATACATAACTCATTACTGGATATTATTATGTTTTCATTGTTTATTCATCTTTATAGTTAGTGACGTCCCTTGTCAAGACCGCCAAATTAGAATGGAATTATCACTAAATAATATACATAAGCAATAAATCAATAAAAGTGCAGGGTATCCTATAATTTTACAAACATGTGATTAACATATCCAAACTAACGTTTTAAATACGAAAGTGTTTTTGTTTGTCATTCTTTCTGCTCCGTTTTCACGGCTAAACCTTTGACCCGATTTTGAAATAAATTGGTAAATAAAAAAAAAGGGGACTCGACCCCCGTTCCGGTTCCTTCCTGGTGCAAAGCAGCGCGGCAACGCGATGAGCGTCATGGGCACATTTGCCTCGGGGGCGACGAGGGGTGGATTATTGGATTAGTTTTATTTATTATTATTATTAAATTAGCTTTTAAGATTGTATATATAGACTTTATATTTGTAGATTGCTTCCATAGTTTTTATATGATAATATGTTTTAATATCAGCGTAAATAAATTGGTATAGAGATTTGAATTCTGTGGAAGGCCATATGCTAAGTACTTCTTAGTGCGAAAATGTGTCTATATATAGATTTTTAAATTTTACGGCTAAACCTTTGAACTGACCTGACCTTGATGAAAATGGACAGGGAGATTGCTTGCATCCTCAATATTCGCTAATATTATTTGTTGTTGTTAGAGCCGAAATAAATAACTACACGTGCATAGTTCACGCGGGCAAAGTCACAAACGACCGCTAGCATTAAAACTTTCACCTTTAAATAGATGATAACATTGTACCACATATATGTGGGTACGTAATGTTGCAATTTTTAGAACAGGAATGAGAGGAAGAAATTCGTGAAAACTTTGCAGGTGAAGTCAGAGGCAAAAGCTAGTGGAATAAAACGTTAACATAAAACGTCATTATTTTTTGCTAAGCATGTCTTATTTTAGTTAGACTTAATTCGATTTCTTTATAGAGCAAAATGCCGGGCGCTCGGCACAAGATCTTGGGCCACGTGCTGTCTGGGTTCTGCCACAAGATGAACCGACGCAAGCCATTGTATGGCGACGCCATGGACACCCCGCTGAACCGTTGCCTCACCACACTGGATATAACATTACTAGGCTAGTATCAACTCTATCTCATAGTTGACTTGTTATAGGTAGATTAATTATGCTGGTTCTAATTATACCTACAGTGAATTATGGTTTCCGTATAAAGAGGTCAACTTGTATAAAATATATATCACATGCCTACCGCAGCGCCAGATCCATTCTAGGTTCGTAAATGTAGAACAAGGGCACGTGAGGGAAAAACACGTCTTAGGTGCCTACGTATGGCGCGCCCAAGTAATTGCATTAATTGCATTGCTAGGATGCTAGCTTATGACAGAACCACGAACCAACAAACTAATAAATATGTATAGGTACGTAATATAAGTAACATTATTGAATAATATAAATAATTTGGAACTATATCGCACACCTATAGTGAAACTATCTTCGAACACTTAGGTTTTTAATAAAACTGCAGGTTTCATATTCATTTTAAATTAACAATTAAAAATAAAAGAAATAATATTAATTATATTTTTTAATTGTTAATTTTACATTAATATTTCCTACATATTATGTATCTAAAAATTAGTTTATTATATTTATAAAACCCGACCTAGACTCGTACACGAAGGGTTCCGTGTCCGTACAATTTAAAAAAAAAAAACAAGCGGCCATAGTAATAGGTACACACTCTTTGAAAATTTCAAATATTACGGTTCAGTCGATACAGCCCTGTGACAGACGGACGGACGGACGGACTGACGGACGGGCGAGCAGCGAAGCCTTAGTAATAAGGTTCACGTTGGTACCCTTTGAGTACAGAACCCTAAAAACTAAAAATATCTACAAATGAAAAAATACTATGTAAACAAAAATGAACGCGGGAAAATTTTAAGGTGATAACGGATCCATAGTGCTCGAAGTCATTGACTGTAAGTTCTATATTTATGCGTTATTATATGGTTATTATACAAATATAAATATATAATGTTAGTTTTGTTTCTTCATTCAGGTGTTGGTCACATGGTCGGAGCAGGAATATACGTCTTAACCGGAGCGGTTGCCCGTAACATTGCCGGTCCAGCCACAGCTCTCAGCTTTCTTTTGGCCGGCGTAACGTCTACTCTAGCAGCTCTTTGCTACGCCGAATTCGGAACTCGTATACCAAGAGCGGGAAGCGCCTATGCGTATACCTACGTCAGCATAGGCGAGTTCTGGGCGTTCATCATTGGCTGGAATATCGTGCTTGAGTATATGATAGGTTAGATAACATTTTCATTTAACGCCCTAAGATAATCCACAAACAAGTTAAAATTAATGATAAAATGAAATTGTTTATGTTTCAGGTGCGGCATCGGTGGCTCGCGCGTGGTCCGGTTATTTAGACTCTATGGTGGATGGGGCCATTAGCAATGCGACCATAGCCATCACGGGCGAGCTACACGAGTCTTTGCTCAGCCGATACCCGGACGTCCTCGCCTTCGTCATATGTATTGTCGCCTCTTTAGTGCTCGCTGTCGGCGTAAAAACTTCTGCATACATTAATAATGGCCTAACAATTTTGAATTTGCTTGTAATTTCACTTGTTATAGTCGTAGGCTTTTATTACGCGGACCTTGACAACTGGTCGGTGCAGAATGGTGGTTTCATGCCGTTCGGGTTCAGTGGTGTCCTCGCCGGAGCCGCTACTTGCTTCTACGCTTTCGTCGGTTTCGATAGCATATCGGCCTCGAGTGAGGAAGCTAAAGATCCATCTAGATCCATTCCCATCGCCACTATACTGTCGATGGCTCTAGTTGCTTTCGGATACATTTTAGTGGCGATAGCCCTCACTCTAATGGTACCATATCAGACAATCAATCCGGATGCCGCATTACCGGCGGCTCTCGGTGCCGTCCACGCCGATTGGGCGAAATATGCAGTCGCAGTGGGAGCAGTTTGCGGCATGACAACCACTCTCTTGGGTTCTTTATTCTCGCTCCCCCGCTGCTTGTACGCGATGTCGACCGATGGGTTGCTATTTGGTTTTCTTAGTGACATAAATAGTAAATCTCAGATTCCAATTGGGAACCTTGTGATTTCGGGTTTTTCGTCTGCGCTGATAGCTTTGCTGTTCGATCTCGAAAAGTTGGTAGAGTTTATGTCAATAGGGACTTTGCTAGCTTATACGATTGTGAGCGCAGCGGTGATAATTTTGCGCTACCGGCCGGTGCCCACGGTAGAAGATAAGTGCTTCGGCGTGCCATCTCTCGACTCACCCGGAGATCGCGAGGATAGCTCCGCTACAGGCACACCTGTTACCGACGGCGGATCGTCTTCTTCTGAGGTGATTGTTGAGCAATTCCAACTTTTAGGATTAAAGGATGAGAAATACAGAAAAAATGAATACCTATTATATTATTATTGCCTACTGAATTAAAATATTGAAAGTATATATACCTAACCTGAAAGGAGTGTTTACTCACTTCACTCTTTAATGTAATTTTTCGATTACCATTCAGCTTAGGTACTTTATAAGAAATCCATTATTCTGCTTAATATATAAAAGCATGATGTTGCTTGTGGACAGATGTTCGAAGCGTTAACAGTGGGCCGTCTGCGTGCCCAATATGCGTGGCTAGAGCCTCTGGCGGGTGGACGCGCTCCGGGTGCTGCCGTCAGCACGTGCGTGTACGTGTTCACGGTTGCCGCTGCTGCGCTAGCTGCCCACGTCCATTTCCTGACACCACACGCGGGCCTGTGGGCTTTACTACCGGAGGCGTTACTCACTTGTGTTATATTAGCATGTAAGTATTGGAGGATATATTTTAATAGATATTTTATTATGTTGGGCTTAATCCTAGTAACAAGCGTCAGCGGCTTCGTTGACGCATACCTATTATACTTTTCCTGTTATAATTCGCATAAATATTCGAAACGCCGAAAGAAAAAAAATGTTTGGTGACGTTCATCACATATCGTTGTGTACGTTCATCACATATCGTTGTGTATCGTGGCACAGTTTGATCGTGGTATGATTACCTAATATATAGGTACTTATTTCAATCACATATCTATTGGAAAAATAACAATTCGAAGAGTAGGGTTACAGTTAGATAATTTCGATCAGTACTGTCAGTAGGTATTTCTGTTCGGCCGTGTTAGATAAAATTAGGATCACTAAATGGGCGAAAAAGTAGTGTAAATCTTGAACGATATCAAAGTAATGATAGTAGGTAACGCACCTACATAAATAAAATACGTTATGCTATTAAGTTTCACACAAGTTCCTCGTAATAATTATATCCGTATGATTATTTTTCTTTATCGTTAACATTACGTATAGGTAACTTTATCTGTGTATATTTTGTCCGTCTGTTCGCGTTCTAATGTGGTTGTTTTCCAGTGTTTTTTTAATCTTAGCATAGGTACCTAGAGGTGCCATTAAACCTCTACTTTTGAAACACCTGACTGGAGCAAATGGAACATGTGAGGGGTTCGTTATTTGCCAACTTTTTTTTAAACCTGGCACAGAGGTTCCATTTGACCTCGCTAGTTTTGCAATTAACATTTTGTAGTTTGGAGCTGATTTGAGCAAACGGTTTTTACATTTGTGCTGAGGTTTCGTCATTTTCCAATAACAATAATAAATATTTCTTGAAACCTGGCACACAGGTTTTTTTTTAATAATTTTAAATTGACTACATCCCGGAAATATCGACCGATCGCAATCGTGTATTAGAAAATCTGTTTAGTTTAGTATAGGTATTTTATGTTAGTGGTAGAGTCGCGGTATGCAGATAGACTTAAGGTGTAATAGGTATACGTGGCCTTTAAATTTTAAATATTTTTTTTGTAAATTAATATAATTAATTCTTTCATTTGGTTCAAGTGGCCAATTGTATAAATAAATTAAAGGTTTACGCGTACAATGTCACAAAATGTCCAACACGAAAAACGTCCAACGCGGATAATGTCCAACACGATTTTATATACAAACACAAAATTGCAGTTTCACATTCTTTACGTATCGGGCTAATTACATGACGTGTGACTAAAGTGAGTCAATAGTTGATCACTTACCTCCGATATGTGCCTATCAGTAGATACATAACGGATCGGAGTAGATACATATCGTATCGGAGTAGATACATTCTCCAGTGCAAGAGAATAGTTCGGTATAGTCATACTAGACTACTTATTCCCTTGCACTGGAGAAAATAAAAGCTAATGGTATCAGAATGAACTTTTTTATGACAAAATTGTGGGAGATATACTAAATGCATTTCATTGCAGGAGACTCATGGTACGTTTATAGTATAATAGTACCCATCTACTATTATGGAGGTATGAATGTAATTTACGTGCGTCGCGCCCTGGTAGAGCAAACAAAAAAACAATTTCCGTATGAAAACACGGTAAGACAGCTGTCATAAGACGTCACGATCGAGTCAAATTTGACTCCCGTAACGTTCGACCTTACCGAACTAACTTATATACTTTTTTAATAAGACCCGACTAGCAAAAATGACGTTCATACCTCCATGATATCTACCAATCACAATGACCTAGTATCAATCTGGGTTAATAATAGGGGTCATAAGATATGATAACTGGGTACTAGGTCTGGTGGTGATATGGGCGCACCAGCAGAGTCCAGCTCGCCTGCCATTCCGAGCACCGTGCGTGCCACTGCTGCCCGCTGCTAGCGTCTTGCTCAATGTAGAGTTGATGGCTCACCTCAATGCTTACACGTGGGCACGTTTCGCTATATGGATGACGTTTGGTGAATGTTCATTTACTTATTTCTTAGTCTAAATCGTCTGCTAGTTCCATAAAAATAAAATAAAGTTGGTCCTAAAATTAATTAAAATAATATTAATAAAATTAATAATAATAAAAAACCAAATTCTTAAAATTACTTACCAATTATACCAAATATTGCTATGTAACTTATTTTAAAACAAAATGTAATTTCTTCAATGTGAGGTGCCTAAGGGCCATAATAAGCCCTTTAATTCAAAGTTTCATATTTTTAATAATAGATTCTTTAAATGTTTACATTGGCATTCTAAAAATAGTTAACCCTTTGTTATGGCAGGTAAGTTTAAATAATTACAATAACTTTTCATTTCAGGCCTCCTCTTGTACTTCCTGTATGGCATTCACCACAGTAAACTAGGCGAGGGATCCGCAGGCTTGTTATCAGGCTCCGGTAGCGGAGGTGGTTGGGGCGCCGTAGATAAAACGAATGCACTGACCCGCCGCATCGGTCGTTTAGCACGAGGGAACGCCAAAGGCGACGACCGCAGACCCATCATAAGCGATGACGATCTAGCCAGAAGGGAACCGTGATTTTAATGATTTCTTTTTAGATGAATGTACAAAAAATTACGGCAATGAACGCGGCCAAGTGTGGGTTCTGATTTGCTATTTTTAACAATAACGTCACAAACACAACCTAAATAAGTGGTCAAGATCTCGCCAGTATAAATTGTAAACGAAACTTTCGATTACAACAATCGTTTTATGCTTCGGCATTTTTGCAGATTCCCAGATGAAACGGCTCAAAAATGCAGTAGCGAAAAGTAGTTCTTCATATTATGAGTCACAACTCAAATGACGCAACTTCCCCTTTAGATCTCCCAGTGGGACATATAGCTGTCTAAGCCAATCAATTAGCATTTCGGAGATTATTTTGAAGAAATCATACTTTGATTTAGACTCTGTCACAAGCTCAAAAATTAAAACTCATTGTTAAATCCGGGTGTAAATGATAAAATTAATTGTGCTTTGAAATATGTATTTGATGTTTGTAATGAAAACAATTACTTTAGAGGTAAGTTTTGTTGTATAGATGAATTTAAAAAAAAAAAGAAAATAGGACGAAATGGAAATATACAATATCTACTACATACATAAATTGGACCCTGGATGCAGTGCTTAAATTTCTTAAAATGCGCACTATGAAATGCATAGATTTAAAAAAAACTATACTCAATTATAAATACATAAAATATTATGTATGTTGAACTCGATACTAAATTATTGTGGCTCATTATTATGCAACAATAATTTTAATATGTTTACATATTTAAAATTCATGTTTTAATTAAACAGGGTCAATTATTATAAATGAAAATTATTGTCATATAATATTTGCTTCAAATATTGTATTCAGTAATTCAATATTGATAAAATTAAATAAATATATAGCCACAAACTAAGCTGGTGTTTAATGCCAAAAATGTCAATTTTTTTTTTAAATTGCAAAATAGTGCACAAATATAACTGGGTAGGGTTTTTACTTTCATGTAAGTTAATTTTTAACCAAAAAGATGTTCTTCCAAAATGCAACAGCGGAAAAGTAATAATTAGACACTGAAACATAATTATATTTTTCTGAAAAAAAAAACTTAAACTGTTGACTGATATTATCAGTACTCTTGGTAAAAAAAAACATTTTAAATAGTAATCCTATATATTCACAGAGTATATAACATTGTTATATAAGTTAGTTTCATATTCTAATAAGTGTTGATGTGTACATAAAGAATTATTATACAAAATATTTGTTTTTTTACCTACTTTTTAAAATTTAATATAATAATACATGGGACATCCCACACAGCGCCATCTAGTCCAAAAGTAAGCAACTATTATGCTTGTGTTATGGGTTACTAGACAACTGATATACATACTTAAATATTCTTTTTTTTTTAATAATATATACGTATATAAATATTTTACACCCAGACCCGTGACGAAATAAACATGTTCATGCACAAATATTTGTCCCAGGCGGGAATCGAACCCGCGACCCTTGGCTCCGTAGTTAGGGTGTCTAACCACTCGGCCAATCGGTCGTCGTACATAATATACACTGTGTCTTTCGGGTACCTTTTGCTTTAGGATGCAGTCAGTCATTATAAACGGATTAGAGTATGAAACTGTAGCAACACAGAAGTGAAATACAGTAAAAAAAACCGGCCAATTGCGTGTCGGACTTGAATCCGAAGTATTTTGTCCACCATAAATGCAATATGAAATAACATAAAAAACTAAAATAATAAAAATACATTTCTTATATGGAGACCCCGGTAATTGTTAAGTTTATTATTTGTTGTTACAGTGACCATAGTAGTACATATTTTATGAAAAATTTCAAGTGTAGGTAATGCATCATAGCAATGATCTTTAGAAACTATCATTAGAAAAGGCTACTCTTAAGGAATGCAAAATACTTTTTTTTGTAGGTCTATATCGCTACCTTTTTCAATTAGCAAAAAAAAAATTCAATAATAATAATGTATACATACATACATATCTGCCAATATTAAATTGGCAGAATAATCTAGGTCAACAATGGCCGTCCTCTAACTAGTTTGCCTTCATAATGTAGTCCACTGTCGTCTACTATTTTATAACGGGCTAGTGGGGGAATTCGGATTTTTTATTAAAAAAATACGCGCACCGGTGCCTTTTGTCATTGACAGATTAGTCAAACTTGCCAAGTAGCAAACCCGAACCCGGATGGCCCCAAGTCTAGATATAAATCAAAACTTGTCATTCCCAAATACATGTTAAATCATTTGTTTAGTAGATTACTTGTGCGCGGTCTTAAGTTGATGACTGTATTATTTATAGATTTTCCATACAAACATGCTTTAACCATGACTTGCCCGTGGTCCAACCAGTTGGTCCATAGGGGATTTTTTTGCCCGTGGACCAACTGGTTGGACAACGAAAGATAAATCATGATTTTTTACTTGCCCGTGATACTACCAAGCAATAAGTCTTGAATTTAGTTGAAAGTTGTAACATGAAAGTGATCGTATAGCCACGGGTTAGGTTCTCCATCATAATAATAAACAACATTTACAGTATGTCCCGCGGCCATACGATCACTTTCATGTTACAACTTTCAACTAAATTCAAGACTTATTGGTTGGTAGTACCTACCACGGCACGGGCAAGTAAAAAATCGTGATTCATCTTTTGTTGTCCAACCAGTTGGTCCACGGGGGATTTTTTTGCCCGTGGACCAACTGGTTGGACCATGGGCAAGTCTTGACTTTAACACCGTTTTTCACCCTTTCAATTGATTAAATTACTCGTGATTTAGTAATTTTGTGTATATTTATAGCACAAGCTAATTCCAACAGAATGGTAAACTTTTTTCTATCTCGCCATCACTGATATCTTCGAGATTTAATATACAATCTACATTTATTTTAATTTGGCACTATATTAACAAAATCAAAAAGGTCTTGCAATGATATATATAATTATTACAAATTGTTTAATGAAGAGAGCAGCATAAAAAAGAATCATGCATCAATACTTATTCAGATTTTTTAACTGTCGTTTGCGCTGATTCCAGGTAAACACAATGTTTCACCCCAGTGAGTCTGTCAGTGCCTATACCAATAAAATTTTTAAAAGGGAATGCACTATAGTTTTTCTGTATCATTAGTGACTTCACATGTCACTAGCTACATAGCTACAACTATCACTTATTAATATGTATATTTGGTGAAAATGACATTCGTGTTTATTTACTACGGCAACTAGTTTGTGCAATTTGTGCAGAAAAAAATTTAATGAGGTGATAATTTGTTGTCAATAAAAAGTCTTATTAATGTCTAAAATAAATCTCCTGTTTATAAAGAGCAGAGAAATGACAGGATAAATTCGAAAATAAATATAATAATTTACAAATAGTTTATCATTTGATGCATGAGAAAAATCAGTACAATGAATAGTCATTCTCCTTTGTCATTTATCATTTATTATCATTTAATAAATAAATTACAGCCACAGTCTACTTAACGATCTCTTTTCATGAATCCCGCCCGTCTAGTCAAAAATATTTTTGTCTGTTTACATGTACGGATGGCCTACTAAAATATAATTAAATGAATAAAAAATAGAATTGAATACAATGGGTTCAATTACATTATAACAAAGTCTGTTTGTTTATTATAAAAACTAAGGCGGTTGTGACAAATATTAGTGGACGGACAAACATCGGAGCGAGATTGAAAGAATGGTTTACCGTCGATTTAGAATACGGACCATTATCTATTATGTGATATGAGGAGTCACGCGGTAGGTGTTTATATCATTCAAAACATCATTGAGACACCAAACGTTGTTTTCGCGCGCCGCATTCTATGGAGCAAGCATAAAATAAGATCGGGCAGGTTGAACAAGATTATCACTATCAAATAATAATTTTTATAACAGCTGTCACGTTTTGTAACACGACGATCTAATTTTGTCGCACCCGAACGCATAAATTGTCCCCGCAGAGATAGGCAACTGTTTTGTCGCATACAAACTTTATTCGTTATCACCTCCAGAGGGTGCGGCGCGAAAACTCATAGTTCCATGCATAACGTTCATTCACACCTTTGATATAGGTTGATACAAGACTACAGGGTATACTATTATAATAAGGAATCTGCTCATCAAGTACAGAATTTAATTTAATCCTATTTTCTTCAAGCTTATCCTTTTCGAGATAATTAACTCAGATGGCGTTATTTAGTTATATGTATTTAAAATACATCACTTTCACAGTTTAGTAGGTACTACGTAGCCACGTTCCCGCATGATTTTTTCAATCTATTTATTCTAATATTTACATGTTATTGGAAAAATTTTTACTTGATAGCCAGATTCTGTGTTCCTGCAGTCCTGTTCCATCCTATATATACTATATTTTCTCTTACTTTAGTACTTGAAACTGTAATTAAGTCACAGTTGTGAATTTCATATTAAAGTATAGAAGTGTTACAAAGTACTTGGCGGACATAGTGTATACCTAACTAATTTATTAGTTAATTATTTTTGAACTTGGGAAAAAATATTAGTTAACAATGTATCAAATACATTTACAATGTATCTATTTTACTTGAATAATACTAGATAATAAATAAAAACATTTATAAATCACTATCACAATCATCTGTAGATGTCGACTTAAATTTAATAATTTTAATTCTAGTCAGTCTTATCTATCCTGAGGTCTTCTGACTTGCCAAGAACTGGCCGGCAGCCTTTGCAATTTCTTTATGGTTTTTCGACCCCACTGTAGCCAGGTGAAACCAAGTACAAGACATATCGCTGTTTCTATATAGTACCCGTCTATACTAATCTGGCATTTAGCACCAGAATTCTTGCACATCTGGAACAAATGGTTAATCGTTCATAAAGAAAGTCCTTTTATATATTGGTTATGCAATACATGTCTGTTAGGATATTATTGCTTTACACAGGGGTTCTGATGACAGTAATAAATAATTAAAAAAACAAATCAGTTACAGTATTGGCCACTCTGGTTTCTATAATTTTATTCATACTAAAGTTATTAATTACTCTTGTATTCTTACACAACGAATCGCATTCATGTAGTAGTCAACGTTCGGATATCGGATTTTTTTCAATATATATTTGAAAACATTATGTATGTAAAAAAAAAATATTACATTATTTAAAAAAAATAGTGATCGGAATAATGTTAATACAAGAAACAAAGATAAACTTGCTAATCATGTCAGCTGCCTCAATAAAATCACGAAATCTTTTAAAGGGCAATGTATACGCTTTTACGATCCCAGCTGACATTCAAGATCTACCCCTTAATAAGTTTAAAACTACACTAAAACGAAAGCTTTATGCAAAAGCTTATTATAAAGTATCAGACTACTTAGATGATAAAAATCCATGGGTGTAAGCCGCTCACCTATCAGTTTGTTTCAATAATATTATTCTTTAAGCACTTATTGTTAAAAATTTTTAAATAATTTTGTTAAAAAGAGCGTCCCTCAGTTTCTTGCGCATTCTTCTGAGAGGAACCAGCATTTTTGAATGCGCCTTTGTGGTCACCTTCTTCCACAAAGTAATAAAATTCACTCTTATGACGTATTTCAAGATTATGTTACATAACTATGAAATAAAGATATTTTGATTTGATTTGATTTTTTTAAAATTATGAATTCATTACAACAGTCTGTCCAAATATTAAAACAACAAATACCACAACAGTGCAATTACTCCATGACAGTTACAGTTTGAGACAAAAAATTGAAGGCTGAAATATATTGTCTGTCTGTTTTTGAGACTGTTTGGCAGCAACGTTTGCGTTTTCCGATTGACTATCAAACAAGCTCACGTTCACGACTGGCCAGTTACCATGCGCGTGGCTAATTTAAATTGGCTGAAAGACAGTTCAAATTTGGTCAGACTCCAAGATCTGTGTTGCGGACTGTTTTATACTTACTAGAAACTAAAAATTTTAGATAAGAGAATACATTTTTAATTCAGGATTTTATAAAAACCAAACAGCCTGCCATCTGCAGTATTTTTGTTTGTTCCGTTTTTAGCACCAGATAAATAATTTACTTTTGTCTGCACACACTATATAATGCGAGGTAAACAAAAGCATTAACCTATTCGCTACTCATTAACCATATTTGGTCAGATTGAAGGTTACGATCCATTTAATTAACAGAGAGAATTGATTGATAATGATTGATGACTAGTTAAAAGGTTGATTTACTAAAGATACAGCAGAAGTTTTGATATATTCAAAGGCATTTAAAATAAGAAGACATTTTACACTTTCTTGACTTAGAACATTTTCGAGTTATGTGTATAAAATGTAATTAGAAATTAAAACAAATTAAAAATAATTTAGGCTATACTAACCTCAGTTTCTAAACTAGTAGAGCATGTGTTGTCTGCAAATTCTGGGTTAGAGCAGGTCTTATATGTGAGATGGTCTATGGCCCAAAGGGCTAAAGTATTAGGCCAGTTAGTTCCTAGATTCGAGACAGTGTTAAGTAGTGTCATATAAGTTCCACCCACTGCAGGATCTGACACTTTTGCAAAGAATGCCATCACTGCCACAAACATACAGTACACGCATGTCTACACAATGAGAAATAATAATTGTTATTCATACAATAAAGCAATTAATTAACAGATTAAATAATTGAAAAAATTAAAGAGTTGGTCTTATACATTTATTAATACACTTTATTAATGTAAAAGGTAAGTTAATTTTAAAAATTGTTATCAGATTTCTACAATAATGACACTCATTATTGAGCATCCATAAACACTTTGATGTTATTTTGCTATATTTTGAACCTCTTTCTGTGTAGTCTAAAACATGGCATTTCCCTTGATAAGCGCAAACCACCCTCAAATGGAACACAGTTATTTTCTTATTAGTTCCAAAAAAACATTTGATGTTGTTTTTTCTTACCAAAAACTAATTCCCTCTCCCTTGACCATAAACATTAGTCTTGATTTCTTTTGAAACATACCTGGTGAAAAACATACAGCATCATCAGTATAAAAAGATAGAAGTATGAAGGGCCGGATTCGCCGAGGAGACTGGGGGTGAGGGCCACTAGCGCGGCCGCCAGTGGGCCAACAAGGAGTCTCGGCGGGAACGCTCGCAACCACAAAGACAGCGGTGCCGGCCCGGTAGTGTGTTTCGCTAATATCTGCAATTTTTTGTTTTTGTTAAATAACAAATATTATGTATGTAATTAATTAATAATTAGTATAGTGTAATGAGAAGCTGTGGTTTCAGAGTGTCTAACCACCCATCTATAAGGTCGTGGGTTCGATTTCCACCATAGGCATATTGACCAATGACTTATTAAGTATAATAACTAAATCCAAAACCAAAATGCTCCACTGACATCGTCACTTCTGTGATGATTAAGGTTAACAGCCTGCAATTTGCACCAAGCCAGCGAGACGGGCTATGGCCCAATCTCCTTGGACTCAATCTTGAGGAAGGGCTGTACTCCGGCAGTGTGGAAGCGTGCAAGTGCAATAGATAAAAAAAATATTCATTGCGGACCATTTTGATAGAAATGATAGAGTATTCATTAAAAAATATAAATTAATAATAATAAATAATAACAAAACCATTTTTTTTTTCCATTGATATAATGACTATGATTAATATTGTATCTGTACGGCGAGCGCGAAATTAGAACTTGAACACTTTGATGTCACAGAGGAGGTAGGTATAAACTCACTGGCAACAAAGATACCAATACAACATTTAATATTGATGTTCATTTATTCATTGTTATTAAATAAATTTAATATCACTACATATTATAAAATAAAGTCCCCCGTCGCGTCTGTCTGTCTGAACGCGATAAACTCAAAAACTACCAAATGGATTGGCATATGGTTGACACTAATGGACGGAGTGATTCAAGAGGAAGGTTAATGAGTATAATTTATTAAGGTTTTCTGCAAATTAGTTGAAATATGACGATTGCTGTTGAAGCCGTCAGTAATATCCAGCCGACTGGGAGCTTTCATTGAAAACGCTGCCTAATCCCAATGAGATAAAACAAAATAATGTAGAGGTGCTAGATAGTAGAGCGTAGAAATTATACTCTTTAGAGGTTCGTATGTACGTATTATGGAGGAATTGTTTCTCTTTTATAGAACTTAAGAAAAGTCCGTGATGGTATATGTCTATCTTTTATGGATAAATTACTATACTTATTTTAATGTTTAAAAAAATGGTGTTATATGATGAGGTGATTGGAAAGCAATTTATACGGACACAATATTAATCCTTATCAAATCAAAACGTTATTTACTTTCAGCTTTTCATGCACATTATAATTGCCCTTTACACCATACTATTTAAATTAATATCTTCAGAGTTATGGCGAAATGAAAACAGGGCGGCCGGTGGCCCCCGCCTACGCGACTCGCGTGTTATAAAATTAGGTAGAAGTTATCAATATTGTATACAATGAATTATTGTTGTTTGTTTTCATGTATTTATTCTTTACTTTTTCAAATATTTATAGAATTGGAAATCATAAAAAATACTCCAAGTAGGATGAACTTATGTTGTTTACATTTAAATCTAATTGAATCCAATCCACATGTTCGACGCAACAAGCTGATACAACACTACGACAGGAAAAAAATACAACGGCTTATATGCTCTGCTACCCGTGCCAACCCGGGGCGGATCGCTAGTTAATGATTAAAAATATAACACCACTCACCACAGGCATGATAATTTGAACTGGCACAAGAGGCACAGCCAACAAGGCAAGATCTTCCCTGGGCACACCTGCTTCAACTAATTTCAAGCCTGAAACTGCATCACTTGCACAAAAACCAATCTGGAACAGTAAGTTACTTAATTCATATACATTAATTTAATAACATTTCCCAATATTAATAGAATGAAATAAAGATATGTAAATTACCTTAGCAGTGATTAGTACAAGAGCCAAAGTTCGTACAGCAGGCAATTTTATAATCATGTATAATTGCTTATAGGCATTTAAAATTTCTCCTGCATCACCCCTTTGCTCTCGAGCATTAGTTACTTCTTTTTCATGTTTGAATAAAGCAATTAAAGTGGTCACAAAAATAAATACCCAGCCCCAGAACATAAGGAAACCAGAGAGGGTAACTAAACCTACTTCTTGTGGTTCAAATCGGAGATACTTATTGCAAAAATATGGAGATTCTAAAGCTAAAAACATTACATATCCAAGGAAAAACCCAGCCGTTTGTCCCACTGTATTGCATGTTGACGCATGACCAACGTTACATCTGAAAATATTTATTAGTCATTCAATAATTATTGCCATTTCATAACTAATACTAGCCGTTTATGAGTTATTTGTTTGTTTTATTTGTTTTATTCACAGAGGTAACAATAGAACCATTATATAAATAATGATTTGAATGAAAAATTCAATATTATTTAGAATTGGAATTGCATTATTATATTATAATGAGGTCATATGTATTGTAAGGGCTTATGGGTAGGCATTTAACTCTAGTGTATGTCTGTTGTATCATTTCATGTCAGAGAGTGTTTCAGTTGATTGACTTTAATAATGTAGGAACTTTATAAAGCTTCATATACTCTGAACACAAAAACTAAATCTGGATAAAAATTATCTCTTTACACACGCATCTGCTATACTTTGGTCATATACATGTTTAGATAGAGTAAAAAGATAAAAATATCTCCTAACTGTTCGAATATAATTCATGCATACATAATTCAATGGTTACAGAAACAAAACTTAATGATATACAGAATTGAGGTATAGACAAAATATTAGTGAATATATAGTTTGAATTTATATTTATTTTTGAAGTGGTTAAAAATTAATTTTTAATTCATGCACACATAATTTAATGGTTACAGAAACAAAAATTAATGATATACAGAATTGAAGTATAGACAAAATATTAGTGAATAAAATGTTTGAATTGATATTTATTTTTAAAGTGATTAAAAATTAATTTTTAAGTATTTTATTAAAAATATTGAATAAGTTGATCTTAAATAAATTGAATATATAATATACACGAGCTGGCCAGCTATCTTTGTTGTCATTGTATTGTATTACTATATGTAGATATGTAAATATCAACCATCTGTCTTTTGGACCCATATTATTGCATGAGTATGGCAGCAATTTATCAAAAAATTTATTATGTCACCAAATAGGTAGCTTTTACTTTACTGGTTTGCTTGTGAATAATTATGTCACTCACCTTAACTATGTATGAGTGTGTAGTAAATAGAAATATTAAAAGACAAACCTTTTCAGCATGGTCAAAGCCCATCCGTCTACGGCTATATCTTGAGTAGCTGCCAGAAAGTTTAAAATCAAGAATGATATCGTGAGCACCATCATGGCGGGAGGTTTATCATTTGATCCCAACCAATCCATTACCATGCTAGACATTATAATCATTACAATACCGATCAGATATTGTATGGGTACTAGCCATGTTTTGCGTCTTCCAAATTTAGGCCAGAATAGAGCATCTACTATAGGAGCCCATAGTAATTTAATACTGAAAGGCCAATTTACAAAGCTGAATTCAGCCTGAAATCAAATAATAACATACTATCAGATATAGTATTTTTCCAGTAGGAAATAAATATTTAATAGCTAAATTAGTCATATACTAAACTAATACATAAATTAGACACGAATGTGAGCTCATTAAATATTCTTCATCTTTTAGTTTTGATGTAATAATTTGGGGATTACTTACAATATGTTTGAGCTTTTTATTAAATGTATATTTTTTAAGTTGGTGCATACATTGCGTAATTATTCTGATACATAATTTTAGGCAAATCACTGTTATGTATCACTTGACAATTTTTGACCAACTTAAACAAAATCTTCATTGAAAAGCAGAGGAATTAGCAAACAACTTTAATGTTCAGAACCAAGCTATTATACAATCCGTTCTTCTTAGGGTTCCATACCCAAAGAGTGCCAATTACTAAGACTCCGCTGAACATTTGTCTGCCCGTTTGTTACAGGGTTGTATCTTCTGTACCATAATAGATAGACAATTTAGATTTTCACAGTGTGTATTACTACAATAATGTAATAACACTAAAAATGAAATAAACATTAAAATAAAAAAGGACAAATTAAATACAAGACATGTGTTTCTTTTTGCATGTTTTTGTGGTTGTAATATCATTGCTTACACTTTAAATTTTTATAGAGTGTGTAATATTACTACTATGGTCACTATAACAAATAATAAAAACAAAGTTAAAAATTGAAGTGGGTCTCTCTACAAGGAACATATCTTTTTTTGGCATCATAAGGGTTTTTGTGATTGGTGATTGTAAGAGCATTACTTATAGTACATGCTTCAGATTTCTAGGTCGATGCATGCCCGACACACATTTGATTGGTTTTTTATTTCAATTTAGCATGCAAATTAAAATGACAACAATGGTACTAAACAATAGTTAGGTTTCTAATATCAAAAATCTTGTTGATAAAATACTCTGCAAAATTCTAAAATGTTATCTGACCTGAGGTTTTAATTAGCAACTGTAAAAAAACAGCCATATTTATTATATCTAACTTGTTGGGCATGCCCAACACTATGATCTACTTATATTAAAATTTATTGTTTCCCCATTCTTCGGCTTTCATAACAGCTAATCTCGAATACGCTTTCCATGAAAGTGTCTTAGTACATCACATACATACTGCTACAGTGACTAGCCGCAGTCTTTTCATGTCTTATCCTAATAGTTACTACTCTTCAAACATTTCAAGAGGTGCTTGCCCTTGATTTTTAATCCATAATAGTTTTTGAGCTTCCTGCATCTACTCATTTACTGTCTTTTTATGGTCTTTGTCCAAAGTCCAATATAAAGTACTGAACTACCTACATAACTTGAAGATCCTTCTGCTAGGTCATCAGATCTCCATTCCTTTCAATGAATTCAGACCAATATTATTTGGCTTCCTAATACCAGTTGCTCCAAGCGGATAAGAGTTATTGTTGAGCTGACTTTTAGATTACATAAAGCCATAATAGTTGCATAGCTAAAAATTAAATGAATATGGAACCATTTCCATTTTTTATGTCCAGGCATTCCCTGGAGTATAAAATATAGAAATGTACATGTATTTGCTATACAGTTGGAAATTGCTGTATGCTTTGTGATATTGGCAGATTTAGGTTAAGGCACTATACATTAGCTCTTCAGCTTTCGCTGATTCCGGATCAATTCATAAACCAGAGCATTCCACCCTTAAGGTTTTGCTTCTATTAATGCAAGAAGTGAAGCAGAGTTGAGCAACGTACTACAAAGATCTCTATTTCTTACATATTTTCGATAAAAAATATTTAATGTGAGAGGTTCCCACACAGATCTCGCCACTTTATGCTCAATTATTTTTTTTTTAATTTTCGTCAAGTAACATTGTAAAGCGATACCTAAATTTATAACACGCCATGTAATAGCTTTGATTTAGAATGAAAATTAATTTCTTTTAACTATGTATAGACACTTAATTTAAAACGGGTAATAGAAACTTACTTGTTGTGTGTACGTTATTCCACGATTTTGTAATAACATAGGTATAGCACCAGCTAAACCTAACGGAATGCCTTGTAGAGTATATAAGAATAATAAAACTGCAATATTCATTTCATCGCCTTTTATGTTACTGCCTGCAATATTTGGTTCTCCATTTTCGAGTAACTCCTCCTTTTCAGAAGAAGGTTTTCTTCTGGTCACAGTCATGATTAGACCTCGAAGAAACTGAAAGCATTTTTAATAAGAAATAAGAAACACGTTACACTAAGCACACAAAACCAATCTCAATAGTACACGTCAGTGTAGGGATGGATAGTGATAATAATATGTTCAATTAAATAAACCTGAATCGTGGTTGTTTTACTAGTTTTTTTTAATATAATATAAATTATAATCTTCGATCCAAGTCAATAACCGATTCCTATCTATTAGCATTTAGCACAAAACTTTATTAAAATTCTAAATAATTTGAATTGAATGGTGCTTGAATGACATAACGTGGAGTGAATGAGTTGGAGTGAACATCCTATGTATTTTGTGGAGTGAATTGTGGTTGATTGAATCTGAAGTATCGCTGACAATAAATGACAAAAACAGAACAGTAACTAGGGCTATGTTCCATTCGCATTCAATAACAGCCACGAATGCCACTGCTGCAAACGCTACAAAAGTTTGTTTCTCACGCTCTAATTTGTTACCATGATTAATTCGCTACCAAAACCACTAACATGTAAATAGTGTCCGGAACGAGGATTGTGGAAGTTATGGTGGCTTATTTTCACGTTTGGGTAAAAACAAATACGGAAATGTAAATATGATGGTAAGTATAGAATTTTTACTTTAAATTATTCGATTTTGTCATTGGAAATGACTTTCATTTTGTTGGAGTATAGGGGGTCATTTGGTAGTTTTGTGAGACAGGCAGATTGCACGAAAAGTTTTCGAGAATGAACGTGGTGTCAAAAGACACAGCTCGGCGAGCTCTACAAGACAGCACAAGACAATTTGGAAAAAAAACAAAAACAAAAAAATATCGGCAAAAAACGAAAAAAATCGCAATTTTTTCCCCGATTTTCATTTTGGGAGCCCGATATCTCGAGAACTAGGGCCGAATAAAAAAATAAAAAAACGGCTCGGGGTAATTAGACGGGGGATCGATTGAGACTAAAATTGTTAGAATCGGACAACCGGAAATAGTGGTTAAGGGTGTCCTTAATTGGAAGTCGGATATGCGTCGGTGTTACATTTAGTACTAATTCCGTTTGTTCGATCGAAATGTAGTTTAAAATGTTATATTTCGAAGTTCTAAGTTTATTCAGATACATTTGTGTTATTTTTTTTGCGAAGAAAATGAAAAATATTATCTTAAATATGTGTGTTTACTTTATTCCATTAGGATCATTTCCAATGTCGTAAGAAGTTCGTGCGAAAGCAAGAGATCCGTTGATTTTTTTGGTGTTAGACCTATATTATGCCGTATTGTTTTGTAGCTGGTTGTAACCATGTCTCAAGAAAAGAAACTTTTAGGTTTTTAGATTTACGGCGAATAAAAAAATCTTTTACCTGTTACTATTATACCTACCTACTTATCAAGAGTACAAAAATCTCATTTGTTTGTCCAGGATTCCTTTGTTATCTATACAATTTCACATTTTAATTTACAGAACAATAAAAATGTAAACAAGCGGAATCGTAACGGTGTGTCAACCTGCCCTGGAAAGAAATTTGGTTGAGGATTTATCTATTGATCAGTCAACAGTAGGTATGTCAAAGAAATGATAAAGCTGACCAAATATTCGGTTACATTATTTAATAATCCTCGTTTAAAGATACTTTTTGTTTTTGTAACCTTTAACGACGATTACTGGATAATAGCTACAACTGAACATTTGGTCAGTTTTTATGTCATTCATTAACATGCAACTAGTACCTACTTAATTCTGTATCAAATTCAGCCACTTAGCTTGTTTTTTTTTTTTAAGGTTATAAAAAGCATCTTTGAACGAAGAATTAATGTGCAACTAGTACTTAATTCTGTATCAAATTCAGCCACTTAGCTTATCGTATTATTATTTTTTAGGTAACAACTAAGCATTCTTGAACGACGATTACTGAATAATGCAACCGAATATTTAGTCAGTTTTTATTTTATTCATTAACGTGCAACTAGTTCTTAATTCTGTACCAAATTCAGCCACTTTGGTTATCGTTTTTATGGTTCACATTTGATTGCGAAAATTTTGAAATTTTTAAATACTGTCTATAATTTTTTAGGTATTGTAAAAAAAATTAAAAAACGAGCAAACAATGAATTTGATCGAATAATCAAGAACAAACGATGGGCAAACGAATTAGAAAAAAAAAATATAAAAAAAAATTCTTTTGAGCGCCAACTTGAGAAAGAATTTTTAAATATTGTTTATAAAAAATTGAAGAACGAACAAACAATGAATTTGATTAAACGATCAAGAACAAACGACGAACAAACCAATAAGTAAAAAAAAAAAAAAAAACATTTTTTGACCGCCAACTTAAGAGAGCCATAACAGCTCTCTTAAGTTAACGAACAAACAATGAATTTGATGGAACAATCAAGAACGAATGACGAACAAACGAAAAAGTGTGTGCGTGTAACCTTTACGCGCGATTGAAGTAGAACTTTGAAGTTTTTTTTGTACGTTTTATAATAACAAATATGAGATGATTCTTCGCTACTACCCCAGTCTGACAATTCTTGTAAAAGTTCGAAATCAGAATCGCTTTCACTGTACGTAGACATTTTCACACTAAATTACAACTAAATTAAATAGATATTGGTTTCAAAATATTAGGATAAAAGTAATTAAGCGAATTTTTATTTGATGTTAGCAGACGATCGATAGGTAAACTATCACATTTGACAGATAGGCCGCATGTTTATCTTCAGTAATAAATTATATCCTTCAACAGCTGTCAGAAGTATATTGGGACGCACGAAATGTCATTTTCATACAAAAATCTGACTCTGGTAAGCTATCGACCCTCCCGGAGCCTCCCGTCGATAGATGGCGTGCGACGGTAGATATGTCTATCCGTCGACAGGTTATTGAGACGATAAAACTATACAATGGATAGAATTTCTTACCCTAGTATGGTTAGACCGTCGATAGATAGGTAATTGGGTTTGGCTGTTAGAGATTTTTAAAAAACTTTGCAATTTAAAATATTTTTTTAAAACTGTTGAATTTTTATTCACTTTGCTATTCACAACTGATCCGTTTGAAAATTTGGGAATAAATAATCCTAATTGATTATGATATTTGCCACTAGCTGGCGTATAAGTCAAGAAGTGTGGAGTATATGACATGTACTTACGACTAATCCAAATTATTATTTTTTAAATTGCAAAGTTTAATCGTTAACCGTTAAAAAATTGTTATAAAACTAAATTAGACTGGTAAACACATTAGTGGTATTCATAACTCGCAATATTGTTTCACTAGACAGCGCTGTTATCAATACTCTGCATCACGCTAGTATAATATCTGACAGAATTTTTTAACGATTACATTCAAAGTAGTAATAAACGATTAGTTCCGATGCTTAATAATAGATGGCAATGTTTTGAGTTTTGTACATCACGCTATTAAAATGTTTGTAACTAGCATATAAGGTTAGAAAAATTAACAAAGATTCCAGTTATCCGTCGATCATGGTTTCATTACAACCATAGTCAGTTCGAAAAAACAAACGTATAATAAAAAAATAAGCGTTACTTCCGTCAGAAAAAATCTGAGTTTCTCCCTAGTCGCGCTTAAAGAAGTTTTACTTTAATAAGTAAAAAAAAAAAAAACCCTTTTTGACCGCCAACTTAACTTAAGAGAGCCATTGTTCTGTAGTGCCCGTATGGAATAGATTGGATAATACTGACATCGTGTTGTGCACAGAATAGTGCTCTGTGCTCAGCACAGAGCACTATTCTGTGACTATGACACTATGACAAACAGACATTGACGACATTGACCATTGACAAGCAATGTAAGCATTGAAGTAAAATTTTTGCCTCAGGAATTTAAAATTTTATTTATAATAAATGAATATTTCTGTGGTTTGTTTACCTATTGTTTAATACTATTAGTATTTGTCAGTTCAGTAGTAGTGGATATTCTATTTAGGCTTGTTGCCAGCTTGTTGTAAGTTGAAACCAGATAGGTACATAATTAGCAAGAAAGTAATTGCGATAACATATTGTTGCAATAGTGGTTGCAATATGACTCGACAGTGTTATTTCAAATGTTTGTTAAATTCTCATTCGCCTATCAAACTCCCACATAGAGTTGAAATACTCGTAGGTAGGAGTAAAATAACAAAAATTAAAGATCAGTCATGTTCTCGTGCTCAAAGTAAGTATCTACCAATCATTATTCGTTTATAATTACGTATATGCATTGTGCAGTTTAAATATTGGGTAGCTGTACAATATGACCCGCTAGTTTAATATTGAGAGAAAGAGTTTCCGATAAAACATCATTTACTTTCCTATGAAAAAATTTGCTAGTCTTCATATTTTGTGAAGATTTTTGTTGAGTCATTGAAACAAATTGAAGGTGAAACTGATATATAAATATTCTATTTCCATATGGTCTGCATCACACCTACCTTAGATTGTTTTTTGCAAAGAAATGCCAGAAGCTTGCGTAAGACGTCGTGACCAAATTAATGGAGGTCTTTCATAGTGAGAGGCTGATGAAACGAGTCTTCGGGTGGAATTTTATATAGCTTATTTTGATTACCGGTTAGTTGATGGTGTTTATCGATAGTTGATGGTGTTTGTCGATTGTTGGTAGTGGACTGGTGAGAACACTAATAATTTTTTTTAGGAACTTTTTCTTGTGGTAATTATATACATACTTTTTGTTAATTACATTACTTTTGTAATTTACTTTTTGTTGATTTCTAGAGTTACTTAAAAGTCTGTTGATCAATTTTGAATTAAGTTAATTTAGGTTAATGGTCTATTTTTTGAAATAATTAGGTTAGGTTAGGGCGGTTTATGTCAATGTGAGGAGTGTAGCAGAGCGGAGCGACGAGCCATTCAGAAGCCTATTCATCAATTTCCAATTTGTTTTCTTTAGGTTAATTGTCTATTTACAAGTCTGTTGATCAATTTCAAATTAGGTTAATGGTCTATTTTTTAAAATCATTAGGTTAGTTTAGGTTTGTTTATGTCAATGCGAGGAGCGAAGCGGAGCGGAGCAAAAACCATTCGAAAGTTAATTGATTAATTTCTAATCAGGTTAATTTAGGTTAATGGTCAATTTCTTTCAAATCATTAGGTTAGGTTAGGTTTGTCGGGAGGGGTGGGGTTACTAGAGGGGGGAAGGTATGTGATAATTACCATCCTCCTCCCCCTCCACCCCTTCTTGTCGGTTCTCGATAAAAGCTATATAAAACTCCACCCGAGTCTTCTGGTATTTTTGGTATTTTCTGAGATTTAGGCATTTTTCTGAACCTGGTCAACAATTTATATTTTTATTTTTATTGATTTATCATTCTGTAGCCATTGAAAAAGTACCTAAAGATTTGGGTATAAAGACAGTTATAGGGATATTATGTATGTTCACTTGAGTGAAGTAGCTGGCGGAGGCTAGTATGATATATGTTACTAAAGGCCCTTAAGAACTGTCTAAAATTTCGAGTACTTATGTCCTTTGAATCCATGAAGTTTAAAAAGTTAACAAATATATGAACCAAAACTCTGAATTAATCCTGTTCAGTGGCTAGAATATGTAGGAGTAATACATAAACAGTCCGCCATTATTCAAGAATTAAGTATATTTGGACTATTTCTATTGATGTCCATTAAAAATTTAAGTGTTTTATCTACTAAAATGCTGTATAATGTTGCAGTTAGTCTCACTGCTGATTGTGAGAATTGTTTTGTTGAAATCAAACAACTGGGCATAAATCCATCTGGATTTGATGGATTCGCTATGACAAGAAATGGTATTTATAAAGTGACACATGGAACTAAAGTTGAAATACTATTAAACCAATATATACATTTGATTGAATTTGATCCAGCACCTGATGGACATGAAATTTTTTGGGACAATACTAAAAATATTGGTGATGGTAGTAATCAGTTTAATGGAAAAAGAAAGCTAGAAAATGATGATATTGAACATGGCAAGAAAAAAATCTTGAAAATGGATGATGTCCAAGGAGCCAACAATAGTGTTTGGGAAAATATAGAAGAAGGAGAGCTATATATATTCACTTCAAAAGGTGTTAAATCGAGCAGTAAAATAGCTGCTTTTGACATGGATGGAACTTTAATTAAACCAAAATCAGGGAAAGTACACCCTGTTGACACAAACGACTGGCAGATAGTTTTTCCTCAAATATCTCAAAAATTAAAAGAACACTGGACAAAAGGTTTCAAAATAGTTATTTTAAGTAACCAAGCCCCTATTGGCAAAGGCCGAGTTAAGATACAAGACTTTAAAAAGAAAATTGAAAACATTATTGATAAGTTGCAAGTTCCGATACAAGTCTTTATTGCAACTGGAAGGGGGCATTATAGGAAACCTACCACTGGAATGTGGAAAGTGTTGGTGGAAATGGTATTGAAAGCATAACTATATTGTACTTTTTATAAATAATTATTTTTAAATGGTAGTCATCTAACAAACTGATTTCAGAAAAACGATGACATACCAATTGACATGTCTGAAAGTTTTTACTGTGGAGATGCTGCTGGAAGAGTAGCTAATTGGGCTCCCGGGAAAAAAAAAGATCATTCAATGGCTGACGTACTAATGGCTGAAAATTTGGGATTAAAATTTTACACTCCTGAGCAGTTTTTTTTGGGTCATTCCATTAGTAATGTTCAATTATGTAAACCTGAATTTAATCCAAAAGAAATTCAGCCAGAGAAGTTCAACGATAGGCTCATAAGTAATGAAAAGGAGGTATGTACAAGTACATAGACAAATGTTACATAAATTTTTTAATATGTTAGTCACAAAATAATATGTGCAAATATTTATCTGCTAATGTTATTATCAATGACCAATAACAAAAGTTTAATTTATGTTTCAGATATTGGTTTTGGTTGGTTTTCCAGGAAGCGGAAAATCTTTTTTGGGGAAACAAATAGAAGAAAAATCAAACCACAAGTATGTAGCAGTGTCTAGAGATTCACTTGGTACATGGCAAAAGTGTGCGGCGGAAGCAGCAAAATTGTTACAAGTGAGTTTAACTTTTTTTGTATATGTGTTTGGGTAAGAGGTTGTATGTTTTACTGTTACCATTTCTCTCAAAGACTATTGGTCAAATTTAGAAGCGATTTTTGGTATTACATAGGTATTCCTTCAGACTGCTCTGAACCTGCGTTCTTAAACATGTTTTATGGTTATAGGCTACCACAGGGTGTTGCAGCAGATCTGTTAATTAAAACCGCTGGACAGATTTTGACGTATTTTGTACATAAGTGTTACTTCTGATGACAGATGTTAATTAACCATCATATTATATGGCTACAATAAAGAAAGTTTATCAATGTAGTTTACAGGTGACGCATGGCGGATATTAAATACTGTAAATTAATTAGTTTGCTCTTTTTAAAGCCCCACATATTTAATGTTTTTCACTTGAGTTTTTTTATTCATAGGTTTATTATCATTGACTGACCAATTGGCCGAGTGCCCCATTTTATTTATTTATTATTTTAGAAAAACACTAAAAAAAGTTCTTTATTTTATAAAAACACTAAAAGGTTAATTAACAATTTACTCTCTTACGGGTTAAATTTCTATAAATACTTTAACGTCTTTCTTAGTTTCCAACCAAAACCCAATCATCAACTTTTTTCATGGCTTTAACCTTAAAAATAATGGCATTCCCATAACAACTTCCTTTCCTATTTCACCCTTATTTTAACCGTTTAAGGATTAAATTTTCCTAAATTCTTAAACAAGTATTTTTAAATTTCTGACCATAAAGCTAAATAATAATTTCATAGTTGTAACTTTATGAATGACGTAAGTTCCATACAACCTTCCATCTTCCATTTAACTCCTTAGGACTTGAATTTTCAAATCCTTTCTTAGTAGATGCTATCATGATAAAAGAAACGTAATGCTCAAATTAAGTGTGATTAATTTCAACGGGTCCTTAAAAATTACCGAATTCCCGGACAAACTTTCATCCCTTATTTCACCTTTTAAATTTTCTTTAATTCTGAAACCTTTAATTCTGAAGCCCTGTAAGTTGACTGTCGTCAATAAGGCCTTCGAGCCAGATTGGACGCTGCGAGCATGTACATAGGTTAAATAAGGTAATTATCGAAATTTCATTACAAACCTATTTGCAAACAAAAATAAAATATAAAAATAGTATTTGGGAGATAAGACCTCAAATTTAAATTTTATAGATTTTCATGTTTATTTTCAGTATATTGTAAGGCGTAGATGACAATTTTGCGCACGACTTTTTTACGTTTATTCAGCATGGAACACATTTTTTTACAGAACTAATTAAATAAATTTTAAGGCAATTTTTTTTAAACCTACAAATTTTTATATGCCTTGTAGGTATGATTTTTCTGAAATAGGTATTCGCTATCAGTTCGCTAAAAAAAACCCTGAAAAATCTGTAGTTTCGTGCTTACTCAAAAACGTATGTTTAAATTTTTTATTTTTTACTTATTTATATTATGTTGTTATCTAAATGATTTTTTTTAGATTTACTAGACAAATAGGTGATGTATGACTTGCATTAAAAAATATCACATATCTTAAGGGTTATTGAGACCTGAGAAAATAGTGTTTTTCGGTTTTTAGATCTCGAAATCAGTAGGGAAGCCTTAATAACTATACAGCCAGATAATGAATTTCATGCTTTTAACTTAAGGAATGTTTGATTTTCATACAATTTGTCTGTCTCCATTTTACCCTCTCAGGGGTTGCTTTTCAGAAAATCTTTAAATGTTTATAATCAATAATCATAATCAAAAAGTTTTTATTCAATATAAGATGTTTACGCACACTTATTGAACGTCAAATGAATTGATTAGGTGATTAGGTACCGGTTCCAAAACTAGAAGGAGAAGAACCGGCAAGAAACTCCTCCCTGTTTATTTTAATTAAATATATGTTTTTCTTAGTTTCGTTTTTTTTTTTAATATGCTTACAACTATTGCAATGATGTCCATGCGTACTTATCATTTAAATACTCGCTAATACAATAGTAAGATAACTTCACATTACAAAAGGAAACTTGTCCTTTGACGTTTCTAGCTTCAGTAGTTTTGATTGAGTGATGATAAATCAGTCACGACATTTTTTATAAACACTGTGTAGTACAATATTTCCACTTCCGATAGGATCTAACTTTAAGTATAGAAAATAGAAGAAGTTTTATCGGAAAAGTTATGAAAAATCTATACTTATATACTTATAATATTATAAAGCTGAAGAGTTTGTTTATTTGTTTGAACGCGCAAATCTCAGGAAGTACTGGTTCGAATTGAGATTTTTTTTTTGTGTTGGATAGTCCATTTATTGAGGAAAGTTATAGGCTATATTTGTTGTTTGTTTGTTTGAACGCGCTAATCTCAGGAACTGCTCATTGGAATTGAAAATTACTTTTTGTGTTAGATAGTCCATTTATCGAGAAAGGCTATAGGCTATTATTACATCACGGTACGACCAATAAGAGTGCAGCATCAATGAAAAATGTTGCAAAAACTGGAAAAATTATTCCTTTTGAGAGCTTCTGTTACGCGCGCTGCTTGTTCCCCTTTAAAAGTTCTAACCAAAAGTCCGCGACAAGATATGTGTATCTTTTAAGGTTGATTTACTATTTTATGGCAATCAAATTTGTTGCTAGACGCGCCAGAGAATTTATTTGTTTGGATGATGACGATGATACCATAGTGTAATGATACTTTATGGTTGGAATAGCGACCCACCCTGACTTCGAACGGGTGCAATGTACTAATGCGTGGAACGGGAAGAGGAACGTTTCCGTAGTCCATCCGGGCGAAGCCGGGTACGACCGCTAGTAATTAATAAATTAGAGTCATTAATTTTCTTTTAAGCATTTCGTCCCTTTGCGCTTGACGTGAAACAAGTTTTCTTTGGTAGTAAACCAATGTTCAATTAAAAAATACATGTTAATTACTAGGTTTACTAACTTTTTAATGGGAACACGTGATATTTTTCTTTTCTACATAGTCACGAGAAAAGAAAGTTAAAAAAAATATTTAAAGTTATAAGGGTCAAATGTATTTGGAGTTGGACTTCCTGTGAAAATGGACATCCGTCTGTCTGTTTTACTTATTCAAAAAAGGATGGTTATCGTGTTCTCAGGTGCGCCTCGTAGCCTGTACAACGTTGTAGTAAAATGAAACTTAAATTGCAACCCAAATCTAGACGTGGACTTGCGTACCTTAGAGCAGTGGTTGTACTGGTTATATCTTGTACCAATACAGGGTTGTTATAAGATTTAAACATTAGTTTGATGTAGCGTTTCGCTACCTGATTGGCTTGACATATTTAACGCGTTGTCGTTCGAGCCAATTAGAAAACAATTAGTATGATTCAAAGTCAATTCATATTTAGGGCGTCCGATGACCGATCTGCTGAGGTAGTAAAAAATATTATTTTTTCCGTCGATATCGTGATATGACCACAAATTTCTATCGTTAAATTGAGATCGCCGATTTGAACTTAGGTATAAGCAGTCATTATTCTTATATAGTTATGTTCACTTAATTAAAAATTAAAAAAAAATATTATTCAATGTACAGACACTACCACGTTACAGTTTTATTGTGTGTGTAAATAATTTTGTGTTATGCACCTAAAAGTAACTAACTATATTAATTACTAATACAAAATAAACAGGATTGCATTTTTTTTATTTCTAGCAAGGCAAAAACGTGATAATAGACAGCACGAATCCAGATACGGAGTCTCGAGCTCGATGGACAACGCTTGCTAAAGATTCCAACGTCGCGTGTCGTTGTGTTATTCTGACAACGACGTTTGCTCATGCACGACATAACAATAAGTTCAGGGAACTTATGAAGATCAAACATGTTCCTGTCCAAGACATGATTTTTCATATGTACAAGTAAGTATCAGGGCTTCGTTAGTTTAGTAGCAATTAATGTTGAATGGGAGTGAGGGGGCAGGACTTTGCATGAAAGTCATTTGTACTTTGAAGCTTGCAACATAAAAAAATCAAGTACAGCTATTGAGCATAAATAAATAACATGTTTCAGAGTTTTTGGATTTTCGCATTTTAAGGGGCAATGGGGGGTGAAAATTTGTATGGGATCGGTTTTTTAAAGGTAGAAACTTGGAAATTTAAATTATAGCTACTTATCACAAATAAATAAAGATGTGTTTCAGGGTTTTAGATTTTCACATTTAAATTTGTATGGGAGCATTAGTTTTTTTTATGATAGGGCTTCAAAATTATAACCATACCTACATTATTATCAATAAATAATGATTTTTCAGGGTTTTTGAATTTTCGCATTAAAGAGGGAAAGTTCGTATAGGAATATCGTTCTTTTAAAGATAGAGACTTGAAAATTGGAACTGTAGTTACTCATTATAAATGAATAATGACGTGATGCAGGGTTTTTGGATTTTTAAATTTCAACAGGGAAATGGGGTCTGAAATTTTGCACTGGAATCTGGTATATCTGTGTTTTTAAAAATAGGGATTTGAAAACTGGAGTTCTAGCTATTTATGATCTATAATTAAATTACGTGTTTCAACGTTTTTGAAGTTTCAGGCTTTAATGGGATGAAATGGGGGTGAAAATTTGTACGGGAGTCTATTTTAATTTCGGAAATATTTAGGGGTTTCCTCATAAACTTTTGAAATTGTAGAAATTGTAGAAATCGTGTCTGAATTAGTGTGAGAGATACAGCATCTTATAATGATTTATTGTTAGTGTTGCATGCAATGCTTTTTTTATGGTAAAAAATAAAAATCATTTTATTTAATGAAAACCACGCGAACAAAGTTGCGGACAGTCGGTAGTACCTTATACAATTCAAATTTTTATATTACAGTATAGTTTAGGTATTATTTGCGTAAGTAGGTATCATACAAAAAAAAAAAAAACATTGCATGATGCAGTTTTCAAACTAAATTATATAGATTATAGAGTTTATTTTCCTTTCAGTTTAGTAATTTTTTATTCACTCAGATTTTTTAAGGATAATGATTTTGTAATATCTGTAGAACGAATCGAAAAGAAAGACATTTTTGGCCAGTTCTGGCTAAAATTACAAATTGAAAGTCATAATGTCAGAGAAGCTAGAAATTCTAGTTGTAGCTTGTCAGCTTAGCTTATTAGTGCTTTTTGAACGACTCCCAAACAGGCAATGTAATTACTAAACTTTAAAATGAAGCTGCATGTTGTCATGTGAATACATTTATATATTTTTTCAGGAAAAAGTACGCGCAACCGTCTATAAGTGAAGGCTTCAAGGAAATAATTGAAGTGAAATTCTCTCCTCACTTTGAAGATGAAGAGTCAGAAAAATTATATAAGATGCATTTGTTAGAAAAATGAAGTTTGTATGTTATAATAAACTAAAGGAAATAAACTTTACAACTACATATTTATTTATTTGTAGGTACACTTGTAGGTAATTATTTAAAATAAAAGATCAGTGAGGAAATGAAATCCCAGAATCGCTGCAATAATATCTTTAATCCTGACAATATTTACAAATAAATTACACTTTTGTTGATGATTAACTACTAGAAGCTGGAGAAACAGACAACAATAAGAATTTTTAGTGTAATGTAGATAAAATTAAACTATCTGTGCAGCTCTGAAGTGTGATGCGCATGTCTGCCGCTTTTCCCACCGCATTCTATAAAATCATGCTACGCGGCAGTTGTGACTAATTTCGGAGTTGCACACATTGATAATACGTATTGTATATTTAACTTTGCTTTTAATAGTAAATTCTATTATCTGTAATTTAGACAGAAGTCTTAAACCACGCTATCTTAGACTATGACTGATGACTACTCTAAAATTATAAATAGTAGCCAAATATATATTTTAAATATGTTTAAGCTTTATCTACAGCTACTTGGACGGAGTCTCTATTGGCTTTTATCAAGCCTACTGAATCAACTGTTACATATAAACCACAAATGACTAACCAATTAATTGGTCAAGCTGTTAAGAAATCCTAACTGCAAAACCAAAAGTTGCGGGTACGATTTTCGCCCGGGACGAGAATATTATGTACATAAGCATATCTATTTGTTCTGTGTCTGAGTGTAAAATATCTATATATGCATGTCTTATGAAAAATATCTAATATATTAGTTGTGTAGTACCCATAATACAGACTCTGCCTAGTTTGTGGCTAAACGGCCGTTTGTGGTGAGATGTCCCAGGTATTATTAATATTAAAAGCATATTAAATATTTTTAAACATAACACAATACACATTTTGATGTCACTGTAAGTTCAAGGTGCTCTCATAGTAGGACTTAAAAAATTCATATGAATATTTTAAAACGCAATTTAATTCAGTATTTTCTGTGCTCATATTAGTTTAAGAAAAATTGTCTTCAACGGTATTTTAAACAATAGATTTTCAGTAGTATGTTGAACATTGCAACAAAACTTGCTTGCAATTTGTACGTGGGCGAAACGCCATAGGTATAGTCTTCGCGGATGTCCTAATGCAGTATTTTCTGCCTTTTGAGCTTTATATTTCCAAATGCTATATATATATATATATATATAAATGAATTTGTCAAAAATATAATTTACGACAAAATGTTTTTATTTTGTATTAATAATTTCGTTTTATTCTACAAATCTTTATATTTATACTTTAATTACGATTCCGACCTTATATTTAAATTTGTATGTTATAAAAAATGGGCAAAAATGAATAAATTTTTTTTTTCTTTTTGTCATTATACCTACAAATCTTTTTTTTATGAACACCTTTAAGTAACTCGGGAGCACCTTGTATTTATAAAAATATATTTTTGTTTATATAGCAAAATCACCTACAATGGCTGCGCTGCCCCGACCTATCATAAACCTAGGCATGTATGTTTGGGCCAGAAAATAAACGTGTTCACGTGTGTCTATATAGGTAGTACTTCAGATAATTTCAAATCACAATTTATACTCGATTTTGAACTCCTTTTGTAGCTTAGAGACATTTTTATTATTATTTTAAATTCTATAAATAGAAATATGACTAATATCATTTAGTATTCTACGAGTATTCTACTGGTTGATTTAGCACACAGGCAGTAAGCTCTTTAATCCTAATTTATGTTTTATCTAGCAAGCTAATGATTTGCATGATGAATAGTAAAATTATATTTGTAATAAGTTTTTGTCAAGCCAATTAACAAAATGTGATTCATAGTCAGATGGACACTATTATGTTATCGGCTGCAGACAACAGACGAGTTTAGAAGTGCGAAAGCGATATTGTATGCCACACGGTGTCGTCACCAAAAATCAAACACAAGCTATTATGTGTGGTACAAAATATACCTACCTAATATTCGTGCTTTAATACACAATTTTTTCTTATTATCGTGTCTGTAATAATATATCTATTCGTCATTGTAACACAAAGCCGATAACGTAGCTGAAAGATCAATATTTTCGTGAATGGAAAAAGTTATTTTAAGATATTTTATTTACAATATCGCGTCATCCATATGAACCCGAACTATCGACGTAGGTACCTATAAACGCTGTATCTTACATGTGGGACCAAATTAATAGGTGATAAAGTATCGACTAACAAATATAATAAAATAATTAAAATAAATAAATAATAAAAAAAAAAAAAACAAATTGCGTTAAATCGAAACACATTTCTCTGAAAATCTCGTCTTTTAAGATTTTTAGTCAAATATGATTATCTGAAGAAAGCGGCGTTTTTGAGATATATGTATATAAAAACGTATACATGTGACGCTATCTTTGTATGTTACACAATTGCATTCGAATGTTTTTAATTATTTCAAACCATACGTATTTCCCGAATTAATACATGTTACCTACATATTTAAAAGTTAATATTTTTTGTTAAAAATTAAGTACCTACCTGTAGTATAGAATAAATAAAATATTTGAAAACCTTTCATCCCGTCATGCTTTTTTCGATTTTAATTGTAAAAAGCCGGTAAGTGTAAACATTTTACGGCTATTTTCACGACTAAAATCGGAAAAAGCCGTCAAAAGTTAATCTAATTTCGATAGCGACTTTGCCAAATCGACTCTACATGGTTTTCTTTCTGCATAACGAAAATTATGCTAGTAAAAAATAGATTAATTAAACATTTAAGAGGTGATAATGATAATGTCGTCTGAGAGCAAATGTCATTCGTCGTCAGGATCTTCTTCCACGTCGATGAGTTGATCCTGGCTCGAATCTGAGTCAATTTCTTGTCATCTGGAAATCAACATCTAAAATTATATAAATATAATGGGAAAGAAAAGAAAAACTCTGAAATTCATTTCACTCTACGATTAACGATTAACCATTACGATAACGATAACGAACGACTTAACGATTATGACTTATATTCTGTCTAATCTGACATTTAGTGTGACATTTTGCTCGCGTTTTCGATAGTTTTAAACTAAGATACTCCTTCTAGACCTATACCTAGTAACATTTGATATACCTTGTAATAATTAAACTCAAAAATTCTGAGTTGATTCTGTCTGTTTATACTACGTGGTTAAACCCTTTAGTCAAAATAAATTATGAACCTTTTGTTTATTATACAAGTTTAGATAATTAGAGGTAAATATCTACTGATGGTTAAAATGGGATTACTTCAAAAATCTTGTCTTTTTGGCTTATTTTTTTAATTCTATATACTAGTGTATCTATTTTGAAATCGAACATTTATTCGAGATTGTAATGTAATGGAACAAAATAAAAATAAGGGCAATAAAACCATATTATACCCATGACATTACAGAAATATCTAGATATATTTTTTCATTTTTAGAAATTGACCAATGTTACGTAGGTTTTTGATTACAAAAAAGTGCAAGGAACTAATTTGTGTTTACATTTTTGTGTTAAAGTTACAAGTTTAAAAAAAAAATTGGAATGCATTTTTTTTTTTTGGCTTAATATTATACAATTTATTCTTAACCACACGTGTACTTCAGGCACATATATATTCTCATCTAATATGCATTGTATGTAATCAGATTAAATTACTTATATATTTCTAGTAGGTACATACAGAATCTCATACTTGACAGGACTTTTTCTAATGAAAATGGTTCCGTTATCTTAGTAAGGCAATTTATTCTCAAAAGGTTTCTTCTTGAAGTTTTTCACATTACAGTTAGTTTTATACCGCTCACCTGGGTATATAAACAGTGTCTATATGCGCGAGGTGTGTGGTTGGAATGTGCGCAGCTGGCGTGCCAACTTGTAACTTGCGTATACGCAACACACGGCGTGCACTGCGAACTGCCAGCGCACCGCACCACCGCTCGCACCGAGCGAATATGACCATACCTGCAAATTATGGTGATCCGAGTTAACACTTTGTAGCAATATTTGGCCATGTTCAAATATCATGAACTCTGGAAACATGCAACTAGAACTGCGAAGTCTAATGTAAAGCAATTGGGCATAAAATATTCGACTATTATATTAAAAACCCATCGAGTACGTATCGGGTCCCATAGATAGCTATTCAACAACATAAATTTCAGAAACCGAAATCACAAAATATAGTTTTATATTATACAGGATGAGTGTTTGAGACGGGACTGTGTGGCCAATTCGTTATGTATTACAAATAGCGTAAACTTTATAAAGGAATCATGAGCTTGGTTTTTGAAAAAATCTGTTACTTTAACCGGGAATCAAACCGCTTGCCTTTTGTAAAAAATATAACATCTTGCATTATTGCACCAATCGATGTAGTTGCTAATAAGGATCAAGTCTTGCAATATGATTTAAAATAGAAAATGAAAGGAAATAGTTTTTTAAATAATTTTCTTAATTTTTCATACATTTAATTACCACGTACACCAACCAAGCTTATGATATATGGGAACTTTTGGTGGATATACGGGGTTTATTAATCTTTACATTATTACTGGCCATTTATAAAATAAGAAAAACAGTAGCTGTGAATAGATCGCATAATACATGCATAATACATAAATTTTAAAAATAGGAAATGTGCGAGACACCCATGAGACACCCTAACTTTTTTTTACCCATGCGAAAGGAAGGCGGAAAAAAGTGGGCGCGCGGGAACTGTAGACGTGTGGGAGTCCCACCCACTAACAACCGCCTGAAGCATAATAGGGATGCCTGTCTTAGCTTAGCCCGGAAGCTCCAACGACTTCATCGAAGCGGCCAGGAGGCACACTAGGGTGTCACTGGCGCGAAGATGTCGAGTAACCTCTAAAGGTTACTCGATGCGAAATAATTCCGTTGGTGTTGGCCTCCGGTTAAGATTACGTCTTTAAAATAACGTGAAAAGTGTTTTACTGTTCACTCATATGAGATGAGGTCAGTAAGGGTGGGAGTAGGGGGCGCGGGAGCGACCCCGCTTCGGGTTCCACTTGAGAGTCGCCCGAGAAAGACTCATTAGTTTGAATCAGCCGTTTGACTTCGATCCATATGTTTTGTGTTTGATTGTTAGTGCTGTTTGGCAATTATCAACTGTTTGTGAAAACTCCGAAAGTGAATTATGAACGTTTTGATTTTATGAAGGCCTACTTTCTTAATCATACAAGTTCCACTCTCTCATTTGACTAGTACCAAAGCGAATATTTCCCCAAGCAATTTACCCACACGAATAGTGCTTATAAACAGCTCGCTGGCTTACAACTATGGCTAATAATCTGAAAGTGGGAGGAAGTTGTAATAAAATATGGAGAAGAAGTCCATGTACTTATGATGAAAATTTTGAATTAGCCATTATGATTTTTTTGGAATCATCTCCCATCGCTTCTACCCGTGACGCAAAAAATAATATTAAAGTTTCCCAGAAAACAATTTGTAAATTACTAAAATGGCTACTAATGCTTTAGCCATGGACGAATAGCACAGGCTCTACATCCAGGTGACAATGTAGGACGACTGGAGTTTTGCAACTGGTTGTAAGAAAAGATTGACACAGATACCTACTTTTATTTAACATTTTATTCTCAGAATCCCCTAAGGGTAAGTACATGAAGGGCAACACCAAATTCGATTTCCCTTTAGTTGCTGGAGTGCAATCGTAGGTAATAGAATATTTTTTTCTAAACATTTATAGCAGCGCGGCGTTTTGAACACTGTCAAATATTTAGGAATTTTAAATGGTGTTTTTGATGAAATTGAGGACTTGCCGCTAGCTCGGATGCAAAGCTTGTTTCCAGCAAAACGGTGCTTCAGCTCATGATAGCTTTATGGTAAGTATAAGAAAGACTCAATAAATATTTTAGCGACAACTATAGATCGGAACCCACGGTCTTGTGAGCTGGCCTGCAAGATCTTCAGATCTTGCCTCTTTAGACTATTTCCTTTGGGAGTATGTTATTTGGGGGTTTGTATGAAATTTATAAAACTTACTACGTCTCTGTTGAAAGTTTGTAAAAGATCCTTCGAATATTATTATCAAGAATAAATCACAACGTGATAAGGAACACCGTACAATCTATGAGAAAACGCATAATCTTGTGCATTCAAGAAAATGATTACCATTTTGAATATTTAATAAATTTACAAGTATATTATTATAAGTATAATATTTTACATAAAATTGACAAATGTAATTATTATTTAATTATCCTGATGAAATTCCACAATAATTTCAAGTGTTTTAAATGTTCCTTATTATGTTTGTGAATGTTGTTCTGGTGTAAGATAATTACTTGAGAGATGTTTTGGATTCCAACACCACCGCAAGCGCATATACCTACATGAAATCTAATTACTCTCATTTACTATATTAATATGGCTAGGTATAGTCATTTTACTATTCGTATAACTATTTACGTAGGTATTTACGGACTTATGAAAGACAATGCGTATCTGCGTTTACAAGAATGTACTTAAATGTTCTGTATATTTGTTTACTAACCAGCCGACGCAAAGAGAAGTATCGCAGGCCAAGAGTCGAGCAACAACGGTGTAAGGAACAGCACAGCTACCAGGAGTGTTACAGGGCCTTGTACTCGGCCACAGTAGCCTCGCACGGTCGCATGTCCCGGTTGCATACCGCACATTACGGTACCAAATAACCACACTGAAATAGTTTAAATGTATGCAAATGATATATGAATTGAATATTCTAATCAAGAGAACGGAAAATATAACATGTTACATTTTTTAACTTGTTGTAACTGCCTTCTTTAGATGCGTTAAGGGTGAAATTTTCTATGAAAATTTTTGTTACCAAAAGATGTCACGATCTAGACAACCTTGAGAAACGTTGAGAACGCGAAAATGAAGATGGGCACATCGGAAGTTAGCCACGAAACGCTATATCAGTATAAAACGAAATTGAAATGGTACGGAAATGAAAAGAAAAAGTGATGTGAAGCGGGGCAAAGTGGTTCCAATTCAAAGTGGTACCAGATAGTATACGAAGCGGTATGAGGTGGCACAAGATTGTACGATGTGGTAAGAGATGGTATATAATAATAATACCTCGGACATCCCACACCGCACTATCTAGTTCCAAACTAAATAAAGCTTGTACTATGGATATCAGACAACTGATATAAATACTTAAATAATCTTTATGATATATACGTATATAGATATTTTTTTTTTTTACACCCAGACACGGAACAAATGGACATGTTCATGCATACAAATATTTCTCCCGGGCAAGAATCGAACCCGCGACCCTTAGCTCCGCAGTTAAGGTCTCTAACCACTCGGCCAACCGGTAATCGAATCGAAATCTGTATTACTCGCGTGGAGATTTTTCAGGATTTTGAAACTCCGAGTTTGTTATTATGAATTCGGAATTTTGAACTATCGGAATTTCGAATCAAACCCGGGATTTCACCATCAGATCCTGACTTGGTCACAATGAGATCACCTTGGGAGCATACCCTTTGAAACATAAAAATAATTTTCCGAATTGGTTCACAATTGGCGAAATAATAGCATAACAAACATACAAAAAAAGAACATTCAAATTGAGAAGCTCCTCAATTTATTATTATTGAAGTCGGTTAAAAATATACGCTTTCGACCTAATATATACCTACTACTTGATGTTTTGAAATATTGGCTATGAAGTAGTGATATAAATACTTATATAATCTTTATAAGATTTACATACATAGTTTTTTTTACGCCCAGACACGGAACAAATAGACATGTTCATGCACACAAATATTCGTCCCGGGCGGCATCGAACCCGCGACCCTTGGCTCTGTAGTTAGAGTCTCTAACCACTCGGCCACCCGGTCTTCAAATCACCACCGGCAAAGTATTGGATCGCGCGTCCCCGAGTAAGTAAGACATGTTCGGTACTAGAACTGGTTTACGAATATTTAGCGCAAGACACGTGTAAGGATGTCGACATCGCGTAGTTATGAACAAATAAATTTTTTGTACGTAGCTTCGCATATATATCAAATCTGTTAGACACACGTAAACTTCTGTGACTTTTTAATACCTTTTTTAATAAAGAGTCACTAACCTATTAAACTTTTGCCACCGGTACATCATACGGATGCTAGGAAATAGTAGGAGCTGGTTATCGAGGAGTGGTTTGGGATGCCGTTTTATTTTAGTGTCATTTGTAGGTACTTGGATTTAAAATTGACTAACGTTTTTTTTAATTATTGGACAACATTAATTATTTATTGTGTTTCGCGATAAAACCAAGTACAAGTATAATTCGGAATAAAGTTTAATTACAACGAAATCGGTGTTTTAGTGCATTCTATCTGGACCTATAGCCCATAACAATATCTATAAATGTAGGTGTGTATTATAAAAAGCATAAAACTACGAATCGACTAGAAGCACTCGTCTGCGCTTATCGTCTAACCACTTTTTTTCTAGTTAGCTGGTGTATCATTGGCAAGTTTCAGTCCCATTTCTGTCCGCGAGGTCCCCACGCGCCAGCCTTTAACACCACGCAAATGCGTTTTAGTTTCGATACTGGGAAGTGACATTTATGACTCTATTACCAGCATTGGAGCAGTGTAGAATATCAAGCTCCAAGCACCCTCATTCCGAGGCCAGGCCTAATCCCTTGAAGGATATAATGTGCTAATGTGGTTGGTTGTACAATATATGGAGTGCAATGTCCCAGATATTATAAAAAATGGTATCCTTATGGAGCGTTCTTACAATTGGCTGTTAAGATACCTACAATACGTAAATTATCTTTGAAATAGGGATACGTACATAACACTCCGATTGCAAGTAAAGTTTCTTCGTGCAGTGTGATGGACATAGCAGCAGCAAGGAGTACGTCGGCCACGAGCTGCAGTACTGTACCGCATGTCGCCAGCTGTGCCCCACGTATGCTCGGCGGAGCAACCGCACTAGCTTCGGGGGTCGAGGTTACTACCTGCAGAATTTAGTATTAACCTTTCTAGATATCAGGAGATAGATCTAAACTAAGATATATGAGTACCATCCGCTGAGATAGTTAACAATAAAATATCGAGTTTGTGCCGACATAAATGCAAAATGTTGTTTTTCGTTTCTGCCAAATCAATGCATATAAAAGTTCACTAGAAGAACACACGCATGAAAACATTTTCCATTCATTCAGACGAAAACTTTGTTTATTACTGATTTTTTAAACTTCCAAATTATCCATTTCGTCATATCGACACCACACAAGATAGGTATATAATATACTGATCGCGAAACGCACCTGGTAACACCTTGAATAGTGGTGAAAATCCGTTAATTTTACAAGAATAAATTTAATTTATATTGTAAATTAATTTTATTTTTAATTATTTTATTTGGGCTTAGAAGCTGATACTTTAGTAACCCACATCAAGCTGGCAGGAGCTTTAAAACGCAGCTGCTCTGTTTTTGAATCATGCGAGACGGTGTCGTACACGAAAATTACGAAATTATCGGACGATCGTTCAGTCACATATCGCCGGCGATAAGGCGATAAGTCTATTTTAATGTTGCTGAAACTAGAATTTAAAATCATAATAAGGTGAGTTTCATACCTGTTACTGGCTTTTAGATGTTATGAAAAGCGCTTACTTGTTAGGAATATTAACTTTTCACCCGAGACATAGTTTTATACTCATATATCACCCATGTTATATATGGCGTTAGTTCAGTTCAGAATCACCCCGCTGGTATATCATCTCAATTCAAAAGTAACTGCATGTGATATCCCACTATCTGCCTATATTTGTTAAGACGCTGACAATAGCCAACGATCCTGAGCAATTAAATAGCAGCGCGGTTCACTTACCACTGTCGAGTTGGGTACGAGTGAATAGGCGCGCCGGCGTACTTTTTTTACAATGAAATCGTTAAAATAATTCTAGATTTGAAGTGGTAATTAAAAAAATACTATCAAATAAGATATAGCTGTTGAAAGTGTATTTTAAGGGGCGTGCTTTATGACTGTTTTAGCAAGAAAATCTTGATAAAACGTGTTTTAGAATCAATCAAGTTTTAAAAATACGATCAATAATAGAATTTATTTTTATCGCGTCAGTATGTTACATGGATTTTGTAGTTTTATTTATTAAAAACAGCTAAATTTACATTATTCAGGCCTTAATTACGATATAAACTATAAAATAAATTGTTGTAGGTGTAACTAATTATTGTTTCGTCTAATAAATAGATTTTATTTTTGTTCACCTGTATGCGATCTCTATACTCCTTCACGACCGCATCAATATCCGTGGAATCATCTCCCGATGAGGCGTCAGTCGCTTCACCGTCTGTCAATTCTCTAGTCTCAGACAATTCGGTGGCACCGCTGCTGGTCCCCACTAACATTTCTATTTCCGCGGTGCTGTTTGCGTAGTCGTCGAGAAGTAGGCACTCTCGTTCTTCAGCGTCTGTGTTATTGTTTTTTAACTGGCATAAAGTTCAGAGCATGCTGTTTTATTTTACCTGTCTATGTGAAAAATATGAAATTTTTCGCAACGTCGATCTCAGCGTTCGTCAGATGTCAGATTCGCTCAGCGTTCATCAAAAAACGTGGCATGTGATGGGTATAGTTTGACCGAACCGCTGTACCGCGCCTTAGGTATGTGCGCGGCGAGGAGAGGCAGCTCCTAAGCGTTGACGATGGACAGACAGAGTAGATCTGCCTCCCTCCGCGCCGCGCACATACCTAAGACGCGGTACAGTGGTTTCGGTCAAACTATAATACTTTTGATTGATGGTATCCCACTGAGAGCAACTATTTGCGTACAGTTATTTCTAGCGTGTTAAATAAATTAAAAAAAAAACTATTCGTATATAAAGGCCTATACATATAAGTACCTATGGTCTACAACGACAACTTTACCAAAATAAATAATTTCCTTTGACTGATTAACAATTTTGATTTATAGACAAGTATAGATATGCTGACTCGAATCCGGGCGTGTACCAATGAGTTTTTCTGACTTAAGTACACAATATCACTGACACCGTGCTTCGGAGGGCACGTTAAGCAGTCGGTCCCGGACGCTGTCAATAGATGGCGATCGTTACAGTTCCCAACCCGCAGTGAAGCAGCGTGGTGGACTTAAGCTTCAAGCCCCCTCCTCACCCTGGGGGAGGCCTAAGCCCCTGCAGTGGGGTAAAAATGGGCTGATGATGATGATGATGATGATGAATCATACGATTCTTAATAACCTTTTGTTGTCGTAACTTTAGATTTGATGCTCTCCAATGTTTTGGTGTGACGTAACGCCGACGGAATAAACCAAAGATCAGGCTTTTTATTTTTGCCACCAAGTTTTTGTGTTTTTGTTGTATTTCCTGTTCCGAGTCGTCTGTACTCTATGTCTGTAACAATAATAATCATGTTCCTAAGGTTATAACAACAAACTCTCTTTGTGTACTATGAGAGGAAGCTGATAAGTATTTTACGTAACTATGAAAGAAAAGATGAGAAGTCTTCGAGGTCTGAAACTATTACGGTCAAAGCTTTACGATAATATCAATAGATCGATTTGCGATTGGGTGGTTATAAATGTAACGACTGCTCGATGCTCAATTTTCAACATATTATGTTTTTCTTGCTCACCGTTCCTGCGGCATGTTCATCAAATGGACGTCAAAAAAGTATAAACCGATATTACGACTACTTGTCGGTCAGTACCATTTTTGCATTACGTATCGCTCCAAAGAGATTAGCTAGAGAGACTAGAGAGAGTTAGAGATTACTTTTCAGCCTGCTCTCGTAGTTACTCAATAGTACAGAGGGCCAAGTGCGAGTTTTTTACTATGAACTGTTTCGCATGCGTTTTTTGGAATTTGTATGGAAACTCGTAGTTACATAAAACGACCGCTAGGGGAGCTGTACGAGTTTCCATACAAATCATGAAAAACGCATACGACACAGTTAATAGTATAAAACTCGCACTTGGCCCTCAGTAACCGATTAGATTAAATATCTATGACACACAGGTTATGAATTTTTTTGAATTCTAATTAGGTTACTAATCAAAAATGAAAGGAACAAACGTACAGACACATTTCCGTTATAAAAAGTAGCCTATGTCCGTCTTCAGGATAGAAACTTTATGCATCAAGATTGGTTTAGCCGTGAAAAGATAAATATGCAGATACGTTTTCCGCGTAAAAAAATAGCCAATATCGATATTCAGGATGCAAGTCGCTTCCCTACTAATTTTTCGGACGATCTGTTCAGTGGTATAGCTGTGAAAAAATAACAAACATACATACATATTTCCGCTCTTAAAAATAGCCTATGTTCGTCTTTAGGATACAAGCTTTCTCCTTGTCAAATTTCATCACGATTGGTTAAGTGGTTCAGTCGTGAATAAGTAACAAACGTGGAGACACGATTTTCTACGGTAAAAATTATATATCTGTTTTTAATATACGAGCTGTTTTCCTTTACATTTTTCCGAGGATCGTTTGACGGTTTAGCTGTAAAAAACTAACGAACACACTGACACATTTCTGCAGTAAAAATAGTGTCTATGTCCTCTGAGTACAAACTATCTCTATATTAAATTAGATCATTAATGATTCGGCAGTTTAACAGGAAAACGTAACGTAACGTAATTTTATATATTGTGTAGTTGGTTCGAAAAAGCTAATTTGAAGAAACATAGATACCTATATATGTAACGCAAAAATTGCATCAAAATCGGCTTAGCTGTATCAGAGAAGCCCATGTACCGCAGCACTTCCTGATAGCCTATAACTGGAAACCCTAAGAACCAGCTCTGAAGTGGTACCTACCAATGCAATACAAAAATCACGTTAAAATCAGTCCATCCATTTCAAAGAAACAAATTTACAGCAGCGCTCCTGTTGGCTTTTAACCAAAACTATAGCCTATAGTAGTTCTGGAATAAGAAGGAATATTTTACGAAAAGTTGTATTAAAATCCGTCAAATAATTTTTACGTTTCATCCTCACAAACTCACACAAACATACAAAGAATTTTATATTTAATATAGATCGTATAAACAGATGAATTGAAGTAAATATATTCAAAAAATAGTGAACTTGCCTCCAGCTTCTTTTTGCTCTGTAGTCGGTACACATCTCATGATGTTGAAGTGAAACGCTTGAATCGCAATTCCGAGAAGATGGCTGGCGTTCATGAGCGTGATCATATGTGACAATGGGCAAGCAAATGCTAAGATTGCAGCCAAACTACCTAGAAGTTCAAGTTAAATTTTAATTAGTCTAATTATTTTGTTAACTGAATGGACACAATTTTTAAATTATCTTGTAATAATTACCGGCAGTAAATACAGCAAGCACAGGACTGCCTGTCGTCTCGCTTTCGTAGGTCATAGACCGCGTGAGCACCTTCCACTCCGGTGACGCTAGATTTACCAATACGTTGAAGAGGAGCGGACATAATTCTGTGAGTGCGAGGCAAACACCTGCCACCGTGACCGCAGCTAGCACCGGACACAACCAACCAGCCGCACGTGCTTCTAGTAAAGTAGTTACTGGCAAAGCTGCGTCTATGGCAGTGCTGTGAGAAAAAAATGTGTGTGTGTAATTATTATTATTTGTCTAATTACGGATGTGTGTTTATGTGTGAATGCTTCCCAAGTCGTATGACAGACAAAGAAATTTTTTGGAAAATCGTGCTTTTTGACAAATAGTGAAAAACGTACGCTTTTAGTCGTTTTACAATTTGTCGTATATTAATAAAAGCAAACAGTCTCACCCTTTTAACATATTCGTATAAAGAAAACCAAGGCCTGCCAACACAACCATAGGCAGCGCGATTAATAATAAATGATTCTTATTAATTTTCTCATTTTCCCTGTTTGGCAATTTTGCGGTAAAAGCGTACGATATAGGCGCTCCGGCAGCAAATATCTGAAAATTACAATTTACTATATTTTTTTTATTTAATAATAATTTAATTAATAACAAAAAATTATATTTTACCTAAGGATAAGTACCGTAATAAGTCGACTGACCGATTGGCCGAGTGGTTAGCGACCCTAGTCGCAGAACCAAAGGTAGCGGGTTCAATTCCCGCCCAGAACAAATATTCGTGTGCATAAAATATTCATATACGTATTTAAAATATATATATCCATGGACCTAATCTAAGTATGTATATCAGTTATCTAGTACTCATAATACAGGTTCTGCCTAGTTTGGGACTAGATGGCCGTCTAATAAATGTCTCGGGCATTATTATATAATAATTATATGTACATGTAAAAATTTATACGTTTATATTAAAATAGAATTTAAGTCTAACCTCGTATGCTGTGATTGGTGGCATCCGAATATTTGCTATGTCGAGGTTAATTAGTCCAAATATTGCAAAGAATTGGCTAAATACGTAAAGTAACACGAGCAGGATGAACGTGAACATCATGCTTTCCTGAAAAAAAATTGTGATATTTCATAATGGTCTGATAATATTTGTTATTAGATATTATAAATAATAATAGAGCCATCTGTATAATAATTGCGCAATAATACCTAATTAGGTAAAAATAAAAAGAAGTTGGAAGGTTTTTACACAAGCACAGTTGCAGTTAAAGTTCCAAAAGGGCTCCAGTCAATAGAAAACCTACAAAGGAACAAATCGATACAGTTTATTTTCAGTCACCACAACAATAAACATGGCGATCATCATTGTAATAAAGGCATATAACTTAATATAGACGAGGAACTAACCAGACAAGACATCCAGAATTATTTGTGAATTCAATGTTATCAAAGAATGAAATGAGTACCTTGGTAATAGCAAAGAACAAGGAGCGAGAACACAGTTTAGTTGAAACTCATAAGAAATACATCCCAAAGTTATGTACTTACCTCGAGCCCACACATAAACATAGCGCAAACCACCATCACCACTGTAACACCTAAAACATCAGGCCAGGGTTCACCCAAAGCCCTGGTCTCGTATCCGAATAGCCATCTTCGCGTTCTTCCAGCTGTCACATTGTCTGCCGTAGCGCTCAACACTCTAGCACAAATTGCCACTGCCACTAAGTGCGACAGAAAAGTCATCCACATCGCCATGAAGTCGCCGAACGAACGAAGATTGCGTTCACGTCTACCTCTGCTGGTTTTCGCAGGTCGCAATATTTGTGCTAGTTGTTTTAAATCGTTGCACGTGAATGCTATAAAAGAAAATTATGTTACAATTTTTTGTGTTTTTACGTTTTATGTAATAAATATTCATAGTTATAATTGTACATTTTTATTACGACATGACCGATAATCCTTTTGTTTTATTTCCCCGACAACACGATCAATAAATATGATGTTATTAATCTGGCCTTAGAACGCTTTGGAGCAGAGTGACAACCCAGGCTCTTATAGGTTATTGTTGACGAGGCTAACATCAATAACAGCAAGTAATACTGATGATAAGGTATTGCTGAGTCCAACGATTAACGCACCAATGAAACTTCTAGCAATATGTGAAAAGTATAGTATGCGGCGGCCTACGAGTTTAGAATTTTAGATACAACCCGAAGAGGAGTGAATTGATGGTATTCAAGGTGCGCTATTCCATTGCAAGTTTAAGTATCTGGGCCATTGGGTCACCGATGATCTGGTGATGATATGGATATAGAGCGGGAGCTTTGAGCGTTGCCTGTCCGTTGTAATATGCTCGTTCACAGATTTGTAAATTGTACTAATCAGGTCAAGACCATACTCTTCAGAACCTTCTGTCAATCTTTTGACACCTGCAGTCTACGGGTGAGTTGTACGCAAAGGGATTACAGCGCTCTGCGTGTCCGATACAATAATGCGATCAGGGTGCTGATGCGGCTGTCGCGGTATTGTAGCGCATCTGGAATGTTTGCGGAGGCGTGCGTGGACGGCTTTCACGCCATCATGCGCAAACGTTGCGCCTCCATTCTCGCACGGGTTGGGTGCGTGACAGCCGCAACATCATCCTGGACACTATTGTTGATAGATGAGACTCTCCATTTATAGCCCATTTAGGTACATCTGAATGTCAAATAATTAATTGATTTGTTGTTTAGTTTTGAATTTCAATTCTATATAGTTATTATTATAATTTATCTACATTTTATTTTATTTTATCGTACTCTTTCGTTTTAATAATAATTATTATCTGTAAGCAACGTGTAAAAATGTCAATGACTTTACCCGATAATAGTTTTTTTTTATAACGTATACATCACAACAACGTCTAGGCCCCAAACTAAGCATAAGCAAGCAAAGCAAGAAATGAATTTTTTCTTTCTTTCTTTTGATCAATTAGAAATTCTTCCAAGATAGTTTCGATGGTCCACCACTAAATTGGTAAGTTTGGTTATGTTTGTGAAAATTCGAAAAGCAACGCGACGAGCCGCTCAGAAGTATATTAAAATAAAATAAATATTGGCGAATAAATAAAAAGATATTATTGATCGGTCGCCGGAGGATTAATATAGATATTTTTATTCATTTGATTTCAGAACGTCTGGTTAGACGGTTAGGATTATATTAGTGCGAGATGTGAAGCGGAGCGAAGTGAGGAGACCATACCATACCATTAGCCTGTTAATGCCCCACTGCAGGGGATTAGGCTGTCCCACGCTGCTCCAATGCGGGTTAGTGGAGTGAGCAAACACCTAGATTTTATTTAATATGCTTCATGGTTTATGGTCCGTCATTTTTAAATTGATAGGTTCGATCATGGATATAGAGCCGCGTTGTGACCACAAAAATGTAAACAAAAAATATACACGATTTGGTGTTTTCATATGGTACTGTGAAGTAGAATTTAGTGTGACATGTAAAAATCTTACTGGAGAAACAATGATTCGGATAATATATATTTTATGTGTAATCTCAGAAAATATTTAAAACAAATTATAATTACATATGGTCTGTCTAATGTCTGAGTCTGTTATTTTGTTCGGGTTTTCGATTGTTTTGATGCTTCATCTTGATGATTCTGCTATTTATACGTTTGTTCATCTCAGTATGAGAAAGAAGCAAAGCGACGAGCCACTCAAGATCATTTTAAAACAAATCCTTTTAACTGGATAATTTTTTTTAAATTGAATTGTCCGAGAATTAAATAAAACAATTCTTTCGATTAATGGAGAAATAGATTCAGCCTTTTCATTATTAGTGCATTTAACACTTGCATTTCAAATATAAATAAAAGAAAGAAGACAAATTTTAGGTTTTGCCAATTTTCGTGCATTAGTTTTATTCTGACTTCTCTTCTTCTGTTTTCTTCCCATTAAAACAAATACGCCAAATTTGGCTTACATATCTCAAGAAAATACTTACCAGCAACAGTTATAAACGCTGCTAGAACTATGATAGCGACCACAGCGCAGTAGCCAGAGGTAGTTGCAGAGAGTGGGGCCAGAAGTAGAGCGGCCAGGGTCCAGCGTGCTCCACACGCCTCGCTGTCACCCAAAACACCCAGTGGACCCAAGCCGGAACTATCGGGTTTATTAGCCATTCCACTCATGTTGATTTTATGATACTTCTTTTCATATTACTGCAAACAGACGACTTGATATTTAACGAATAGTTATGGCGACAGAAATATATGTAAATGATTATGCTGCGAGTGCGATTTAAACGAAACAAATACATAAGACGGCTGTTTAAGTGCAACACTCCGCAGGAGAACGATCGATTGAGGATTCTACTATCAGCAACTGATGAAATAAAATTAAAGCAAGTTATTGGGAAGAAACCCCCTGAGCTGATAAACATTTTTCATCAAAATATTGTCAGACCACTGACATATTTAGTTACTCAACAAAAATTTGAGGAGGTATTGATACATTCACCATAAGCCATAACCACCTTTTCAGGGTCACGTACCCCAAGGGTACCCATTGGAAACCCTATTACTAAGGCTCTGTTGTCCGTCCGTCCGTCCATCTGTCACAGGACTATATCGTCTGAATCGCAATAGGCAGACACTTGAAATTTTCACAGATTGTGTATTATTATGGCAGCTATAACGATAAATAATAATAATAAACGTAAAAATTAAATGCGGAAAAATTATGGGGACCCCCCCATACAAGAAACTTTTTTTTCGACGTTTAAGGTGAATGGAGATTGTGAGATCATTGCTTAAACTTGAAATTTTCATGAAGTATGTGACTGTGACCGTTTTAACAAAAATAATAAAAATTAAATAAACGTAAATTAAAAATAAACGGTGGTACAGAATCCTTCGTGTGCGTGTTTGACTCGCACTTGACCAAGAATTAAACAAGAATTAAATGTAAGAAAAATAAAAAATACTTTTTATTTTAAAATGAAACATTGATCAAAAGCACAAAAATTAATTTGCAGTTAATATATATTTTCCTTAGAAATATCATAAATATAGTGATTTAGAAAAGATCAGAAACAGCTTAGTATGGGGAGGATCTAAATTGTAGGGCTTCGAATTGATTACAAGGTTAGATTAGCCTGTAATTTTTGCATCGTTGAGCACAGAGAGATATGCATTATTTACCTACCCGAATAAAAAATAGCATAAAATACACATTTGAACGCAAAATAAACGCGAAGTAAAAATATTTATCACTCTTTAAAAAAAAGGTAATAAAATTTTACTCACCATTACGAACTAATTAGGTACACCACTAAATATCGTTCCAAGTGAAAGCGGTTCTATTGTTATTGTCTTCGAGACATATTTCAATAATTTATGTAATTCGTAAAATTTACGTAAATGGACTATAAATATTATAAAAATTTCGAATTCAATTCAATACAAAAACATGATTACTGAACAAGAGATCTAGACCAGGTGCTGGTAAATAAAGTCGCATTTCCATAGCACTGCGACAGTGAATGAAGAGAACAGAAAGATATTTACATCCTTCTTGGCTTGAGGAAAATCGATAACGCAACTGACGAGGGAACCAAAATTGAATGTAAAAGTTCTCATATGCTGAACGAATAACGGTGTTTCAGAATACTTTTGAAGCGTTTCAGGAAAAAGCTGAAATTTATTTGTAAAACAAATTATGTAAAACTTATTGTTTAAAAGTTGAATTGTTTTACTTTGGAATTAGTGTTTTGTGTTTGTTATTTTAACATGATTGTTGTGTAATTTTGGCTATGGTACGATTTACATACTATTGATACAATTTACTAAACTATCCAAGTAAATCGTACCGATGGTAAACTTGCACAAAAATAGTTTTTAGGGTTCCGTAGTCAAATGGCAAAAAAGGAACCCTTATAGTTTCGCCATGTCCGTCCGTCCGTCTGTCTGTCTGTCTGTCTGTCTATCTATCTCTGTCTGGGGGTTTTCTCGGAAACTATTGGCAACATATAGTAAATGAAATTTGGAAGGCAGGTGTAATCTATGAACCGCTACACAATGACGTAGTGAAAATAGGAAAAAATGTTTTTTTGGGATAGGTCGCCATACATGTAACTGATCACAAAAAAAATAATTCATCGTATATTAACGCAAGAGGTACTTCAAGTAGGTCTTCAAAAATGATGTCAAGGTTTCAAATTATTATTTTTTATTTAAGCCAACAGTTCTTAAAATATGCACTACTAAAGTCCTAATTTTTGTTAGAGTTGTGTGCTCCCCCCCTCCCTCATCTACCAGCTAAACAGCTAAACCGTTGTTTTTGGATATGTGGAAAAAATTTATGACAGGAGTATATATAACGTAGTTAAAAGGAATACTATCACAGCTAACTAGGCTGTATTATTTAACGAGTAATAAATTAACTTATAAAATGTACTTTTATAAGTAATAATTTTGTAAAAATTCCATACAAAATGACAGATAGCGTTTAGCCAATAAGCGGCAACTGGATACATTTTATCTTTGTGATGTCATTGTAAAAGATAATTAAAAAAAACTATGATGAAAACTACATTGTATTATTAGGTACTATAAATTTACGCATTCCTTAGCAGAGCTTATTCTCTTCACAATCTATAGTAAAAGTCAAAAAGTTTACTGTAATAAGTAAAAAAATTGTCTCTAGCTATCAGTGCACTCATGTTATTACTTTTCCGATTAGCCAGAGAGGATCGAGCGCCTTCTAAATAACTAACGAAATGAAAATGAAATATATTTATACAATAATTCTTAAATTATTAACATAATAATATCGATTAATGGTTAAGTTCAATTAACGTCGCACTCGTTTTTTTTATTTTATGTAGTATGGTGGTACGGAACCCTTCGCGTGCGAGTCCGATTCGCATGTGGCCGGTTTTTAAGCATACTACGCGCACGGAGGTGTGTGAGATTGGGCATAGTTAAAGTTAATGAAAGCTAAAATATATATGCAGGCTGAGTTTTTGAGATGGGACTATATGGCCAAATCCTAAACTATAAGAAATAGCGAAAAGTGTTTAAAGGGGTCATGAGCTCGATTTTGAGTAAACAAAACTGCAAATTTACATTTTGAAAAAAAAAAACTTTTGCTTTAGCAAGAAATCAAACCACTTGATTTGATAATCTATATATAAATAAATACGTGAAAAAAACTATAAACCAATATTTTCATATATCCAAGCATATGGCGCGCACGGAAGCGTGTCAAATTTGAACGAGTTTAATACGATACGATACGAGTTTAATAGTCTGTCGTTTGATGCAGTTTGAATTACTTACTCTGGACTATTTATCATCGGTGGTTTCAAAAAAGTGAGTATGGTCGAACTTAGACCGCTAGGCGACCACTAGTTATAATTAAATAAGTACCTATAGTGTTCATTGAATACTGACCGCGTTTTACGTACCTAGATCTGTTCAAACATGACATTTTTAGGTTAAAAGTTGAATCCGACTCCTTCGTGTAAATAACCTACATTAGTAACCACTAGGCAAATTGAACTTATTAGTACTTAGTAAATTAAGCAACACATTTTATATCTACGCATTTTCTCTTCGTGAATATTTTCCTTTTCCTGCGCGAATGAAAAGACTTTCGTTTAGATTTTCCTGTAAACTATGAGGCAACATATTCCCTTTTTATTTAATTCTAGGCTTAGTAGTTTCTGAGATACAGGGGCAATAGTACATTATATTTTCTTTAATATCTACTAAATCATGCATTTTAAAATTGTAACAAACATTATAAAAAAAATTCTATATCTCATAACGAGCACTTTCATTTGATATGAACCGCGACGTATTTGACATTTTTTTTTCGATTGTATAATTTGCCCCCAACGTGATAATTTTATTCGTTTATCGTTTAGTTTTTCCTATAAAATATACATGAAGCTCTATATTCTGTATTTTTTTTTTCAAAATTTTAAACACTGCAGTTTTGCTGATAAAAGGGTTAATCATTTTTTTTTTAATATATTTGAAACCATGAATATTAAACTTGTAAATAAAATATGCTTGTACTTTTTATAATAAGCACTTTAATTTGAAATGTGACTAGGTAGGAGCCCTTAAAAAAGTTTATTTTAAATTTTCTACTTTGCTCCCCAAAATGGAAATCATTGATTTACGCCATAGGCACGTTTGTTATTGGGTCACCAAACTCTGTATATATAACGAATTTAAAATTTTTTATCTAGTAGATTCGGTGAAAGTAGGTGGTGACAGATGGACAGTCAGGTGAATACCAGACTTTATTCTTCTTTATACTTTATTCATCTTTGATGTACGGGACCTTAAAAAGGGACCCATATAAAATCACTTCCGTCCTTCTATATGTCTATCGGTCTGTCTAGACCCTTTTTCTCCGAAACGCGTGGAGATAAAATTTGTATCAAATATTTTTCCAAACAAGGTCCACGATCCCTTGGAGCTAGTTGTGTTTTATGAATTAATTATATCGGATGTCTTTATGACTTAACGAAAATTCCCGAGCTTCTGTATTGAGATCGTAGAACGTACCTTGCAAGTATAGCTTATTGACTGACCGGTTGGCCGAGTGGTTAGAGACCCTAACTGCGAAGCCGGGGGTCGCGGGTTCGATTCCCACCCGAGATAAATATTTTGTGCATGAACATGTCTATTTGTTCCGTGTCTGTGTGTAAAAGTATTTATATATGTATATATTTAAAATAATATATTTTAATATCTATATCTGTTGTCTAGTACCCTATAATACAAGCATAATACTTGCTTGCGTTAGGACTAGATGGTGCTGTGTGGGATGTCCCAGACATTATTATCATATTTATAGCAATTATAGGCTTTCAAGTTAAAGGAAAAATTTGAGCCCTCCCCCCCAAAATTTGAATCCTGGATACGTCACTGGCTGTAGTCGACTAACGAAAATGAAACTCATTGAGACACAAAAAAATAGAATAATTGTTCCGAGAATGCAGCAACCGATTATGACTCAACGGACCAATTACATTATGGCAGTATATCAATGATGACAGTGTGGACTTTTGACTCAGAACATGAATGCGTATCTATGCCTAGGTACTCTGTGCTAAGTTGCACAGTCCATTTTCGAGTCGATTGACTTTTTGGTATAAACAGAAATAGAAAAAACCTCTAAAATATTCAAACATGCTAATTATGCTAACTAGCTTTTTTAACAAATATGCAAAATATGATTTAACATAAATCATACTTTGCATATTTGTTAAAAAAGTTGAAACAATAAAAATATATACTTAGTAGGTAGTTTATGCGTGCGTATAGCCGTGGGCGATTACTGGTATATTATTTATTTTATAAAATGTTTTTTTTAAAAGTAGCTCTTTCCAAAACGACCACTCTAAACGTACAGACAGTAATATGAGGGAGGGCAGAGCGAACGAGCGGAACCAACTTTCAGAATTTATTTTCTTATAAACGCAATCAAAAAATACAGCCATTTATGACCTACTATAGCTTTCTGCTCGAGGCTCCTCTCGCGTGGACTACACTGCTGTACTTGTAACCATTTTTCCGGGATGAAAAGTAATCTATGTTACTCTTCAGCTTTCAAACTATATGTATTATGCGTGGCATTTTTCATGCCTGCAAAATTTCATTAAATCTGTTCCACCGTTTCAGAAATTAACTGAAATAAACAGACAGGCTGACAAATACACATACAAATAGTACTCCATGCCACTCTTGACAATCCACTTTTCATGTCTCTAAAGTTTTATTGAAATTGGTTCAGCTGTTTCGGAGAATAGCTGGAACAAACAGACAGACGATACGAAATTTATGTCATTTCTGACAACACTTTGTTTACGTCTGCAAAATTTCATTAAAACCAGTTCTACCGTATCGGAGATTAACTCGGACAAACAGACAGATAGGCAAACACACAAACAAAAAGTAGTTTATGCCGCTCCTGATAACCTCTTTGTCATGTGTGCAATGTTTCATTGACATCGGTCCAGTAGTTTTTGAGTTTATTCGTTACAAACATACAAAAATACAAATTTTTCCTCTTCATGATATTAGTACAGATATTTTAGGGTACTTTGCGTTGACCTAGAATCATGAAAGACAAGAACAATGTCTCACAGCACAGGTAAATTAATAAAATAAAATATTTTTTTGTAATCACCTTTAATCAAATTGACATGCGTTTTCGTGCCATCTGGCGATGTAACAGTACCTATAGAGCCCTCAAAGTGCGTGCCCGACTCACACTTGTCCGGTTTTTTTTTTGTTTAGGTGAATATTTCGCGAGATATGAGCTTTTAAAGTCGTTGACAATTGGTCCCTTTCTCTAACTTTTCGACTCTCTGATAAAAAAATCTGAAAAAATTGAAGTCACACTTAACAAATAGTTTTTAAAAAAAAATATAACAAGATCCGCCATATAAGTTTTTGAGATAATCGCCATTTGCACGTACCAACAAACTTAATTTTGGGTGATTAGTGATCGTACGGTGAGTGCTTGTATCGCACTTGACCGGGATTTAGAAGGAATCTTATATTTCAGAGGAATCAGGTTTGACAACACAGACAGACAACGGCTAAATACATTCAATATATACAATTAGCAAAACATTGAACTGTAACGTCGTAAAAATTTTATTGTCTTAGTTGAATCCTATTAGCGTATCCCGGTTAATTTCTGAGTAAGTAATTGTTCGCAGGAAGAAAGTGTGTGGGCGAGTGTCCCTATATAAATATCGGGAAGCTCGCTTACGCCGTCACTGTTGCAGTGTCTGGTGTCATAGCAATATCATATTAAGAAGTTTGCTTTTTTTTTTAACTTTTTCCAAATGTTTAATAATATAATGCGACATAAAATAATATTTTTAGTGGTGTTAGTTGTAACATTTTTTGTTATCGTGCAGTCGTATCCATTCAGACCCGGAAATATTGACTATGTAAGTAATCGAATGTTGATATACGGTCATTCTTTTTTTAACTCCGAACTTTTAAAACGAGGGGCTATAATTTTGAGGTTTATATCTGTATGTGTGTCTAATAATAATAATAACGCATACATCACAACAACGTCTAGGCCCCAAACTAAGCATTAGCTTGCGTTTTGGGTACCAAGCGAAGACACCATATACATATAACAACCATGACCCGGTACCAGTATCAATATTCATCATATAAATACTGACCCGGCCTGGGATTCGAACCCGGGACCTCCAGCTACCCACTAGGCTAAGCGGTCGAAACTCTGGTGTCTGACTGTGGTATCGTTGCTATTAAACGGATAGACCGATTTCAATTGCAGTTCTTTTTTAAATGGAAAGTATGGTGATCAGGATGGTTTTATTTTATTTAATTCTTGGCTATATATCTGTAATATCTATCCGTCTGTCTGTCTGTGGCATCATAGTTCCCAAATGGATGAATAGATTTCAATACAGTTTTTTTTTGTAATTGAAAGCTTTTTTATTCGGAATAGTTTTTAGTTACATTTCTGTCTGTCTATCTGTGTGCGGAATCGTAGCTATCAAATGGATGAACTGAAGGCTAGTTTAAACTGAATTAATTTTCGGTAATTATTTTGAAAAAATAAAATAAAATACGGCCTTTTTAAAAAAACACATCAAATATTTAAAGTGAAATGTTTATTATAGTAAAGTTAAAAAATCTGAAATAAAAATTAATTTGACGTTTAAAAAACCCCCATCACAAAAAAAACTAACATTCAAAAAGTCTGAAATAATACAGGTTATAAATTTGTGAATGATTTTGACACTTCAAAACGTAAGAGACCGCTAAATAAACTTATTCCTAAACACCCATATTTGGTAGCGAATTTCACATGGTGGTTACACAACGCTTTGTATATTTCAAAACAATAAGTAGCTATATTGTAGATATTACCCCACTTTTTCAATTGTCAATTTTCGGTCATTTTTTCTTGACTTTTCAACGTGTCATAATTTCGCGGTTCCGCCATTCACATTTGTAAAAAATTATATCTGGATCTATCGGTGTCTAGAATGACTCATAACTAACTAACTAACTAACCTTCTAGTCAGACTAGATTGATCCATTATGAATATAGAAGGCCTAAATCGTAGAGTTTGTGACAATAGAATAGGAATATTTTTCGCTTGCTTAATAAATTCAAGATACTTGAAAAATTCACTCGGTCCTTTTTTGAGAAAATATAAATTCGTTTTATAAAATTTTTTTTTTTTTGAGAAAATGATTTAATTTGTTAATGTTAATTTGTTGCACAAATACAGCTTGATTACGCAATTTACGTAGGTACCTAATTAATGTTTAAAAAATGTATATAATTCAAAAAACGACTTTTAGCAGTTTGAGTAAAATCACACACACGTTTGCACGCCATATAAAATTTAACCTTATTATTCAAAAAGACCCCCAGTGGTTTGATCGCATTAAACTACTATAAATAGATAAATATTTTGGAAGCAATAATTAATTAAATAAATTGCGTAATCAAGCTGTATTTATGCTACAAATTTGGCAAGGAATTATTTAAAAAATTATTCAAAAATCATTTCAGATGGAAGCTCTGCGAAGAATGCAAAAAATTCCACAATGGCATTGCATGCGCTATCGCCGCTTTCAAATGCACGGGCCGTGTAGTCGCTGGTGGCTACTTCGACGGCATTGATATGATTAACGTCTTTCTTAAACCTTTTACAATTATCGCAATTCGAAGTGGTATATATTATAATTTTTAACTTGTTGGCTGTACGCCTTAGAAGATTATTTCAGAATATTACCTAAAATAATAAGTAAATATAGAAAAAGTCTGAATGTACTACTTTACTGCGGTCACTTTGTGTTTAAAAATAAAACAGAGAATATAGACTAATATTGGTACCTGATTTGGTTGCTGTTTTAGAGATGATCGTTTCATTATAATAAGAATAATGACAATATTTAACTTTGTACTTACATGTATTTAAAATGTTAAAAAATAGAATAAAGTCACAATGGGCTTGGACTTGAAGATCTTGAAGTTGTGCTGATGGTTACTAAAATTTGAAGGAGTAAGGTTCTAGAATAACCTCTTAAAATAGCTATCGATTTTTTTTAAGAATTTGTCAGATATAGGCATATAAAAATTGTCGTTGTGATGACATCTAGACGGTTGAGCTTATTCGGCGAAATGGAAATCTTCATGAATCAATCTACATAATAAGGGTTTATTTAAGCTATCTAAGATGATACCAATAATAAATGTCCGTGTAAATGATGTGAAGGGATATTTTATTAATGAAATTTTGAAAAAAAAATAACATAAAATAATAATTGAATAAAAATAAATAAAAGTTGACTGGTCTATACTTTCCATAGAATAAATTAATTTCACAGCAGCGTTTGGTTTCTATTTTCAGGAAAATGTGTTAGTAATGTTGGTCGAAGCCCATTTCTATTATGTGTAGTCTGTAAAAGCAAATAAATAAATTTTGAAATTCTCAATCGTTTTATTATATAACGTTTGATACAACAATCTACAGGTTGAAAAAAATAATAATGCATTCAAATGTATTTATCACGGTCACTTCCCTTATCAGTTTTAAACGATTTTTTTTTTAATGATCCTGTGGCAAAGGCTGCGATTATACTCGTACGTATTATTAAAATTTATACTTTTATAATATTCTAAAAACAACAAAAGTCACCAGAAACTTCAGTGTCAATAAAAAGTTGTAGGACCGGAAACCTATTCAAGTTTTTTATGATAATACTTTACTTAGAATTTTCTCTAAGACAATTACCGTCTAAATAGTGTGTGAATATTAAATGATTTCATTCCATAGTAAAAGCAGGGTCACACGGTCGTCCAATGCTCGTCTCATCTCCCGTTGCATCAACTTTAACTATTCGCTTCCTGGATCTCGAAACTGGAACAGTACTAGACTTTACTGCGCAGTTAAGAATATGCTACTTGCTATCACATCAGCTGTCATAAGTTGAAAATAGTGATGAACTGAAATTTACATCGTATTATAACGAAATCTAACTATTTTTATAAGCTTTAATTTAGCTTTGGTTGCACATATGTATGGGTATCCATGACTGAGATAAATACTAATAGTAATGTGGTATGGCTTAAGATGTGGGACACGTAAAAAGTACACGACTTAATAAAATAGTGTCATCCATAATAGCATATCGTCGTAGAAACAGATCTCTATCGTTTTTCTTTATATCCTAATTTTATTCGGAAATTTTAATTAGTAATTTCATGCAATTGTTTGGTAAAATTGCAGACATCCGTCATGCAGAAATCTTTTTGAAGTGTACCTAACTCATCCGTTAAAACTGAATGAACACTGCCATAAAAAAATATTTAGAGTCTCAACTATAAAACGTATAATTATAGTTTTAGCATTCAAAATTAGGTCGTCAACTTTTTACTATTTTCTTCTGTTAAAAAGGGGGACGGTTTTCCCACTTTCGCAAACTTTTTTTCCTACATTTGACCTCTGCAAACCAAAAAGGAGCTGTAGAATATGAATGGCGGTTATCCCTCCTAAAGTAAATAGTGAGTAGTATTAAATATTTTTAGAATGCAACTCTTCAGTTTAAAATAATTAATTATTGGCCGAATTTCAGTTCCCTTCATTTCTCAAGATAACTAATAATGACATATTCACACTAGCCAGCAACAAGGCACCAAAGACTTTTGCATAAATTCGAAATATCAACAAATAATTTTATTCTAGAAAATTTTTGATCACTCGTCGTCATCTTATTCATAATATTCTTTAAATCGTGTTTGTCTAAACTCCATCACAGCGCTGCAGCGTAGTCATCGTCTTGAATATTGCTGCGTCGCGGCTTCCTCCAATAATTATTCCAGAAACGAACAGTGAAATAGAAGATTAGCTCTACAAAGCTAATTAAGCTGGCGCCAACGAAGAGTCCAGTCGTTGCGCCCACAGTCACTAGACCAAAAATAAAATGTGTGATTTAGATCTATCTTGATTAAAAAATCGCAAGAAATTACTGGATGAAACCTATTTTCATCTGAAAGATAGTTAAGAAGAAATTGTTAAAAAGGACTACGATTTATATAAAGTTTTGTTCCAGAATGACGGCCATTGTTGAAACATGCTTCAATAAATATATAATTCTTAAAAATTTCATTAGCGGACGAAAACAATTCATCTATGAACTCAATCATCGTTACATATACACGATGTATACACGATGAGGGGGTTTGGAGCTTAAATCCACCACGCTGCTCCACTGCGGGTTGGGGACTGTAACGACCGCCATCTATTGACAGCGTCCGGGACCGACTGCTTAACGTGCTCTCCGAGGCACGGAGTCAGTGATAGTTATGTACTTAAGTCAGAAAAACTCATTGGTACACGCCCGGATTCGAACCATGGCCCTATGGGGCCTTATAAATTTGAGACAGGTTCGTTGCGCTTTGGGCTATCACGACTCACACACACACACGCACACACAAAATGTCTATTCATTCGTTCTTGTTACCTATTTACTTGTATACATGATACGAAGTAGTATTTATTCACTACACACATTTTATAGGTTTTCTCAGAGTTACAACGCTGAATTATTACACGTTGTTAGTGTGCAATTTTTTTATTATCCAGATCCGTAGGCCCATAAAATTGTTATAAGTTATTTATAAGTCACTGGGGTGTTATTGTTGTCTTTGATCTCGTCGTAGACCCGCTGCCGTTGTAATATGGCCGCCATTTACCTCTAATTTGAGTTTCGGGCCCTTCGTTGCGACGTGTCAAATTATTCTGATACACTTCTTATTTATAAATTCTGTCCCACACATAATGTTCAATATTGGTATACCAATTCGAATTATAACTGTTACACCATTAACCCGCTTTGACTTTATATTGTTCGAATCAGCAATAATTCGCTTTTAACTGTTTAAATTGTCTGTTAAGGCACTTTGTACTTAATAGACAATCGCTGGAACCCAGTACAATTTTTAACTTTAATGTCCATTTGATGTTGTTTGGTGTATGTAAATTAAGAACAGCTCTAACAATTAGGTATAAGTCTTAAAAAAATGACTAAATTTTTCGAAATCTTTTGACTCTACTATAAAAACCCACACAAAAGTACAAATTAAATAAAAATATATTGTAATAATGTATACAAGTAAGCAGGTTAAAAAAGGAAACCAGTTATGTGTTTGTGATGACAAAAAAGCCGATATGATTAGTTATTCCTTGGCTGAATATCTTTACAGGTATTTTTTTAAACGTTATCCATTAACAGCCTCCACCGAGACTGAAAACGCGTAATGTCATGTGGGAGAATACCTAATATACGCTACTGTTTATACAGGTTGAAGGTTTCCATGGGATGCAAAATTTGTTATTTCTGTAGATGGTGACGGAGTAATAAAACGAAGTGTTTTTTGCGCTAAGATAGGTGAAGAGACAGAGAGTACATAGGCTACTGTATCTTGGTTGAATACTTTCATAGGAACAAAACTCAAGATTTGAAATAAATGACGAACAAGGGAAGAAGTGAAGTAGAAAAGTGGCTGTTATGGAAACGGGCACGGGGTTACATAGTTACAGGGACGGTGTTTATATACAAGGCTGCGTGCGAAAGTTATTAGTGTTTAATAAATGAATCTAAAAATATAAGCTATTTATTATTTTGTTTAAGTATGCGATTTAATAAAATATTAAATTGATTTAAATTTTGTAACTTAACGTAAAGACACTTATCAGTATTTAGTAGATACCAATATTGTTAATTTAAACGAATGAAACTGTAACAGAACTTCAGAACTAACAATTGAAGACTTCCACTCACCAACCAAATCTAATCTACTTCTGATTACGTTCCGTTTGAATCTTTCTGATGGTAAATATTGGAGAACGATCTCTACTTCTGATTTCGTGCTCTTCATTGGGTACCTGGAAAATGAAGAACCACTATCCTTGGAAAACTGTTTCCTATACTTTTAGCTGAACTAAATACGTTGATTAAACTCTCACTTACGCGGTACGCTCGTCTTTGATAACGGTGATTTCAGTTTCAGTACATGAAGGAAGGCAATCGCATACCAGGCCGGCGCGGCGTGCCCATTTCTGGCGCACCACCGATAACTCTGGGTAATGAGAACTTAGACACGCCAATCCTGATATATTGCATTGCTGACCGTCACCTGGTAATAAAGCGTACTATAGGTAAATCGTAGTAATTAGAGTTACTGTGTTTACCTTCTGTGTTTTACTGTAGTCAGTGTTCTTGTTTTTAGATTTCCATTGGATTTTATCTCCTCTCTATTCGAATTGTTAATTCGATATAAAGTTTCGTGGGTTGGTTGATGTTTCGATGTTGGTCATTTCCTATTTAAGTCTGACTAGAATGATATAATTTAGTTCTCGAGTTGAATAGACCCATATTTTTCAATCGAATGATTCGAATACAAAAGCGTACTGGCCCCACAATAAAAGTTTTACGAAATAGTATTTCAGTTTTTGTAGGATTGATAAAATTTACAGTCAAACAAATATTTATTATGTTTAGGTATCTTAAAGCGAACAGTTGTCCCATTTTTACCTACGTTATTAATGGTAACAAATAGACATGTTCATGCACACAAATATTTGTCCCGAGCGGGAATCGAACCTGCGAACCTTGGTTCCGCACTTAGGGTCTCTAACCACTCGGCCAATCGATCGGTCATATTTTTTTTTTGTATATATACCTCATAAAGCAATAAAGATTTGAAACTTTTTATTCTTAGTAGTACGGATTATTTCATTTTATACAACCGCAGTACTGGGAATAAAAAGTTCCATTATTTCGGTCAACCGAATCAGGGGATTGAAGACCGTTATTTGAAATATAACGTCGTCGTTACGCAGTCTTATTACGCGATCTTTCGAAAGAATAGCTGTAATTTCGCCTAACCACAGATTGAGTTTTGTGTTTTCCTAAAATTATTAGGTTAGTTTAGTGATACGAGGAAATCTGAGAATTAAAAAATGCCCATGTACGATATCAACAATTCAATAAAATCAAGATATGTGCAAGTAGAGAATTATAAATATTCGTGTTATAGGTTACGTATCTATGGTACGGATAATTGAAGATTGTTATTTGACCGAATATTTATTATCTAACACAATCAAATATTTTGAATACAAGTTTATTTTTTATTTTTTATGTAATGCAACTAAATAAAGCCTTATTCGATTATCACATAAAAGCTGCTGTCAAATTTAATTACTCTATGGATTATCATACGACTGTTTTTCATAGTTTCAGTGCGCAAGGTCCCCACGCGGCGCACTTCACCCCCGAGAAATCCCCGCACTCCGGTTTCAACCCCCCGAAAATGCGAAATGTCACTTCAGTACTGTGAACTGACATTTATGACTCTATAAATATTTGTGTGCATGAACATATCTATTTGTTTCGAGTCTGGGTGTAAAAGTATATATGTATATATTATAAAAGAAAAGAATATTTAAGTATGTATATCAGTTGTCTTCACTTCACTTCACTTCATCAGCCCATTTTTACCGGGCTTAGGCCTCCCCCAGCGTGAGGAGGGGGGCTTGGAGCTTAAACCCACCACGCTGCTCCACTGCGGGTTGGGAACTGTAACGACCGCCATCTATTGACAGCGTCCGGGACCGACTGCTTAACGTGCCCTCCGAAGCACGGAGTCAGTGATAGTTGTATACTTAAGTCAGAAAACTCATTGGTACACGCCCGGATTCGAATCATAGCCCTATAAGGCCTTATAAATTTGAGACAGGTTCGTTGCGCTTTGGGTTATCACGACCTTCCAAATTAGTTGTCTAGTACCCCATAATACAAGCATAATACTTGCTAACTTTGGGACTAGATGGCGCTGTGTTGGATGTCCCAGATATTATTATTATTATTATTAATTTGAAAAAAATATCCGGTAATTATTTTTATACAAGGTGAGACTTTATTAACCGGCCAAAATTTTTCTAGGTGTTAGGTATCACCAATAGACCTCATTGCGTAAATAAAAAATATGGGTTACATTTTCAAAATAAATTATTTTATCTACAGTGTTATTTTATAACGTTTGGTTGCCTTCTTAACGCTATAGTAAACGTACGCACCCGAGGCCTTTGAAACGGAATGATGCGGCGGGCAAAAATGGTAACTAGAGTTTTTGGTTTTTTCGGGAAAGGTTTATGTAGTCATATCTCAATATTTTTCTATAGAACGATACTAAAAGGAAACAAGACGGCTATAGGTTTTCTATCAAAGATCATTATATTAAAATTTGGCTGGTCATAAAAATCTCATTCTGTATATGACCAATTACTAGAAAGTTTTTGATAAGCTTGAGGCAAAATGTTAGTACTTCGACAATTATGCAACTATTTATTTATAAACTTTTAGATGTTCTCTGTTATTCCTATACATGAAGCTACTGTTATACTAATACGGTGATTCCGCTCATATTTCGATTATTTGCGATTTATACTAACTTTTATCAGGCATGAAGTGGTCATGACAAGCACAACGTTCGAGTTGTGCTCTTTTGCGGCACCGTATTGTGCAGGCGCTGTACGAATAATGCGGATAAACTCCGTCCTCATTCTCCCACCGAAAACGGCAAGCCCGTTGTTCTGGCGTAGTCTCTACAGCCAACGGATCGTTCTCTATGTTCCTGACTGCTACATGACGCCTGTTTACATAAAGGACGAAGCATTTTTTTTATTTGTAGCGAAGGGCGGATGTATCTTGGAACAGAAAATTAATTACGTAGATCAATTAATTGAAAGCGTTAAAAGGATATTTCAATAGGGAAATGTGCGCCCAGAATGATTCCCCGAGCGAGCGAGTTAACCTACTCATAACACAACGGGGTTTATTGAATAAGAAAATAAATAATATACGCCTGAACAAATATAGTTCATTGCTTTTTTATTCATAGGTAACTACTGTAATTAGGTATATGTACAGTCACTTGGGTATATTGTATGTTCATTTTCAACGTATTCACGTGTTCGTATAAAACTTATTATTTGGTAAAGCGTATACTGCTATAAAATAAAAAAAAACCGCCATATAAATTCACAATCAGAAACTGAAATATCGAATTTGAAATAAATTTGTAGTATTTTTTTCTTTGTTCTCAATCATGCAACCATGGAATTGGGTATATTTTTTTTTTATTACTAGCGAACGCCCGCGCCTTCGCATGCGCGATTTTTATAATTTTCACAGTATTTCAAATTTAAGGAGGAACCCTAAATATTTCCGGAATAAAAAGTAGCCTGTAACATTCTCCATGAAAATGCGCTTTCTCATTTTTAGCGCTTATTCATCGCTTCTCTGCGATATTAGTCCACACATATATATTTCTTCATAAGTTCTTCATAACTCTATAATAAAAGCTTACAAACCTTTGAATTCGACGCGTAAATTGAGACAAAATTGAGAAATGGGTCTTGACATAGGTACACTGTCAAATAAACTTCTAGATATCACAATATTCGACATGGTTTTTTACTACAGCAGCCATTCAAAACCTAATTATTAGAGAAACGATCGTGGAATTTATTTTCTTCACAGACACAAACTCCAACACTTCTAAAAACTTCATTACAATAGAAAATATAAAGTGAAGTAAGTTGTTTTAGTTATCTTTGTTACAACGTAATGAGAGGCGGACACTTCTCTTGTCCTAAATTTCACTTCACAGTTAAAAAGTCGAATCAAACCGCCATTTCTCGGTTACGCTGTCAAGCCCTAAGGGTGATTAGATAATCATTTCAAAAAGTAAATTAAAAATTAATTGCTTGGGCAAAATGCAAGTAATTACATACCTCGAACCATCTACACAATATTAAATATATCGTATAGCAGTAGGTTATTGGAGTATCTCGTGTTCACGATACGTATGAATCGGTCATGTGGTTTCATTATTGACTTTACTTGCGCCATATCCACACGTAGAGGTAAATTAACTAAACTAGAGGCGTTATTTTATTTTACTAAGTGCTAGGCACAAATAACTTACCGGTATTTAGCGTCGTTGTCGACAGTGAACGTTGATGATTGAAGGGTAGTGACTGCTGGTATCTCTTCTTCATCCAGGGTGTATATCTGAGAGTGAAGTTGCTTAGGTACGTTGAGTGAGAAAACAATTTTCTTTTGACTAAGATTACGTTTTTGTTTTCAAGTGGAATGTCGATTAATATACTTTCTAAAACGCGATGTGCAAACAGTGCAAACAACAGCCATAGAACCCCCTATGATATTCCCTCACCCTTTCTTATATAGGAATGCTTGAAGGTCATGTCGGAGTTGGTCACTTAATTTTTTGTACACCATATAGAATTAGATTAAGTTAACGAGCTACTTTTAAGCATATCCTTACTATATAATATTATAAATTCGAAAGTAACTCTGTTTGTTATGCTTTCACGCCTAAATCGCTGAACCGATTTCGATGAAGTTTGGTACAGGTAGATTAGACCTTAGAAAAGGACATGAGTTACTTTTTATATTTTTGTTTGTCTGTCTATTTGTCCGTCCGCGCTGATGAAATTTTGTAGACGTAAAAAAGAAATTGTCAGGAGTGACTACCTTTTGTCTATTTGCCTGCTCTAGAGTGACATAGGCTACATTTTATATGTAAAAAGCACGGTTTCTGTGGGATAATTATTCTTCACGATGAAATGGCTGAACGGATATTTATGAAATTTAGTACTGAAGTGAAATAATTGACAGAGTAAATTTATCCCGGAAAAATACACGATTCCTTTGGGATAGCTAACAGGTTTTTATGAAATTTGGTATAGTAAGTAAAGTATAGAAATGTCTTAAGTAGTCAAGTTTCAAAATGTCCCGGAAAAGCTAGTAATTTTACATACATGCTATTCGCCTCATGCTTTTTTTTGTGCATATTTGAAATGAATACAATATTATGTACCTTTGCAGGAACCCGAACATCCATTCGGAACACTCCAAGTTTATTTCTGTTGTTGTTAACCATTGGAATTTTCTTTGTATTTCTGAAAAGTAGGAATGCACACTTTAATTACGTTGTCATCAGCTAATCTAAAATAGCAAGTAGAAACACTTATAGTAAAATTAATGACCGTATTGAAATTGCCTAATGGAATTGCAACCTTATAATCATGTTCCTTAAAATTAAAATTAATTACGATGTTAGCAAAACTTGTTTGTCATAGTAATTGTATAGAGTTCCACTATAAAAAAAAACATGTTCTTCATTTTAACTCGACTTTAAACAGTTGCAAAATTTCTCATCGCAATCGTTTAAAAAAAGAGAAGTACCTACTTAAATATTGTTTGACAATATTTTACGGAATAGTTAGTGAATCTCGTATCACACCAGTTTTATATAACAAAAAACTTATTTCATTAACCATTTCATCCCTTTTGCTGTCGAGACGATGGGTCCCTGGTCCAAGGATACCAAATCACTTGTCCACGATTTGGGTGTCGCGCTGTGTCTGTTGACAGGGGACCCTATGTGCAAGGAATACTTTGTTCAGAGGATCAGTGTCGCAATACAGCGCGGCAACGTGGCAAGCATCCTTAGTACCCTGAACCCATCGTCTCTTTAAAATTTTGTCATTTATCATAATTTACATAGTATTTTTTAATTTGTAAATACTTTTAGTTTTTAATTAGTTTTTATTTTATAGATCTTAAGTATCCATACAATGTTTAATGTATAATTTAATTAAAACTTTCTAGAATCAATTTCATTAAAACTTACTCAGTTTGAACGGAATTCAATAGATAGCATCTCCCGATGTCCGTCTCTATTGGTAAGAAATACTCGCAGCAGTCGAACTTCATGTCATTGTATGAACAGTTTGTTAGGAAGTTGTGACATTCACTTCTTACTAAGTTAGAGTAGTAACTGAAATTGTTCACAGGACAGAGCGGGTCCGCTCCATTATGATAACACACTTGGAGAGTGTAAATTATCGTTCCACGATAGTAAACTATTTCCATCAAAACCTCTTCCAAGTCTACCGAATGATCTGGGGTCCATAAACTGTGTATAAAAGTTACAAAATATGAACAACTAGTAAAACATGAAAAAGGAAATATTTCATTATAAATTAATATCGGTTTAATCTTGATTTTTTATAGAGAAGTTATTTGTTTCAAGGTGTTCTGATTTCGGATTTGACATTTTTAGCAATTTTGAATTCAATGATAAAAATAATGAAGTTATTTGTAACATTTTTATAAATATATATCAATAAGATGTTATTAACTGGTCCGAAACATCGTAGAGTTTTTGCAAGTTGATGTGCTCGCATACGCCTACAGACGGGAAGTTGGTGTTCCAATGTATGTAACTGGAGTCCACACCGAAGTTGATGGGATTGTCACAGAAATCCTCCCACGCCGAGATGATGAGTACTGCGGATCCATACCATGAGAGTACCACCAGAACGAACCAAAACCACCTACATAATTATATAACTTTAGTTATTTTTCTATATTAACCAATAATACGTAATTTATCCACATCTAAGGCCTTGATAGGAATGACTGATTTTTGCTTGTCGAATATCAAACAGGATAGGTACGTTATTGTTGTAATTGCTAATTAAACAGTAGACGTTGAATAATGTTGAAGGCAATTTCAGGCTTTAGTAAAGATAAATTATTTACCTTTCGGTCCAATGTTTAGAGTTGTCTGCAATGAAACGTACTCCAGCCATTGAAGAGTTGGCGCAATAATCTTTTATTAATTCATTACAAGAGGACTGCGCCATTTTTTTTTTTAAATTCAGTACTCACTTGTGGTGTGGTAATACAGTTCTGTATCAATGTAGTGTGACTACACACATTATAGTTTGCAATGATTGTCGTTACAGATATACGTTTCATAATTTAATGAGTGGTTGGTATGCGGTCAAGGACAGTTAAATTATTAATGCACGTAACAAACATACATTAATCAAATAGCCTAGAAATAAAAAAATTAAATCAAATTTGTTTTTACATATTTTTACTGTAATAACAAAATTTTGTACATCGTAGGTAAGTAATTGTTATATAATAGAAAAAATTTTAACTATAGAATTACTTTTGTGGGCTAAATGATACATTTTAGGGAACCTAGTTTTTAGATCAATACTTATACTATTTATTTAAACATAGGCACAATAATTATATCTAAGATTTAGGAAAAACTATAATTAATTCACAATAATAAATGTGCGTTGGAAAAAAAAAATATGTAAAGACATGCAGAGAACTGTACATGGTACTATGGAATGGAACATGGCATATTAGATATGTACCTAGTAGTTAGTTAATCGTTTCAGTCAGTACGCCAAGTTAAATGTATTAATTTTTGGTTCCTTAGTTTAAAGCATATGACGTTTTCTTTTGAATATAAAACAGTCTAAATAAACTATAATTTTCTAAGTATACTATCGTTTATAAATATTGTAGTAATTCAGGATTGTGAAACAACAGTTCGTCAAAACTCAGCTGCTTGTTTCCGTTTCTTGGTTTGTCGTGGCGAAGATCGAAGTTGTGTGGTCGCCTCCGCACGAGGCCTGCGTGTGTCAACATCTTGTATATTTCGCCGCGATCTATGTCGTCTGTATCGCGGTCGTAAACCTGAAAAATATTTCAACAATACAATAAGACACCTGATGCTTGGCTACCAATACATATTCTATAATATAAATATTTTATACTAGTTTTCATTTGCACCGGTACGGCTAAAGCGACGCGACGCGGTAAGGTTTTTTTTTGTTTTACCTTTGCGGTGGGAAAGCGGATTAAGCTCTACAGTTTCCGCGCGCCCGAGCGCGTGCGGTATGTGGGAGTTGCACCCACTAAACAACCGCCTGAAGCAGAATAAGAACGCGTGTCGTTAGCCCAAAAGCTCCAACGACTTCGTCGAAGCGGCCAGGAGGCACACTAGGGTGTCACCGGCGCGAAACGACGAGGTAATTACAAAGTTATGCTCTAGATCTATTCCACAGGAATCGTGCTATTTTACGGGATAAAAGTAGCATATGTCATCATAAATTATGTCTATATAAAAAATTACGTCGATGCCTTGTTCTGAACGAAGGACAAACATACTTTCACGTTTACAATATTAATAGAGATTTGTTTGTGTAATAATACACTTTACACCAGTTTTTGCTGTGATATTTTCCGTACTGATTTTACGATTCAAATTGTATAATTTACATGTTACACCGTGAATGGCCGATGTTGAGGAATTTCAAAATTGTGTATTTTCACAGTTATAATATGATAGTAAAGTTGGTGGATGTCAACATACTCTAGTGTATCTTAAGATATGCAGCATTTCGATTATTTACGGTAACGTATATAAAATATTAACGCATATTTCTTACAACTTACGATAAAGTAGATATCTGATATGAATACCGTTGTACATTAGTTTTCTTTTCATTGTTGCTCTTATCAAGAACATAATCTATGGCCGCGAAATCGAATCCTCTAATATGTATTACCATGTAATCTTAATCTTTAATTGTAACTGTCTCAATGTGCAAGTAAGTGATTTATTTAAAAGTATGCTAAACGTGTCTGTGGAATCATGATTTCGCCTGTTTATGTTGGAAAGTTTCTTCTAAATCGGTACACTGTTTCTTGAGGTATATTTAAGTGGACAAACAAAAATACAAACAGACACAGGTGTGTGCTATAACTAACTGCTAACGTAGCGTGTTAACGAAATATTCCATTCAACATTTTGATGCACTGATCAGGCCTAAAACTTTCATAAATTCGGTGTCTTACTTAGCTGATGTGAGTACCGCTCTTGCAGCTTAGTACGTATGATGTACGAGTGTGGCCACGATTAAATATTTTTATGTCAGCGCAGTTTAAATATACTATTACGACATTGAGATGTCGAATTCGTTAAACATTCCAACATAAGCTTCACCTTTAATTTAAATATGCCATTAGTGACGAAACATTTAAGAAAGATTATGAAATTAATGAAATTATTTGAAGAAATGTTTAACTTATTAGAATTTAGAATAACATTTTAGCTCTGGTGGTGAATTTATGTTATTTACGTTGCTGGTGATTTTTATCTCTCTAATTTATGAACATATTTATTTATTTACACATGATTCGTATTCACTTCACAAGACTACTGAAGACAACTGTTGACATTTTTACTGACGAAAATTCACTATAAGATAATTTGATTCCTTAATTTACTACTCGCAAATCAGTCGTGATTTTAAAAATTAATTGACATCAAGGTTAGAATATAAATTAACGATGGTCCCCTAGGACGCATGTACAATATAAACTATTTTCGTCTAATCCTATGATAACAAGTAAGCAGATATGTTATTGACTGGACCGAACAGCGCCTAGAAAAACAGCTGGAAAGCAACTTTCTGTGGATTAAGTGGTCAGTTTCCGAACATATAGGATTAGGCGATAACTACATCACAGATGTATATAAGCACCTGCACTCACCTACGTTGCAAATCTGTCAAAGGGTGCAGGCAGATTGTGCAAAGTGAAAATGAAGAGCGAATATGACGAGGGTCTTATGTAAATAAAAAGGATGTTTGGTCTGTATCCCCCCTCTAATTTTCGAGGCGAAAACCAGTGAAGTAAATATGTGATCGATTAGCCCGTACATAATCATACTTTATTTATATCAATGATTTAATTGAATTAAATTTTAGGTGTTTTTCTAGTTTATAAAAGTAATAAAACAGTATACCGCTTCTTCTCCTTTATGTAGCAGGCTAGTTAATGGTAGCACTTCTCTGAGATGTGGATTCTGCAAAGCAGGGCTGCGTAGGTAATCGGGCAGAAACTGTTCTTCTTCCCTGACCTCAAGAACGCGAGGATGTGGTGGTGGTATGGCACTAACAGAAGCCCACCATGCACCCGTCAACAACAGCAGAGCATAATTCATTTTAATAATCTGAAAATAAGAAATGCGGCTTACATAGAACTTCATAGTTAAATTTTAACGAATTTTTAATTGCTTTGTAGGAAGCTCTAGATTTAAAGCTCGGTTGGTATGATAGTAGTGTTATTTAAACTAAATAATTTTAAAATTATTACTACAAAATGTAATTCCCATTCCAGTCAAAAAGCTTTTATATGTAAGTTTATTTAAGGTATTTTGTAAACTAAGTGATCTGTGTAATAACGAATTTTACTGAATTGTAATTCAAGATATAATTAATTTAAAAATTTGAGTAAAATTTGAGAATGTATTTAAGTTACATAATTTATTTAATGGACCAGTAGTTCAAAAAGAATTATTTGACATTGTGTTATTGTCATGAAAACATTCCACAGAATCTTAGCCAACACGGAGCATACTGTAGCAACAAAAGCGATTACGCAAAAAAAAAAAATTGGTTTGCAAGACCAATTTTTTTGCATGATAAAAAATTGGTGTTGCAATATTGACTGATATGAAATTCTACATAATAATTTGGCTAATGAATTGCTGCTCTACAGTTTACTTGGCTATAATGAAACCAATTAACTTAAAACGACACATTCCAACTGACAGCGCGACAGCCTTACAGTTAATAGGATTCTCTGAAGCTTTTAGAACAACTGAATATGTATTCTGCATATATGGTCCCCGCAACAGATAGAGCTTAAATAACATTTACTCTGCTCAATGTCTTCAAGTGAACCCACGTGCAAACCCAGTAACAATACCCTGGCCAGAGCTTAATGCTGCAATACTCCTCTCTTTTTTAATAGAAAAAGTATATGAAACACTGAAACATTATATAAAACGATGTATACAAATGATGTATATTTATACACAGACTCAAAAATAACATTAATTTGGATAAAAAGTAAATTAACTAAATTAAATAGAGATAAGTATAACAAATATAGACAGAGTTATTCAGCAAAAAACATTTAGGTGGAGATGTGTAAATTTGTATTATGTACAAATAACCCTCCTTATGTGATAAGTAGAATAATCGATCCACAGGAGCTTCCAAATTGTTCTCTTTGGTGGGAAAATTTAGATTTACCTGATGATCTATTAGAAAAAAACTTTAGATTCTACACAAGGTAAAGTAGATTTTTCAACGGCTATAAATGATAATATTTATGAAATATTAGAGAGGTATTGTAACATAACAAGAAATGACGCGCGTAATAGTATCATACATACAGATTTTGCCATAATTTAAGGAACAACCTCAAAGTCAAGAATAGAGGACGTACTTAATCCTAATGAATTAGATCACGTATTGAAGTTGATAATTAAAGATGAGCAATCGTTCACTTCCTGTCTGAAATTTATAAGACCCCATAGGGCCATGGTTCGAATCCGGGCGTGTACCAATGAGTTTTTCTGACTTAAGTACACAATATCACTGACACCGTGCTTCGGAAGGCACGTTAAGCAGTCGGTCCCGGACGCTGTCAATAGATGGCGGTCGTTACAGTTCCCAACCCGCAGTGGAGCAGCGTGGTGGACTTAAGCTCCAAGCCCCCCTCCTCACCCTGGGGGAGGCCTAAGCCCCTGCAGTGGGGTAAAAATGGGCTGATGATGATGATGATGATGAATCGTTCACTTTCATGACCAATTAGAATCGTAGCGTTTGCAATTACGTACGAGGGCTACTAAAAAGCTCTCTATCTATTTGTAGACGATAATGATTTATTTACCAACGGTAGGTAGGTGGTCGGTCGGTCGATTAAATAATTCATTCTTATCGATGTCACAAAAGTATCCTACCAATTCTACATTAACTCGAGTTGCTTTTAGGTTTGAATCAAAAACAAATTTGACGACCGCTTAGCCTAGTGGGCAGCGACCCTGCCTGCGAAGCTGGAGGTTCCGGGTTCGAATCCCAGGTCGGGTCAGTATTTATATGATGAATATTAATAATGGCACCGGGTCTTGAAAAAATGAAAAAAACGGAAATTAAAAAAAGTTTATTTTACAGCAGATTAGCGATCTACAATTATTTAAAAAAGCAGTAAAATACATCAGCCATAGGTTCGCTAATAGCAGAAAGAGTTAATTTAACAACAGAAAGTATGTGTCTGTAGTCCTCACACTAGGCAGCATGCCTGTATCGTGAGGACCTAATACGGTATACCAATATAACTTAGCAAATGACAATTAGTCGAACTTTTGAAATTAATAATTATTATACTATGTGACTAACAGATCCAAAATACATATTCAGTCACACACAATACAGACAATGCATACATATTGATATATACATACATATACATACATACGCATACACATGATACAAAAACAGTTATTTACGCATATGGTTGATGTTGCCATATATTACATTATCAAGTAAGCAACACATGTCTGTCTGTACATTGAATTCCAAACAATACATGCATACAATAAACAACGCAAACAACAAGCATTACAATTGCCCAGAATACAAAAAAAACAGGATTATAAATTACTAATAAAAAATATTAACAATAATACCACTACAAGTTAACTCAATTTAATTAAGAAGCGACTACCCAGTCATCAAGTAATATAATATATCATGATTGAATATTTAAAACGTCTTCGGTGCGATCATAACTTAGTGTAGACAGCCAGTTACGAATTATCCTTTTGGCTTCGTACACTGACTTTTCTTTTAGGCTACAATGTCTACCTACAGAGTTAAATACATGCGCTCGAATAAACTGAACAAAACGATGGGCGAAAGAAGACCTCGCGGCCGTAATAGGCAAGCGGAAGACCCTACGCTTTACTTGGTTTGGTTGTTATATGTATGTGGTGCCTTCACTTGGTACCCAAAAATACAAGCTAATGCTTAGTTTGGGACCTAGACGTTGTTGTGATTGTATGTGTTATTATTATAAAAAAAAAAACAAATTAAAAAACCACACATAAATATTTAATATGTTTAGGGGTCAAAGCTGGTGCATCAACGCAGCTGATAAGTATGTTCATGTCCACATCGCGTAACAGCATACTGACCGTTCCAAAAAGTAAAGTAGAGTAAAGTAGATTTTGCTGAGCTAGTCCAAGTAAAAGTTATAGAATAAGAAGAGCTTCGATTAGTTTTGTTTGCTTTGTAACAAGGCAATTAATTCTTTAGAAGTAATCTCTGACCTTATAGTAACACATGCTTTTCTAGTGTCGTTTAAACAATTTATAAGTAGACAAAGCTTGCCCAACGACGTAAACATAGCTTGCACAAGCGTCTGCTGCGTATGAGAATTGTTTACCTCGTACAGCTCGGCTAGCTGGTTCTTGAGCCTCGAGAACAAAAATCGCAAAAGGCGTCACTGGGCAAGCCTTGTCTACTTATAAATCTTTAGAGGCCTAGGCCCCTAAAGAATGTATTAAATTTCTCATCAGTCAAGCGTCGGTTTTTACAGGGTTCGTTGAAGTAGCTTTGAAAAGCATAAAATTTATTTTAAAATATTTGTTTTAAATTCTTCATTAACTTATGAAAATTAAGCACGGTGCTATGTCAAATAGAGACCGTGTTTAATTCGCACCAATAGGTGCTAATGACCCTATTCTGAGGATGTTAATGAGTACTGCTATCTTACTTCGTGACATATCTTAATTGGAACTGTATTGACAATGTACCTAGATGTTGATATTACTGAAATAAAGGCTTAATAGGCTAGCTTTCTGACAATAATGTATCTATTCAACTATAACAAAGATTCTGGAAAGTTAAGCAAAAATATTACTTAAATACATTACAAAATGTTAATAAGTGGTCTATAGCCGTTCTTAATTTAAAGTTACCGTATACGTTGATCCTTATTAGGGAACACAAAACTCGTCCTTGCTGTGGCCATGGCAAGTCATGAATGTTTTCCCTGATAAAGATGGCAAGGTCAGAGCTTTTCAATTAAAACAAGTTATGGTAAACTATACAATAGATCACTGGAAAGCATAAGTGTAATACCTGTTGAAAACTATTTTTTTACAATCCTTTATTTAAGGTGATTTTTTAATGTTTCATTTTATTTAAGTACCATTATTGTTTTAATTTAGTTTATTTTTAATAAGTAATTATTCTTTAATTTTATTTAAATGCTATTATCGTTTCAATTTAGTTTATATTGAAGGATAATGGTTTATGTTAATGTGATTTATTTCGTTTAAGAACTACTCCTTTAAAACTTATAATATATAATATAATAACGTATGTATCACAACAACGTCTCGGCCCCAAAGTAAGCATTACCTTGTATTTTGGGTACCAAGCGAAAACATCACATACACATAACAACCAAGACCCGGTACCAGTATCAATATTCATCATATAAATTCTGACCTGACCTGGAATTCGAACCCGGGACCTCCAGCTTCGTAGGCAGGGTTGTTACCCACTAGGTTAAATGGTCTTCTAAGTTCTAAATGGTAAGAAAATAAATATACACTGAATTTATGTTAAAGTTTACGACTACATCATTTCACCTTTTGAAATTCTATCAAAGCTATGCTCAATTTCTTGATAAGGATTTGATGCAAAATTCGACGCAACTAGCAAACGCTTGCATAATGTACTACGTGATTATATGAAATGTTTTACATATACCTAATAAAATAAAAACTCATATAATATAAGGTTTTAGGACATAGGTTTATGATTAGTAACATGTGAACTCTTTTAAATTCAGGAAGTCGTAAACAGGGCGGGCTTGAAGAAGAGATATATTAAAAAATATGTTTTGTAATTAAAACAACACTAATAGCGTCATAAATGAAAAGAAAAAAAAAACTGTACTTTAAAGTAAAAATAAATAAATTTGTCCTGTCGCAAAAATGATTCGTTGGATTTCTTTTTCAATGTTTTTATAATTCTGGGTCTGATTGTTTACACTTCCAGCTGTCAGTTATTTCGCGTATACTTCCCTGTATAAAATATAGATAATATTCCCTATATAAAAGCATATATTTAAAACATCAGTTTTAAAACCTATACATTAGGTTGATGAATGTTTACTGTAATAAACATTTACGACCTTTCAAATAAAGTACTGCATAGACTGTAGTATAGCTAACATTTGTCATTTTGAATAGTCCAAGTAATCGATTTTTTTTGCAATATTTTTGTTGTTCATATGATGTAAATAAACATTTTAAAACATATGTATGTTTGTATGCCTATATAGTCTATATTTACATATATATCTCTAATGTTAATTAGCAAAGCAAAAGTTTTGGGGTGGTGTAAGGTTTACAAACAAATAAAAAGGTAAAATTCCTGACACTATTTGATTGCATGGTCATTATGGTCAATAGAAATTATTTTCACCAAAAATTAGAGAATGTGCAAACGCAGCTTCGCTACCATTTGATAATTAGAATAGATATTTGTTCTATATTCATTAAAACAATACAGAATGGCCTAGATTACGTATAAATAAGTTATGTAAGAATTATGTGGCGGACGGTCGAGCAGTCGGGCAGTGACTCTACGCAAGGTCGAGAAGCCCCCAATAAACAAAATTCACTTTCAAACACCTCACGTGGCCTGCTATTGGCCAACTTTCGCGAAACGTTGCTTATAGCTATTGTGAAAACTCTCTATAAAACGATACTAAGTATTTATTGCTAAACGTTGACGAAAAACTGTTAATCATGTCCTATTAATTTTATTTTTATACGTTATTATCTTGTTTGTTTTAAACAATTTGTTAATTTACACATGAAATGAAATGCCCAGATAATTTGTTTTTCCGCTACGAATTTCATATGTCCTACTCACTAAATTCAACTTCACAGTGCTTGCGTTGGCACGATACGGTATCTCTCTGAACATCCATGAGTAAATTATTGGCTATATATAATTGGGTAATATAATTTAATTAAATCAAAGGATTATTAAAAGCGTCGATTTTATGGACCTAGTAATTAAATGTACTTGCTTTATTTAGTATCGAATTTCCGAAACCTTGGAGATTTCTCTTATTATTATGAATTATTTTTAATTTAATTTTATTAAAAATTACAAATAATTTCCATAGAATATATGGACGAGTAATCTATCATAGATTTCGTATCATATCACATAATTTTAAGAATGAGAGTGATAATTGTGGTAGACAATAATAATTTTAATAATTTATTGCTCACCACGTTAAATTTGTGAATTTCAGGCAGATTCCATTAGAAAAATTCAAGTCCGTGGTACAACAAAACAACCTTTTTAACGAGTTGAATACCTACTTACTAAGTGTCCAATTTTGTAACGTTTGTTTGTTTGTCATATTTTTACTACACTAGGTCGTTTAGTTAAAATATGTTTTGTCTCTTTCTTCGGAATTTAAGTTTCATATTGAAAGGCAAGGACGTAATATTATTTTACTAAACTAGGTCTAAACAAACGTTTCTGAATTGCATAGTAAAGCTCAATGTATTTCGTTCGGCCTTTGGCTGACGGAAGTTCACATTGTTATTGCACAATGGAACAATAACAATAGGTTTCTAGACCATGATGTCTGATGTGAATTTTTATTTCGATTTTTTTAGAATTTTAAAATATTCCTCCTGGAAATTTGTGACCAATTTAAATGTATAATAAATATAAAATAAATTATCGTGTATAATAAATTTAAAATCCAGATCAGAGATCAAAGACAAATGATTTTGTCTTTGATCTGATTTATTATGCATTTGATATATCAAATACTATATTTAGAATTATATGTTGTTAAATTATTTTTCTATTCAGCTATAATTTTGAAATATTATTCTCCGCTTTAAATACTCACTTAGTTAATGTCCAAATGAAATTGTCTTGATTTTTAAAAATAAACAGTTCACAACACAACAATAAGTTAGGCGCCAAAGAAGGGAACACACGATTGTGTGGTGATCGCGGCACAAACTGCGATAGAAGGTAGACGAAGACGCGTCAAAGCCGAAGAGAGTGGTCAGCCGCCACCATTTACGGTTGCAACATTTAAAGCGAGCTTACATTTTCGTCTGAACTTTAAAGCGACAATGTTTAAAGCTAACGTATATATATTTTAAATCATTACGTATAAGTCAAAATAAAAATATATTGAACATCTTAAAACGTCTATACGTATCTCCTTTATCTACGAACCGACCGGCGTAATGCAAAACCGTTATGTAGAATGAGCGCCCACTCGAAGGTACACAAAAACAAATAATATTTACTTAATACAGCATTGTTAGTATTTTGCGAAACAGTCGAAATATTTATTCACGATAATCTAGTTTTATAAGCTTAAAATTCAAAACTATATTACTTGACTCTGAAGAAACGTGATTCGAATCCAGCTATAAAGCCTGCTTATTTGGTATTTCTAGGGTCGATTGCAAGTGAAATGGCACGCGACAACATATTTGATAAATCATTATCAATTATGTTGTAAGTAATCAATTGTAACTCAATAAAAATAAATTAAAAACGTTATTAACAAAACTTAAAAATAAAAAAATAAAATTGTGTGACATAATACTGTAATTTCCATAAATTAATTTGACAGTAGCGTTTGGTTTTATTGAGTTACTAGCGATCGTACCCGGCTTCGCCCGGCTGCGCTCCGAAACGTTCCTCTTCCCGTTCCACGCATTAGTACGTTGCATCCGTTCGAAGTCGAGGTGGGTCGCTAGTCCAACCATATATTATCATTACACTATGATATCATCGTCATCATCCAAACAAATAAATGCTCTGGCGTGTCTAGCAACTAATTTGATTGTCATAAAAAAAGGTAATAGTAAGTCAACCTTAAAAGATACACATATGCTGTCGCGGACTTTTGGTTAGAATTTTTAAAGGAGAACAATTCCGCAATGAATGATTTTTGCTTAACATCAACCGTTTACGCAGCGCGCGTAACGGAAGCTCTCAAAAAGAATTTTTTTTCCCGTTTTTGCAACATTTTTCATTGATGCTCCGCTGCTATTGGTTGTAGCGTGATTCAATAATAGCCTATAGCCTTCTTCGATAAATGGACTATCTAACACAAAAAAAAATTTTCAATTCGAATGGGTAGTTCCTGAGATTGGCGCGTTCAAACAAACAAACAAACAAACAAACAAACAAAAAATATAGTTTATAGCTTTTCTCAATAAATGGACTATCCAACACAAAAAGAATTTCTCAATTCGAACCAGTAGTTCCTGAGATTTACGTGTTCAAACAAACAAACAAAAACAAACAAACAAACTCTTCAGCTTTAGAATATTGGTATAGATGGTAATTTCTAATAGTACTTATTACAAACACATTTTTTGGGCCTTCTTATGCATGTATTTTTAAGATTACGCAAATACTTTTGACTTTTGCAAAAAAAAATACTATCTTATATATTATGTACGTACACGCACTAAGTATATAGTCCTTCTTACGAAGGACGAAGAATGCACATTTTGATGATCGAAAAATCATTTTCAATGCTAAAACATGAAATTAGAATGCTATCAAAAATCGATCCCACACCTTATTCTAACTGAAAGTAGCTGATATTCTTTCAACATTATGTAATAGTCGCGTAGCCAGAAAAAAATTACTTACCATAATTCCAAGGATCTTCGTTTTTGGTGAGTGGATAGATAAAGTGCATTGTGAGCTATTGTCAAAAAGTTAGAAGTTTTAGGGCTGTGCTAAGGGCATGGCTAGGTATTTCTTAATATTTCGTGTAACACGCTGTATATAGAATAAAAATTTGAAATTTTGATTGGTTCTTATTAAGAACTATCTTATCCTCATATTGTAAAATTTTTAGAAAGATAACATAAGGAATACTACGGAAATTTCAGAAAATAAGTCTGGTCGTGGGACATTATATTTCATAAAAAAGTTTTGACAATTCTAAAGTTGTTCGTTTTTAGTGAGTGGATAGATAAAGTGCATTGTGAGCTAATGTCAAAAAGTTAGAAGTTTTAGGGCTGTGCTAAGGGTGTAACTAGGTATTTCTTAATATTTCGTGTAACACGCTGTATATAGAATAAAAATTTGAAATTTTGATTGGTTCTTATTTAGAACTATCTTATCCTCATATTGTAAAATTTTTAGAAAGATAACATAAGGAATACTACGGAAATTTCAGAAAATAAGTCTGGTCGTGGGACATTATATTTCATAAAAAAGTTTTGACAATTCTAAAGTTGTTCGTTTTTAGTGAGTGGATAGATAAAGTGTATTGTGAGCTATTGTCAAAAAGTTAAAAGTTTTAGGGCTGTGCTAAGGGCATGGCTAGGTATTTCTTAATATTTCGTGTAACACGCTGCATATAGAATAAAAATTTGAAATTTTGATTGGTTCTTATTAAGAACTATCTTATCCTCATATTGTAAAATTTTTAGAAAGATAACATAAGGAATACTACGGAAATTTCAGAAAATAAGTCTGGTCGTGGGACATTATATTTCATAAAAAAGTTTTGACAATTCTAAAGTTGTTCGTTTTTAGTGAGTGGATAGATAAAGTGTATTGTGAGCTATTGTCAAAAAGTTAGAAGTTTTAGGGCTGTGCTAAGGGCATGGCTAGGTATTTCTTAATATTTCGTGTAACACCCTGTATATAAGATTTAAATTTGAAATTTTTATGGGTTCATAATTAAAACTATCTTAACCTCACGTTGTAAAATTTTTAGAAAGATAACATAAGGGATACTACGAAAATTTAAAAATTTTCAAAAAATTTTTATAACATCTGATGTTATATTTTGAGACTTTCGGTACCTAGTTACTCAAATCTGTTGGATTAAGTTCAGAAAGTCAAGTGGCATGCTTCTACTACAATTTCATGTAGCTAACTTTTAACATAAATAAAATATTATTGTGTAATATCCATAATTAATTATTTGTAGCGATATATTGGTGTTACTCATTTGTAAGGTACACCTTGCAAAGCAATGCCTGATTGTACAAACGGGATGCAAAATAAATAATTTTATCTTAATAAGTACTTTTAGCACTTTTGCAGATGACTGTATTTTTCCTACAAGCGAAAAGTTGCGGTTCAAAGTCTTAATTGACCATAGAGTAAATAAATTTGAGAGCATTGACTATGGTTTGGTTATTATTATTATTCCTTTGTATTATAAAATTAAAAAGGGTACATGTTTTCTATATGAGTGTTTTCAAAAATAATGAACATTCTTATACAGTAATAAACACAAAGGCCTAGTTGCTTTTTTACAGTGGTATTTTTATATTTGCTTGTGATTATGATTTGCTCACTAGTATAATTTATCTATTTCAGTTTTAGGTATACTGTGTCATAAGAAGCCATAACTACAGAATACCTCATAGCTCTTTAACATGAAAAATAATTGTTTTATGTATCTACGGTTGGTTATCAATGATAGGTGCTACAGCATGTTTATATCATTTTTTTGTACGTGCTGGGTTGCACGAATAAACAGAATAAATTAAACATTAAGTAATTTATAAATGTCTCAAATTTATAAGGCCATAGGGCCATGGTTCGAATCCGGGCGTGTACCAATGAGTTTTCCTGACGTAAGTACATTAACTATCACTGACTCCGTGCCTCGGAGAGCACGTTAAGCAGTCCGTCCCGGACGCTGTCAATAGATGGCGGTCGTTACAATCCCCAACCCGCAGTGGTGTAGCGTGGTGGATTTAAGCTCCTAACCCCCCTCCTCACCGTGGGGGAGGCCTAAGCCCCTGCAGTGGGGTAAAATGGGCTGATGATGATGATGATTTATTAAAGTGCGTATATGTTGTTTTATTTAGAAATACCATTGCCTCTAAACTAGAACTTCAAATAGATTTTTTGTCAGACCACGAATCGTACCGAATCATAAAAAATAAGAATTACGGCGCCACGCGTAGGCCGTAATGTAGGCACAATGACACGATAAGTCCCTACATACTCTGTCTCGCTCGCAGCCACACTAATCAAATTTATCTGTAATTTAAACAAAACCCACAATCTATATGTTTTTAATTTTTCGTGTGATAATCAAGTGCTTTGATAAGGCCATATAAGAGCGTCTTATCAACTTTTATTCGTTATTATTTATTTTATTATTTGTATATTATTTCATATGTTATGGGAAAAAAATGAAATTATAATATAAGCACACTATTTGACTTTCAAAACTTTACCTAACAGATTTGAGTAACCACCGAAAGTCTTAAAATGTAATTTTAGAAATTTTGTTGAATGACAAAAGAGTAATTTTTAGATTTTCGTAGCGACACGTGTGTTATGTTTCTAAAAAATTTACAACACGACGTAAAAAAGTAGATACTTAATCTTTTATCTTATAATTTCAAGGCACTTCTTCGCGTGACTGTACTGTACATAAGGCAAATAATATATCAACTGACTCGTTCGCTAGAATTATTTTTACGAGTTTCAGCAACCTTTAGTATGGTCTCTTGAGTGTCTAGTTTTCTGGCTTGATATACCTACACTAATTCTTCTATCAGCATGGTATTTTTTCACACCAGCCTGCGCCCGGCGAAATTATCAATTTCATAGTCATTATTGTCTACGAAATTCTTACGAAAGAAAAATGACATTGTAGTAGAAGCATACCACTTGACTTACTAAACTTAATCCAACAGATTTGAGTAACTACCGAAAGTCTCAATATATTATTTCAGAAGTTTTAAAATTTTGTTGAAAGATTTTGTCTTATTAATTTGTATATATTCGAAGTATCATATATGTTTTTATTTTAAAAAATTTACAACATGAGGTTAAGATAGTTTTAATTATGTACCAACTAGCGGTCGTACCCGGCTCCGTACGGGTGGACTACAGAAACGTTCTCCTAGCCATTCCCTCCACCACCCCTTCTTCTTTTCGCCCATGTTACACGCTGATAAAGTAGCTTTCTTTCTTCTTAGTGAAAGAATTTTCGAAATCAGTGTACAACTGTTTAGTCCACGCGAGCAAAGCCGCTGGCAGAAAGCTAATATCTTTATAAATTATAGCCTATGTGTTATTATGGTGTATAAGCTATATTATTGTAAAGTTTCATTAAAATCCATTTGGTAGTTTTTGCGTGAAAGAGCAACAAACATCTACACATACATCTATACATACAAACTTTCGCGTTTATATTAGTAGTAGGATTAAAATTTCAAACTTCAATTCTATATACACCTTGTTGCACGAAATATTAAGAAAAACCTAAGCCATTCCCTTAGCACAGCCCTAAACCTTCTAACTTTTTGACAGTAGCTCACCATGCACTTTATCTATCCACTCAGCAAAAACGAACAATTTTAGAATTGTGATAACTTCTTTATGAAATTTAATGTCCCACGACCGGACTATAACACGAGTTCTGTTCTCCACACTAATCAAAAACAAACACAGAAACAAATGTGATCATATCTGAACTATGACCGTGCGTCAACCTTTTTAAATTACGTACACACTATGCATACATGTGTACAAGCACGTCTGGTCTGCAAGTGTTATAATAATTATTATATAATTTTATGCAATGCCTGAACTCGTTTCATTGGCGAACAAGAATAAAGTGCGAGGCTAAATTTTATTTGTTTTTTTTTTATATTTGGGAAATAAGCACAAGGATTTTTGTCATCAATATAAGGCAACTGGTTTATTGTTATATATTATTCAAATATTGTAAATTCGGTTACGTACAAATGGTTAGACGCGGACGGCGATCGACCGAATTGCCTAGTTTAGTTCCAGTTCTGTCACGTAATAAATGTGTACAAAACAAATTCCCCTAAATAACGATCATTTCATAAATTTTTTACGAAAACGTTATGGAAATATTTTAGATGGCCGAATCATAGACGCTTGCATCATATTTGAGTTAAAACGAAATTTCATTGATGATCCAATCGCAGCTGCCTTTCGCATTCTTTGCTGATGACTCACGCTGACTGATTAAGAATGTTCAATACGATGTAATATTGTTTACATTATACTAATACTAGTTTCCGCCCGCAGCTTCGGCCGCGCGGACAGACGTTACGCCCTTGTAGTCGTTTTCAGCTCTCACCACTGTTCTCGTTCCTTTTCACGTTTTTACTCCACCTAAGTCCTGCTACAGTGTCTCCGTTATAATATGTGCTGATTCTTTCCCGCTCTCATTTCCCCTCGTATTACCATTTCACATCGTATCATAGGAAATGGTGTGGCGTCCCGCCACGCTCTGCCTCCCCTCTACCACCCTAACCCTTCCGCCTTCCCGACGCTTTCACATGCGAGATTTTATACATATACAGATTTTGACGTATATTGAAATCTGAAAGAAAAAAAAACAGACTTTATCATTTGACCATTCAGCAATCATTGTATACTTGTTCAAAATTTTGCAGTATGGTATATCTTGTGCAATTTTTAAGAATAGGTAGATAGATATTCAACAAAAAACTATTGATTTTTTTGGAGGAGTAATAAAAAATGTCTACAAAAAACTTAAGAAACCCGATCGAACAAAAAATAATTAACTAAATAGACAAGAACAAGCTCTATAATCTATAAAATTTTGTTTGAGCCATGGCGAATGCACCATACCATGTTTTTTTGTCCCGTACCGACTACACAAATAATAAAATTTCTTTTAATACAATAATAATAATGTATACATTACAACAACGTCTAGGCCCCAAAGTAAGCAATAGCTTGTGTTTTGGGTACCAAGCGAAGGCATCATATACATATCACAACCAAGACCCGGTACCAGTATCGATATTCATCATATAAATACTGACCCCACCTGGGAATCGAACCCTGGACCTCCAGCTTCGTAGGCAGGGTCGCTACCCACTAGGCTAAGCGGTCGTCTTTTATAATTTCCAATATAAATCCAACTTGGATTTTATAAGGTACTGCAGGTGAGGCAAACACAACATTACGAAACATATTTGTTGTCAAAGTATATATATTTCCACTCATAAAACCATACCAAACATAATTGAAACTGTCCCCGCCTGCATATCTACACCTTATAACATTCAATTTAATCTCTTATTTTCTGAAGCCTCAGCTATAATAATAATGACGTATACATGACAACAACGTCTAGGCCCCAAACTAAGCATTAGCTTGTGTTTTGGGTACCAAGCGAAGACATCACATACATATAACAACCAAGACCCGGTACCAGTATTGATATTCATCATATAAATACTGACCCGACCTGGGATTCGAACCCGGGACCTCCAGCTTCGTAGGCAGGCTCGCTACCCACTAGGCTAAGCGGTCGTCAAATATCAGCTAACAAATATCTACCATTAAAATTAAATAATGTAGATACTTTTTAATAGTTAGAGTAGAAATGTGATAAGGAAAAAGTTATCAGAATAAAAAAATTAATAACTAAAGTTAGTTCCAAGCATTGGCCCAAGAATACGCTGTATTTGTATATATTGAAGACTATATTTTCTTGACAACAGAATTCTTTTTTTTCTGTGATACCATACAGTGAGTCTACAGCACAGACAAGTCAACCTTTAGACCACGCTTTAACAGGGAGTAGCATTCGCCAAGGCTATGTAGTGACACTACATAACAACATCACTAGTGAGCCGTCCAGTTGGAAGCACGTCGGAAGCCATTAAATTGTCAATTTTGAACGAGCCAATGAAAAGTGACCGACCTCTCCCCGCACCCCGCCACTTTTTGGCGATTTCGTTTTCGTACTGACGTTTATTAAAGCGTGGTCTAAAGGTTGACTTGTATGTGGTCTACAGTAAACTAAAAAACAAAAAAGAAAATGAAAACACTTGTTTGTTTACATCTTTCTTTTAAGGCGTATCGAAAACACAACCTTGCCTTCGATGGATGTGTTAGTTATTTTTTAACAAATATGTCGTAATTGAAACTATTGCGTCACAAGTGAAGTTCGAAGCAATAAACCCAATGGGTATAGGATACCGGCAAAGCGATGATCGGGTTTGGCAACATGTGTTGTAACCGGCGCGGTGTCAGCTAAGTCGTCTTGGCGGGAAACATATTGGATTATCTCCACACTTTCACTAAAACAGAATTTTACTCGCTTCAAACATGTGATCTTGTTTCCCGAGAGGTTGTACGGCAATCAGCCAGCTGGTCGACTAAGAAACAAGGCGCCAGATTAAAAGTTACATAAGTATATCCGAAACGGTTCGATATATGTGAAGTGTTAAAATTGCACAAAATGTTGCTTATAAGTCCGTAAAATAAAAAAATGTTTCAACATACGGTGCATATAACGCAATTAAAAGTGAGTGGTAACACGTGACATATTATATGACTTAGCGACTCCCACGAATCTGTTTATTTACAGTCAAATTACAATTTATTTTTATTTATTTATTTACTTTATTGGAGACAAACAGTTACAAAAGGCATATTAAGTATAGGTAATATAAGTATACAATTTTAATTACATTTGTTCCCTTACATAGTCTCACTAAGAACATAAAAGGAATTATAAAGTTTACACCGTATAGCTAAATCTAATTAAGTAATAAACAATTTGTTAAAAATTAAATTAAAATGTTCAAGTAAAGCAAAGTCTGCGCAGTACGAATGCAATCTGCGCTAATTGTTTAGGGACAGCCCCATGCCATCACATGCCAACAACCAACCCGGAATCACCAGGCTATTGAAGATGCAAAGCAAAATAGGCCACACAGGAAGAATCCGCAGCACAGCTACACAGAGCCATCCCCAAACACGCGCTCAAGCCTATTACGATAAATGCCGCGAGAGCATGAAAACATGTCTAAATCATTTAATTTATAATTGTGAAGAGCACAAATTCTGTGCTATATAATGCTGCTGTCAAATTTATTTACTCTATGTCTTACAAGTGCCTAATAATGATAATTTTACTTCCTTAATAATAAATTTACTTCCTTACTACATGATTTTTTATCATCGTCCTTAACACGTCTTCGAAAATACGTCTTTTTATTTCTTTTAATAAAACGACGTATCACAAAGTACTAAAATATTGAGATATGACGCCACAAAGTTATCCAATCACGGCGGCGACGTGCGGATGACTAGTCGGTCAGCGGCCGCCGGCCGTATAATCCTCCATGCTATGCCAGCTACGATCGCGGCTTTCTCGTGCGTAATGTTTAGTTAGTACTCTTTAATAGTTCTTTAGAAAATAATGTCTAACCTACCATTTTTTTAGATAGAATCTAGATGATACCGTATGCCTAGAAAAAAATTTGTGAGTAAGAGGAAAACCGCCCTTTATATATACAGGTTGTCATTTGAGATCGGGTATTTATTAAAAATATATGACAGCTTTAGCGCAGTAGTCACTAATTTGTCCATAGATCAATTTCTAAAACGAAAAAATTCCTTGTCATATAATATAAAATTTTTAAGCAATATTTTTAAGGGATTTCGAAAACAGGAGAAAGTTTTATATTCTACGCATATATTGTTTTTTTTTTATTATGTACCTATATGTTCACCGATTTGGATAGTTTAAACTGTATTTATTGAATTATGGTGGATCCCGAAGTCTTTCAGAAATCAGGAAAAAAATGTGCACTTCTTATTCATAGAAATAATTCATACGATTTGTACAATCTAGTATACTAGGAAAAAAATGTGAATAAAAATATGAAAATGTACTCTATTTAAATTTTCATAATAGACAAAAAATTTGCGGTAGTAGAAAAATACCTATCTATTCTGGTATTATATTTTCTAACTAGCGACCGCCCGCAGCTTCGCTTGCGTAGACTACAAATTCCTGTTATAGGTACTATTAACGTTCGAGATGGTTTATACATAGTTTTTTGCTGGAACCAATTTTGGTTACACCCATTCAAACTTTCAATCTTGATTCCCTTTCCACCCTTTAAAAAAACTGATACAATTTTTCATCTCCCGTTTCCCACCCTTAAAAGGTGGAAATCTAAAAACTCTGAAACACGTCATTATTTAAGTCCCTCCATTCCCATCCTTAAGTTGAAATTTCTAAAAAAGCTTTATTTCATGTTCACGTTATAAAATAAACCTATGTTCCAAATTTAAGCTTCCTAGACTTAGTAGTTTTGGCTGTACGTTGATAGATCAGTGTGGACAAACGACAGACAGATAGACAGACAAATAAACACAAAAAGTAGCTTATGACACTCTTGACAACCTTCTTTCACGTCTGCAAAGTTTCATTAAAATATGTTCAGCCGTATTGGAAATTAGCGCGAATAGATAAAATTGAATTGAATAGACACATAGACGTACAGACAAACAGACGGACAAAAAGTTGCTAATGTCAAATCTCTTGACAACCTTCTTTCCCGTCTGCTAAGTTTCCTTAAAATCTGTTTAGCCATTTTGGAGATTAGCTCAAATAGATACACGTACAGACAGACAGACAGACGGACAAAAAGTAACATTTGTTAGTTTTGGCGACCTTCTTTTCATACTTGTGATGTTTCATTAAAATCGGTTTAGACAGATGGACATACAAACAGATATACAAAAAGTTGACTACATCCTTTCCATATGTGTATAGTTTCATCAAAATCGTTTGAGCCGTTTTGCCCGAAGCCGATTTGCTCGAATAGACAGACAGTTCGTCTTCATATATATAGCCTATATAACCCTCCGCTAGATTCAGGCTATGAAAGGCAAAAAGAATTTTCCAAATCCGACTGGTAGTTTCAGAGATTAGCGCATTCAAACAAACAAACAAACTCTTCAGCTTTATAATAAGTATTTCTATTACATAGATTAACAGATAATACTGAAAACCGTATCAAAGTCTATTGCGTGGTTTGGAAGTAAAAAGTTAACGAACAGAGACAGACAGCGAATTTATTTTCTCCCGCTATAGTTTTCATATTTCGATAAAAACTGCTAACATATTAATTTAAATTGTATTGGGTAAAGCGCAATTATAATATGCATGAAATGGTTATGACAACTAACGTATTTAATTTGATAAGGATTAATATCACGTTTAAAAAACATCTTCGCAAATAGTACATTATGTTAGAATAAATTTGATTGTCATAAAAAAGGTTATAGTAAGTTAACCTTAAAAGATACACATATGCTGTCGCGGACTTTTATTTAGAACTTTTAAAAGGGAACAATTCCGTAATACATGGTTTTTGGTTAACATCAACCGTTTACGCAGCGCGCGCGAAAGAAGCTCCCAAAAGGAATAATTTTTCCCGTTTTTGCAACATTTTTTATTGATGCTCCACTCCTATTGGTCGTAGCGTGATGTAGTATAGCCTATAGCCTTCCTCGATAAATGGACTATCCAACACAACTATAATTTTTCAATTTGAACCAGTAGTTCCTGAGCTTTGCGCGTTCAAACAAACAAACAAACAAACTCTTCAGCTTTATAATATTAGTATAGATTTATAACAAAATGGTTGGCATTGATGAAGCATTTTCGTAGTTCCCTTGGCTGCTAGAAGCCTTTGTAAATTATTTTGACAAAATATATTTTGACAAAATTTGTACCCTAAAAATGAATTAAAACTATCTAAATATTTTTTGTTACCTATTTAATAAAAAAACACCGATATTTTATTGACGCCAATATTGTATTATATTAAAAATTCTATTTCTTATTTTAAATTGAATATGAAAAGTCTAAAATTTTATCACTTTATTTTAAATTTCCTACTCAAAAAATTACTTAATAATACATAATACAAGACACGTTAATGTCTTAGCGGCGCCGCTCTGGAAGGATATTTTGTATATAGTATTCTTCATTACATAGTATAAATCAAAGTCACTTCCCGTCTGTCTGTCCCTATGTATATTTAAATCTTTAAAAAACTACGCAACGGATTTTGATGCGGGTTTTTTTAATAGATTGAGTGATCCAAGAGGAAGGTTTACATGTATAAAACATCCATAATATAGTATAGAAACACTGATAGTTTTAGAGGTTTCTAATGTGATGTCGTAAATAAACACATTTTTTTGCCCTTACATTGCAAACGCTAGCTGAAACCTAGTCTGCGATGGTATATGTCTATCTCTTAGGGATAACCCACAATAACCATTTTTTCCCAAAAATTGGTGTAAATAAGTATTCGAGCACAGAAAAGATTTTTGCGATATCCACTTTATTGTTACATATCACCAGATGACCCTGTATAACATTTCTTTTTCAATAAGCAGAAATGATATAAAAATGTAGTCCACGCAGGCGAAGCCGGGGCGGTCGCTAGTTAGGTCTAGGTAATTTCGAATGAATCCCGTCAACGACAGTATAAACTCTGTGGATGACGTAAACATTTCTGCTTAATTGAAATATATTTTAGAGTGGATTATTAGTTACACATATAATTGACGACCGCTTAGCCTAGTGGGCAGCGACCCTGCCTGCGAAGCTGGAGGTTCCGGGTTCGAATCCCAGGTCGGGTCAGTATTTATATGATGAATATTAATACTGGCACCGGGTCTTGGTTGTTATATGTATAACGTGTCTTCGCTTGGTACCCAAAATACAAGCAAATGCTTAGTTTGGGACCTAGACGTTGTTGTGATTGTATGTGTTATTATTATAATTTATATGCCATTGTATCACTTCTCTTGTTCAACGTTACGTAAGTTAATTTAATTTTATAGTAGTAGGTAATTTGCATATATCTCGTGCAACTATAGCGACCAGTGACCACATCGCAACTGTCCGCCTTTGCCGTGTGAGAGCTGCTGCCCAAAATGGTCCCATTGCGAATTCGTTTTTGTCGGATACAGCTTCAAAATTTTAAAATAACTTCAATTTTGAAATATAAATGAATGTTTAACTCGGTTGTTAAGAATTCATTAAAATTAAAATGTTGTTATTATTTTTTGTATATTAGAAAACATTTCTGACTCTATTAAAACCAAACGCACCTGTCAAATTTATTTACTCTATGAGTAGAATGAAGCCTATATACTCAAAACCTGTGATAGCCTAACAAAAGCTAATAATTAGTTAAATAAGAGCGTTTGTCTGTAAAAATTGAATTTAACAATGAATTGAACACTGAAGGCTACGCTAGCGGGTATAACTACCTTATAAACAGCGAAGGCTGATTACTCACAATTTCATGGACGCAGGTCCAAAATTTATAGAGCAAGAAATAGTGGAAACAATTAATTTAAAGGAGATCGTTTCCACTTTTGCCAAAATTCAGGCAAGAATTATAAATCTTACCCAAGATTATGACCTTTTTTTTAAGTTTTACTCTTTCATATAGTAAAAAAGGTGTATATAGGTACTATAATAGTACGAATTAACTAAAAGCACTCTTCTGCGCTGACCGTCTAACCACTCTTCCTCTAGTTAGCTGGTGTATCTTTGGAAGTTTCAATCCGGTTGCAGTCCGCGAGGTCCACGCGCCCCAGCCTACACCCGCTCGAAACTGAGTTTCATCATCATCATCAGCCCATTTTACACCACTGTAGGGGCTTAGGCCTCTCCCAGGGTGAGGAAGGGGGTTTGGAGCTTAAATCCACCACGCTACTCCACTGCGGGTTGGGGATTGTAACGACCGCCATCTATTGACAGCATCCGGGACCGACTGCTTAACGTGCTCTCCGAGGGACGGAGTCAGTGATAGTTAATGTACTTAAGTCAGAAAAACTCATTGGTACACGCCCGGATTGGAACCATGGCCCTATGGCCTTATAAATTTGAGACACTAAACGCTGCTTTCAAATTTATTTACTATATGGTGTATATACTCTCCTTTATCACTGAATTTGTTTACATTATTGGTGTATTTTGTCACGAATTTACCTAAAAGGGCGCCGTTCCACTCTTTCACCTAGGGCGCCAGGATTGCTCAAACCGACGCTGTCCAAAACTGAGCTACTTGTCAATTTATCTCATATTTTACTAGGTTTGTAATAAAACGGAAAAAAAATTGTTTAGAAATTGAGCTTGAGTCTTAAAATATTTGTTTTATTGTCCAAAGGTTTGGTTGTTTCATTCTGGACTAGGTCTTTGTACGCTTTGTCAAAAAAATGCGAAAAATAGGATACACAAAATTTTATTTATTTAGTATCTACGTTGTACAAAAATGATTATTATCAATGAATAAGTTAGATATAATAATAATAACAACAAGAATATCTGGGACATCCCACGAGCGCCATCTAGTGCTAAATTAAGAAAATATTATGCTTGTATTACGGGGTACTAGACAACTGATATATATACTTAAATACTTACTCTTTTCATTTTAAATATAATATATACAAATATAGATACTTTTACACCCAAACACTTACTTTAGCAGATCAGCGTCATATATTTATCTTCATAAATTTCTTGTTAGATCAAAACTTGAGTATGCGACACCAATTTAGAAGCCTTTCTATGATAAATATAGTGATCAGGTCGAGTCAGTTCAACGTAAGCTTCTTCGTGCTGTTGATTATAAATGTTATCGATCGAGATCGTCGTATTCTCAATTACTTAAAAAAATTTCACTTACATCTCTCAGGGAGAGAAGGGTGCTCATGGATGGGATGCTATTATATAATCTTTGCCACAGCAGATTTGATTGTAATCGATTGACTAAACAAATTTATTATCGAATACCTAGTAGCTCGAGACGTATACGTGCAATGTATCCTCATACATTGTTCATGCCTACACGCACTAGATCAGATGCTGGTAAACGTGCGCCTATGTGTCGCATTATGAAATCATAGAAAAAACGTTTTTATGATATTGATATATTCAAAGTGTCACGAAGATTATTTAGGAGTGACGTTTTGGCAGTTTTAGCTGAACATTTATGATTTTTTTTGTGTTTGTTTCTAATTTTCTAAATTTTGTTTAGTTTAAGTGTTTTTCATTAATTTCTTTGTTATATTATATATTGTATGTTGTGTACGTTGACAGCTCTCAGTGAGTTTTTATGTGACTAATTCGTGGACGGCGTGGTTGACTGTACAATTACCTATTATAAACTGTTTACTTATAGATTAAATATATAAGTTTCATTGTACAAGTTGTTTGTTGTCCTAAATAAATTAAAAAAAAAAACACGGAACAAATAGACATGCTCATACACACAAATATTTGTCAGGGCGGGAATTGAACCCGCGACGCTCGGCTCCTCAGTTAGGTTCTCTAAATACTCGGCAATCGGTCAGTCAGTATATGAAAAGATTATAAAAAATTAAGCCTGAATTTACCTGAACCTTCATATCATATCCATATTTAATATTCACAAAAAAGTCAGTTAATCACAGCGACTAACTGTCTGTCATTAGTTCCCAATAGATTTAATCTTCTGATTTCATATATTATTATACCTATATATACCGTCTACAAAAAGTGAGCAAATTAACACCAGTTCTCCATTCGTCGTGTTGGTACTATGGTGTTAATTAATACTGATTCTGTAAATCGAAGACGCAAGAAAAGAAGTAAATATGAGGTGATGAAAGAAAGTCTTAAAACGGTCACTAAGCAATATTGCAAAGAATCGTCTATAGGAGGTCTAAAATATTTAATAGACGACGATGAGCCATTCATTGAAAGGTATTCAGATGTCTTATAAAACATTTGAATTTTTTTTTTTTTTAATATTAATCAGTCGTACCTACCTACTCAGTGTCAAACCTCAGAGTTAGACTAGCACAATAAAGATAAGGATTTGTTTTAGTTTTATGAACCGACTTCAAAAAAGGAGGAGATTTTTTAAATTCACCGATTTTTGAAGATTATGCTGCTTAACTGATTTGGACAGTGTAAACTGTAATCATTAAGGTAGATCATAAGATCACAAAGTGATCTCATATTTTAATATCAGGTGAAATATATTGAACATCACCTTGTTAGTGTTCAGTACATCCAAGATAAAAAACGGAATTCATTTGAGAACATTCGGGTGGCTGTCTGCTTGTGTATCACAAACTGTTTCTTTCAATCAACTGAACGAAAAAAGCTGAAAGGTAATTGGTGACCCAATCAAGGACGTATAGCGTAATTAATCGAATTTCAATTTTGGGGGCACGTTAGAAAATAAAACAATATACGTTAGTCAAGTTTAGCCATAATCTATCATGTGAAATATGAAGAAAGATTCTATGAAGTATTTTCTAATGTATTATAAATAATTTTAGGTTAATGTGGATCTTTATTATGGTGGGAGCTCTAGTGTCTTCCGTTTCGCTGGTATGGACAACATTCGAAAAGTACTACACTGCACCTCTGGTCACCACCCAACTTCCAGAAGGCATACCTGTCGATAAAGTAATTTTCCCCGCAATCGGAATCTGTTCTATCAACAGAATCAGTAAAAAAGCTGTCACCGCTCTCGCCGACGAATTGTAAGTTTTCGATTCTTTTTTTAACTTCGCTCTATCCTAGGAAAGTTATTGGTTTGGGTCCTATTTTCAGAAATCGAGTTTTCAACAGATCTCCATGTTTTGAGGTTCTGGGAAGCCGTTCTATTTCCGGCTGGACGTCCGTATGCTTGTGTGTGTGTAACTTTTTTTTGTCGTACGATATCTTGAGAACGGATCAACCGATTAAAACCCACGATACGGCGTTCGAAAGGGTTTATCGAGACTTATATCTGATTATATTTCAAAGATAAATCGTTTGAGCTGTTTCAAAAATATTCAAAAAATAAAAATCGGAAAATATTTTTTTAAACGTTTTTTTTAGATAATTTTGAGATTTTTTAACTGATCTACTTGAAATTTTCTATACGTTTTATGAGTATAAAAACCTGCATAGAATGCCGTCAAAGAAATTAAAATCGAACTACGCGTTCAAAAAATATCGCAGCTTATAAATTTCCGAAATAGTATTTTTTTAACATAAATTTGAGTTTTTACGACCAAACGATTTTTGACTTTATACAAAAAATTTATGCTTACAAAATCGCATAGAATGCCGTAAATTGCATTGAAATGAAACGAAGCGTTCAAAAGATTTCGCAGTTCAAAAATTTCCTAAATAACGTTTTCTTTGAATATGTCCCTGGTTTTTGAGCTCGAAGAACTCTAAATTTATAGATATTCTATTTTTAAGCTTGGAGAACTCAGAAAATAAATATTGTAAGAAAAACTATGAACATCGATATTTTTAGCTTAAGCAATAGCTTTCAAGCTCAATAGCTTTCTAATAGGGATATTTTCGAGGGCTTTGATCTCGAAAATAGCGAGAAGTTTCAGGGATGGCCTGCAAGGTCAACCGATTTTTTGCTTAAAGAAACAGAAGTAGTCGCTCGTGTGGGACGCCACTTGCGTTGTTACGCCGGCACCGTCTCAGATCTGAGTGACTTCAGCAGTCGCTGGCGCTGGAGCACCTGATGTTGAAAATCTATGTATGTCGAGTCGAAACACGGGGTCATGAGGGCTAGAGGTACGTCGGTTCTTTCAGGAGTTGTGGACGCGTCTGGTTGATGGCTCGTGTGGTCAGAGGGCTGGCGTTTACCTTTGACAACGCATAAGCACTTAGTCCCATGGCACTGAATAAGATGATATTTATAATTTTTAGGTATTGCCAGTGTTTAATTTGATTTTAATTTATTACTACTTAAGTCAATAAACGGTGTTTAACGTACGCAATGAAAATAACTGGATAAAAAAGCCCTCACAAAATACACTTGTTTACAAAAACAATAATATGTATTTGTATATTCAGATTGCTAGAGGATCGTAATTCCAAGTACGATCAAGAAGAAATGTTGGCAATACTATACGCTTTGGGTCAGTTTTATGACCTACAACCACAAACCAATGCGTACCTCGAGGAACTTCAACATGTTCTGGGTCGATACGACGTCCATGAGCTTTTGAAACGTGTAAGAACTTTCACTAAGTACGTTATAGTAGCAAATAGATATATATTTTCCGGAATGAGTAATAAAATAGGTAATAATCTTATAGACCGAAAGATATCACTGATTTAGAAAGTTCCTATAGGAGAGATGAGGGTTGCAAGCACAGATATTAAATTATAATAACAGACTTTTTAGTGTTCCGTATGTACTTCATAAAAACAAAACACTTATGAAATCGACACGTGTTTTTCTCCGAAACAATGACAATCGGTTTGAAACTCGACACAAAAATAAAGTTGTGGCATAATTACAGAAAAGAAGTTTAAAAATTAGATTTTAATTAAGAGGATTATTTTAGGGTGATAAACCGGATACAAAAAACGTTCTCCAAGGACATCTTGTGAAGGATCAAATGTTTGTTATTATTCATTAACCTTTTCCAAAAAAAAAACACGTGTAATTCTCTGTCCCCAGCACAATAACTCGAAATACACTGCTCAGAAAAATCTGGCGAAAATCTTGAGCATTGAGCATAAGGTTTACATAAAAAGTACCTAGATAAAATTTAATATCTTTGATTCTATTAATTAAAATAATTGATTCATTCCATTAACATACATTTAACTACGGAACACTAATTTATTACGCAAACACGACTTGCCGTCAAAAAGTTATTATTGACATATGAACAAATAAAAAAAAAGCTATATCTTCGGCATCTGATGTGTGCGCCCTTTGATAAGGATTCTTCTTTTAGAAGGAAGGGTCCACTTTACTCTGTTCCGGTCCCATTTATTTTTGCAAATATTAAAATTTTACTATAGTCTCATTTGTGATGCCTACATTTCTTTCTATTTAATATTTGACTGACCGATTAGCCGAGTGGTCAGACATCCTAACTGCGGAGACAAGGCTCGCGGATTAAATTTCCGCCCAGGACAAATATTTGTATGCATGAACATGTTTATTTGACCGTATTTGGGTGTAAAATATCTATACACGTATATATAGTTGTCTAGTACGTAACCATAATACAAGCTTTGTTTTGTTTGAGACTAGATGGCGTTGGGTGGGTTTTTTTTTCTTTGTGTGAGGTGGCCAGCCCATTTCCATCATTTATACACTTTGCACCTTTGTTTCGCCTCGATTTTTTTTCCCGAAATACTGGTTTCAAAGAAATGGTAATCTAAGATGAATTGAAATAAAAATATATTAAATAAAAAAACCATTTAATGTTACTTGTGTAATTTTTTTTTTGTACAGTTGACGCCCCGTTGCGATGATTTATTATTACGCTGCATGTGGAACGAGGAAGTCAAGAATTGTTCAAATCTATTTGACTTCCGACTCAGCGAGAAAGGTTTTTGTTGCACCTTTAACTATTTACGGCATTCCGATTATCACTTTCGGTGAGAATTATACTGCTCAAGACATTATTTTTTTCATAATAAAATATTGAAAATAAATAACAATTTTCCTCTGCAGAGATGTCGACTATAAGGAAGTCTATAGGTTTGCTAACGGTAACAGATCACAATTTGATTTCGATCAAGGACTAAAGCTTTTGTTGCGTTTCAACGAATCTGATGATTTCTATCACTCCTTGCCGCTACAGGGCGCACTAGTATGATTTCCTATTTATTAACGTTTAAAAGCTTTTGCTCATCATTTTGTAAATATTACTTTGTTATTACTTTACAGTTACAATTTTCCGATGCGTTCGATTTTCCTGATGCGCCAAGTGGCAGTTACACTATACAAATTATTAGTCCAAACATCCAAGTAAGTACTAACATTTCTAAGTAGGTACTATAGGCTTATTTTCGATAGATATTTCGATAGTTCCTATGCATAACTTTTTAGATATCATCCAAATTTTAATATTGAATTTGATGAAATGTGTTTTTTAATTAGTATTCACCACTATATCACTCAGCACTCAAATATTAAGATATTATTCTGTCGCTACAAAGTTATCATGTTAACGTGGGAGTGCGCGGGCGATGGTTGTGTCACGGTCGGCGGCCGCCAGCAAAATACCCCTCCTCGTTACACCCGCGGGCGCCGCAACCTCGTGCGTAGTGGTGACGTTTGACTTAGAAACCACGCTGTATTGATAATTTCTTTCGGGAAAACGATTGTATTGCGAAAAGCCTATTTATTTTTTAAAAACAGAATCTATGAAAAACAATACATAATACTTAGTAAAACTTTGGATGGTGATTTAGAAATTTTCTCATATATCTTTATAGCTACAAAGAGTTTAAAATTATTTATGCTTTAAAAATTTTAATAATAATTAAAACTTTGGGTGTAGATTGTCTGCGAACATCTCTTTGTAATTCAGCATGTACTTTTTCGTGATACAGATGACCGTGGCGGTGACGGCAAGTGTGACGGATGCCTCTCGGGAAATCCAGCACATCCCAGTTGAACTGCGCAGTTGCCTTTTTCACGATGAGTCGCCATTTCTCTCGTATTACACTCATAGCGACTGTTTGTTAAAATGTCGAATGACTTTTTTAGCTGAAGTCTGCAAATGCACTCCGTTCAACATGCCCAAGAATTATCATGCCCGTACATGCGATGTTCGAGATATAATTTGTCTTAGAAAATATCACGGTTGGATTTCTATTTTTTTTAGAGAATATATGATTGAAGTTTATACTAAAACAATGACTTATGAAGAAAAGTTGTTAGAAATAACTTCGTAGTGAGACGCCAGCTGTTCTTTATTTTTCAGTAAATTCCACTGGTTACAGAGCAATAGGCAACTAAATCGGAATGGGTATAATTTATAAGATAAAATTTTAAAGTTTCATGAAAAAAATTGAGAAGGACTTTGTTTTTTTATTGTTTTTACGATACCGAAACGGGGGACTTTGTATATTATATTTTTAAAGCCCTACAGTCAATCCTAATTCATGTATGAACTCCTTTGGCCCTGTTAAATCATTTCCATTCATCTATGACAGTGAAATAATGAAGTCAATTTAATTACTTTCTCTGTACAATAAATATGATTTTGATTCCATCACTAGGTCACGGAACCATAAGGGAAAAATCTCCATGGACTCGTTAGTGGGTCCAGTCTACGGAAAATTTCGGGTTCTATGGTTAAATGGCAAAAACGGGACTCTTAGGCCTTATACGCACTAGCGGGACGGGTGGCGGAGCACAAACCGCTGGAGACGGCGGGCGACAAGACGGTTTCCGCGGCGGAAACCGTCCGCCATCCGCTGGTTTTCCGCGGTTTGAGCAGGTGTTTTGTCAGTTTAAAATGGACACCATAGACGTAGCATGTATTATTTACATATACATAGAAAACTGCGATAGCACTCAAAATGATCCTATACGTTCGCCGCCGAGCGCAAAACTGAACAGGCGGAGCGGATCAGCGGGAATCCACTCGCCGCTCCAATTCGCCTGCCGCGGAAACCGCTCCGTCATTGTTGTAGTGCGTAATGAACCGGCAGTTTCATACAAATAATCAACACTGGCGGATATCCGCCCGTCAACCGCTCCGCAAATCGCTAGTGCGTCTAATGTCTTATGATTTCGTCATGTCTATCCATCCATCCGTCCTTATGTCATAGGTTCATATCTCAGCCATCTATCTACTGATTCTGATGAAATACCAATGGCAGTTGTCTTATATGAACCTTCACACGATATCGCAGAGAAAGAAATATTACTTTAATTAATATAGCTCTCCATACATTGAACTAATACATGACAAATCATTTTTTATTTTGACGCATCTCATCGTGTGGGGTATTTTCTCATAAAGTTACACAAGAAGCTTCATTACATCATTGAAAATGTAATAAAAGTTATGTGACTTATGTGAATATTAATCTTAGGTGAAAATTTCACGAGATATGAGCTCTAAAATAGTTAACAATGTGTCCACCTTGTCCACCCCATATCCACCCCCTAACTTTTCAACCGAATAATTAGTAAATCTGAAAAAATCAATGATGTAGCACTTTCAGCATCAAATACTTTCAACGCAATTTTCATACAACGATAATTTTATGTGATTTGCGATTGTAAGGTGACTGCTTGTAGAACATGTTGCAGAATCCTAAGCTGATGCGTGTTATACTTTGTTTCTAGCACAACCCATGACCATACGTCCAGATGACGATAAATTGTCTCCAGAAATGGAACTGGCGTTGACTGGCGGCAGCATTTACTGTCCAATGTGCTATCCCACTTGTTCCAAAGTGGTTTATAGCTATGAATTCACAAATGTCAAGCTATATTCTGATTACCTTAATTCTGTACCTGATGAAGACAGAGACGATTGGTTGTGAGTAAAAATTGGTTTAATACTTAAGTAAATTTTATTTTAAATGTAGTACAAAAAGTGCACCATATCAAACAAATCTCAACGTCGTATATCAAAACCACGGAAGGCATAGGCGTTTATGGCGTTTTCATTTTTGAATGTGGTCTTTTCGATTTTGGATTTAGGACTGCCCACATTTTGCAGCCAGTTCTTCATTTCTCTGATGGCAGCTGGAGATCCTTGTAGCTGTCCGGCCACGGTTCCTTGAGCGGTGTTCATCACCCAGCCTTTTAATCCTAGCTCTGTCGCTCTCCTCTGAGTATGTCTACGAAAATAAACCCCTTGTACTTTTCCAAAAATTTCGAAATCGACATTTAATAAGGAGGGAGAATTCTGTTTCGCGACCATTGCCATTATTGTCAGTTTGTAAATATTTGTACACACTAAACTAATATTTTTTAGTTTCTAATAAAAATTTCTGTTTCTATAGTACTGTTGAGTTTCCATGGTAACGGTTTTTTTTAATATCCGCTGATGAGCTTTAGCCGGCCAGTTGTTAACACAGTTGTTAGGGGTTTCGGTTGGTGGTGCTAAAATTGGTTAGTGTTATAATTGTTTTGATTAATCATTCTTGCTTTATGTCATTAAAATTCGTGTGAATTTAATTGTGAGTTGTGGTGGTCGGTGAACTTTGAAACAAAGGGCGTCAGTTCAATTCCAGCCATGGGATTATTGACCAATGAAACTTTATTTTATAAGTAAATAAAGTAAATCAGATAAATATCACAAGTTCCGTCGATATCTTTTACTTTCGCAATGGTGAAGGATTAAAGTTTTCAATTCACACAGGACGAGCATGGTGGGCTTATTGTCCAAAATCCTTTACTCATGCTGAGGAACGGGAGGCATGAAAACCTGGTGATAATCATTATTGCCGTAGTATTCGTAATAGTCTAAAATCCCGATCTATCTTGTGAACACCTCATTCTTCTTCCAGATGAAATATTGTTCATGGCCTATAAAAATTATTAATAAACATTACTAAGGAGGCTTGTCCCTTTTATATTTTATTTTTAATTTTATATGTTAAAATTAATTTAAACATTTTACTTAAAAATAGCTTGGACCGAATTTTTGGTGCGAACCCTCCTTAGTAATGTTTATTAACTTATTTTATATAAAATTAACAATATTTTGCCTGGGAAAAGAATGAGGGGTTTACTTGATAGGTCGGGATTTTGGACTATAAACGGTGAGTTATTATTACACAGTACAATGTTTTTTTATTACAGAAAAGGTGCAAACTACACTGGCACAGCGTGGGTGCACGTAAAGTACGCAAGCAGTGTCGCTTTTTGCTATGGACAGAATGTTATCATGAAATGGTTCGATTTGTTTAGTAAGTTACTTTAAGATTTGCTTATGATATTACTGTTAGGTCAAATCAAAATCAAATCAAATCAAAAATATTGCCAAAAAAAATAATAATAATATATATAAAGTTCGTTACACTAATTCCTAATTTTAGATTTAATGGCGAACGGGATCGGCTCAGCATGCTAATGACCTGCCACAAACAGACATGCCCATCGCTGGTATTCTGCCGATCCCGAAAAAAAAATAAGTTTATCTACATTTATTTATTTTATTTTTTTAGCTTTCTATCCTCCCCTACTTAATGCTTATTTCCCTTTTTTCCTTTCTTATCTTTTCAATTCTTCGCACCCATTCCACTGCTCGTCCCTTTCCACTTTCCTCCAGTAATTCTCTTATTTCCCATTCTTTCTTCCACCCTGCGTGTTCCATCACGTGCTCCAAATCTCCCTCTCCCCCGCATATTTTACACCTTCTATCTTCCTCTGCCATCCAGTATTTGTTCTTTTCCTCCAGATTCCCACACCTTTACCTTGCAATAATTTTTTGGCTTCCATGTTCCCCCCTTTTTCTCAGGTACGTTGGTCTTTTGGAAACTATTAATCCTTTATATCGTATATTATACCTTGTCTCCAAAATCCTATTATATTACCATTGCCCCTGCCTCTCCACTTCCCTTCTCTATATCACTTTTTCCATTTTCCCACTTTCCTGTCTTCTCCACCTCACCCCCTCTCCACTATAGCCGTTTTCTCTATAGAACCTCTCTCTATCGTTTAATTTTTCTCCGACCACTTTTCTTTCCTTTTCTTCCAAACATTTTTCCAATAACCTTTTTCCTCTATATTTAATTTTGTCTTCGAATCTTGTAACTCTCTTTCCTGCCCTCACTCGCATTCTGTTTCTTTCTGTTTCTCTGTAAACTATATATTCTGGCGTCCATCTATCTTAGTCTAGTATCTTATCTAGTCCCAAAGTGAACTTACATATTACTGTTAGGTAAACATTTTTAATCAATTACTTTAAAAACAATACAGGGCTCTATTACGACTTTAAAATAAAACTTGCTCATACAAATAAATAAAATAGAAAGTAGGCCTGTGATATCGAAACAAAGACGTTTCCTACGTTCATATGTTTATTTGTACGTAACCGAACCGAAACCCTAACACACGTTTTAAAAATTATGTCTGTCTTTCTCTCTGTCTGTTTGTTTGTTCGGGCTAATCTCCAAAACGGCTAGACCGACTTTGATGCTATTTTCATTGGCAGACATTGGTACATCGATGTGGCAGACAGAAAACTTTTCGGAGAGTTATCTACATTCTATACCAGAAGTGTTGATTTATTTCATATACATAAATAAAATAGCAGTGTCTGTCTGTGATTTCAAAATAAAAGCTTTTTGTTAATATAAGCTTAAATAAGCCTATTTACGCGGGATTATGATTTTATTTTTGAAATGACAAGCGAAGAACAGATAAAGTGATAAATAATTACCATTTTATGAAGCGATTAAGTTTAATTACGATATACAATGTCAATAGATAAACACAAGCATGTATTTCATACAGAAAAAAAATACAATGATATAACTTCCTTCGAAATCCAAGAAAAAATCAACTATAACTAATTTGTTAATTTATTCAAATTTTCTTTTCGAAAGTCTTGATAATCGTGAGCAGGTTGATTCCATATATACTGATTTTCGTAAAGCTTTCGATAAGGTAGACCATGCACTACTCCTTAAAAAACTCGCGTATAATGGTATAAAGGCTGATCTTTTAAGGTGGTTCAAATCTTATCTGTCTCTTAGAACTCAGGTGGTTGTTGTGAACGGACACTCCTCTAGAGAGATTACAATAACTTCTGGTGTTGCTCAAGGTTCTATACTCGGGCCTTTGCAATACATACTCTTTGTCAATGATATTAATAAGTGCTTTCAACACTGTCATTTTCTTATGTATGCTGTTGACTTAAAAGTTTATAAATCTATAACAACTTCTTATGATTGTCACCAATTACAAAACGATCTTAACCGTTTAGACCAATACTGCACTAATAATAAAATTTTCTTAGCATATGATAAGTGTCATAGTATTACTTTCAGTAGAAAACATAACGTCTGACCCATAAATATAACATAGGAGGTTACGATCTAAAATCAGTAGATAATATTAAAGATTTAGGTGTCTATTTCGATTAAAAATTAATTTTTGATTTACACATCGAACTGATCTGCAACAAAGCATACAAAATGCTAGGCTTTCTTTCTCGCTCCACCAAACATTTTCGTAAAATTACACCACACTTAACATTGTATAAATCGCTTGTACGGCCATATGTGAAATACGCGAGCTGCATTTGGAACCCCTTCTATACTACTTATAATGACAGAATAGAAAGAATACAAAAAAAAATTTTGCGTGGTCTGAATAAACGTAGTGCTAGTCGTAGGTCATATCTTGAACTCCTAGAGAAATTCAAACTAGTATCACTTGTTAATCGCAGAGTCTTAGCTGATGCAATTGTTCTTCGTAATCTCTGCTCCAATCGTTATAACTGCCCTTATCTTGTCGAGAGGGTTAAGTTTTGTGTGCCCATAAGAACAACGAGATCTAAACGCTTGTTTCACGTCCACACAACGTCAACAAATGCCGGTATGCGTGTCCCGATCAGGCGCATGTGTGACACATACAATAAAATATTATTAGATGTTGACATTTTCTCGGGCTCACAATCATCCTTTAAAAAAGATATTTTGAAATTGTTGTAGTTGCAATACACAGATCACGCTTGATTCATCGCAATTCGAATAACCTGCTGGCAGTATTGAGTGCACTTCGGCGACAGTTGGTGTCGTTTTTTATAGTTGTCTTTTTCACTTTGTAAATTCATTATTTGTGACTAATTTATGGAAAAATGATTTATTGTTATTTTATTTTTTAAGCGCATTACTTTAACTCGTGAGAAAAGTTTAAGGAGCATAGTTTTAGTAACTCTAGTATATAAGTTAATTTTTTGTGTATTGCTTTTTTTATTATGTTCTGTTTTTTCTCCTTATACAAATAAAAAAAAAAAAGAAATATAGATCAGTAAATGCTACAGAAATATTTATATTAGTTACTTAGGTTTTTTTTTTCAATCTCCAACCTGATTCATGTATATACAAAATTTCACACTTGACGAAATTACTCATAAAAAATTCTCGTGTGGCTATGAAAATAACCGGATGGGCTGTCGGCGTTCTAAGGTGTCCGCGCAAAAAGTCATCCAAAACGCAATAAGTCCACCAACCGGCTTTTAGTCAGTGTAATTAATGGCTTAGCGCCAAATAAACGCGCGCGATGCCGACTTGTGTCGTATAAATTTGTAAAACTACTCGTCAAAGACGCAAAAAAGAGTTGGATATCGCATTTGCCGTAAGTACGGAGACGGTTATTCGATTATTTTTATTTTTTTTATCACGATTTAATTCTCGTCACATTCCCGTAAACAGTGTGACACGTCCGACCCGTAATAAGTATTGGCATGGACCGACGTACACACCGCTACTTTGCTTTTGTTTACCGACTACAAATCCTTATTATTAAAATTGATAAATCAATGCTATGAAACATTAAATACATTTTTGTATTTGCAGGCAATATCGGATCGACTTGCGGGTTTGTGGCGGGTTTCAGTTTTGTCAGTGTCCTCGAATTCGTATACTTCTTTACTGTTAAGTTGGCGCGAGAAATGAAAGAACAGATAATGCTTAGCAAGCAGAAGAAACAGATGAAATCCACTGTGACGCATTCAACTATTCTTCCTGTAATGAATTACCGGCCTATATATTGGAGTGAACTAAATCGATCTATAAGAATTGTCCAATTTCCAGAAATAGACTGAAGTTTTGACTGTAAAATGTGATGAGAAATGATTTTCAAGCTCATCGTAAAAACTATTTTAATAATTTAAAGTTTTTTAGGAATCTAAATTTTAGTAAAATTAGCATTAAGTATATGTAAGCACAATAGATCACACGTAGTTTCTAATAAATACGTACTTTAGCACATGTTTTGGCAAATTAGATATATGTATAGCGTAAATTAAAATAATAAAAAAAAAAGAATCTCTAATAACGAAAAAACGTGAATTATGATTTAGAGGTGTTGGTTAGGTTAAGTAGGTGTAGGTAACGTCAAAAATATTAATTTCAGTATAATTGTTTCTCGAACTTGCAAATTAATTTTAATTCAAGTTCCGATGTTAATCTATTTTCAAGTAAAATTATTGTTAATCTGCTAATGCTAGAAAATTAAAATGAACAGAAAGCTATGTTAGCAAATTCAATATACCTAATACAATTTTATTAAGATACATCACAAGATGGATGTCAGAGACAGGCCTTGGCGAAAGCCCTACAAATCGATAGGCTGGATGTAGGAGCGTGTTAACAGCATTCTGGCCAAACCTGCATCAGCAGAGGCTAGAATAATATTGTTCAAACTATTACAGGAATATTAATTTTGTATAATACCCAGTATTAAAGTATTTTTTGTAACCTCAATGAGCTGATATGGTCGTTAAGTGAATAAAAGCTCGGCAAAATAAAGAAATAAAAATAAACCTTTGGATTTATATTTTGGAAACCGATAGTAATATTGAATTGAACAACTGCAATAATTATTAGTGAAATTGTGCATAATAAACACCAATGACTGTATTATTCAGTTGGTTTTAACTTGATTTATTTGTTTATATTACTTAAATACAATTTGTAGGTATTTTTAGTTTTTTAATTAGATTGTAATTTAGAGTATATTATTTAATAAATTAATGTTTTTTTTTTAATTTTAAGTTAGATAAAAGAATTGTATATATTAAAATAAATCGTAATAAATTCTTAACTATTTGTAGTTCCTCCCGTATCGACGTCATCGTCAGTTCGACGATCATCACTACATATTATAAAATAAAGTCCCCCGCTTCGTCTGTCTGAACGCGATAAACTCAAAAACTACCGAACGGATTGGCATATTGTTGGCACTAATGGACAGAGTAGTTTAAGAGGAAGGTTTACGCATATAATCTATTAATGTTTTGTGGAAATTTGTTAAAATATAACGATTATTGTTGAAGAAGTCGGAAAAAAATCAAGCCGATTGGAATCTTTCATCGAAAACGCTGCCTAATCCTTTTGAGATGTAACAAAATAATGTATGGAGGAACTGTGTATCTTATATAGTACTAAAGAAAAGTCCGCAATGGCATATGTCTAACTTTTATGGATAGCTTACTATACTTATTTTAATGTTTAAAAAAATGGTGTCATTCAAATGACACCATTTTTTTAATTTTGTATTATAATAAATATATATAATATATGTAATAAAATTTTAAAGTGTAAAAGGCAATCATAATGTGCATAAAATGCTGAAGGTAAATAATGTATTTAATTTGATAAAGATTAATACTGTATCCGTATAAATTGCTTTCCAATTACTTCAATGATGAAGTAATTGGAAAGCAATTTATACGGATAATTATATATATAAATTATATAAATTGCTCCGTATAAATTGCTTTCCAATTACTTCAATGATGAAGTAATTGGAAAGCAATTTATACGGATTCATCATTGAAGTAATTGGAAAGCAATTTATACGGATACAGTATTAATCTTTATCAAATTAAATACATTATTTACCTTCAGCATTTTATGCACATTATGATTGCCCTTTACACTATAAAATTTGAATTAATATCTTAGGAGCTATCGCGAAATATAAATATCGCGCGACCAGCCGGGCGGCCATACGGAACGATGCGACACGCGTAGTTAAATTAGGTTATATGTATTTATTTTTACTTTTTCTAATACTTATAGAATTTGAAATAAAATACTTTAAAAAATACTCCAAGTAGAATGAACTTACGTCAAATTTAAAGGTAATTAAATCCAATCCACATGTTCGACGCAACAGGCTGATATGACACAACGACAGAAAAAAAACATTACGGCGTATATGCTCTGCTACCCGTGCGAAGCCGGGGCGGGTCGCTAGTTTAAGATAAATTTATCGAAATGTAACTAATGTATAAGAAAAGGTTGAACTAGACATTAGGTGTCAGGTGTCGTGATAGCCCAAAGCTCAACGAACTTGTCTCAAATTTATAAGGCCATAGGGCCATGGTTCGAATCCGGGCGTATACGAATGAGTTTTTCTGACTTAAGTACATAACTATTACTGACTCCGTGCCTCGGAGAGCACGTTAAGCGGTCGGTCCCGGACGTTGCCAATAGATGGTGGTCGTTACAATCCCCAACCCGCAGTGGAGCAGCGTGGGGGATTTAAGTTCCAAGCCCTCTTCACCCGGGGGAAGCCTAAGCCCCTGCAGCGGGGTAAAAATGAACTGATGAAGTGAAGACATTAGATGAGTTCCTCGTGTAGGTAAGTATATATTGCTTTAGTGTTTCTACCTAAGCGGTATTCATATGTACAGTGTCACGAACACAGCTAGTTTCATGTTTCCTCATATGATTGTCGACGCACCTGCGTTGTTCTCATCATTATCGATAAAAATCATCGTAACGGATCACTACAAAGTACAAAAAAAAAACGTAAATAATTGATAAGTGATGTATTAGGAAATTTATTTGTTACACGCACATAATGTTACAATAAAAAGCGTAGAAAGTCAATTGACAAACCAATATTTCGTTAGCTTTTAGAGGACCAGCAATTAAAACATAATATTTTATTAAATACAATGAATTCAAAGGAAAATTTAAAAACATATTTTGTAATATGGTGGAAAGGTATAAAGAGCATACCAGAGACTACATCTATACATGGTTTTCGTTTTATAGCTGATTCAAAAAGACACTGGACAGAAAGGTACGTACGAGTAGAAGTCATATATCGAGGATCAGAATGATTTGTTATAAATGTAATATAATATATCATAAACATGTCATTACTGGAGTGAAAACACTTTCTAAACAAACTATTATTAATAATGTCTTGAATAACATATTATAAACATTCTGGAATATGTACTTAAAAAATAAATTACTGAATTTTCTTTTGTTGTCATAAAAACCTGAGAAGTGTTTATTAAAATAGTTTTTTTTTTAATATTTTCTTTTATTTATTCACAACGTAAACAACTATTATACTTTTTATATGTCTTCCTTAGAATATTTTGGCTGATATTCGTGACTCTATCGTGGTATGGGTCGTCGCTGCTCATCGGCGCTCAATACACCGCCTTCTTGTACAATCCTATATCGTTTGTAGTAGAAACGACTTACAAAGACTGGAATACTCATTTGCCATCGGTGGCTGTCTGTGAGAATGACAATACACGTCGCATCGAAGAGATATCTGATCAGTAACCATTCTTATTTACTAGATATCGTAAGAAATATAAAAGTAAAGATTACAAAACAAACAAACTTTGTGTATATTGTTTTATACTATCTATTTACGTTTCATGTACTTAACTAAATCAATTTGAATTTTTAACTATTTTTAGTTGCAGCTACTAATCATGATATAGTTATTGTAACCAAAAGCCTTTCAGTCGTTTATGCGGTTCCCAGCAATTTCATATTTTCTTATTTATGAAAACCTAACTAATGTCATAATTACCAAAGTGTGTCTGTCTGTATGTCTCTTACCATATCACAGCTAAACCGCTAAACAGTTCTCTGGCTGAACTGATCTTTATGAATGGACAAAGTTCAGTATTGAACCACTATTGCTTTTATTTGTTTAAAAATAGAAAGACTGCCCATTAAGAAAATAAATATCCAAAATAAAGCTACGCAAAAATACCTATGATTTCGATTAGGCGATTACCTATACAACAAGGTTTGATAAACTCTGAAAAAAAGTGGTGAAATTCCAGTGGAGTGGATAAATCATCAAATGAACGCAGCGAAATATACTTAAATCTAATTAGTTGCTATACTTTACCATAGACGGCGCTATTTAAATAGTTCTTATCCTTTACAACAGATAGCGCTATCATTAGAGTTGTCTTGAATAAACCTTAATATTATTAAATTTTTAACAAAAATTATAAGCTTTCAGAAACGTAACATGTAGGTACCTATTATTTCGGAAAAATAAGTATTGCTTGAAATGAAAACATTCGAATGCAACTGTGTAACATATAACGATTGCGCCACATGTAGGTACAAGTTTTATATTATTTATAAAAAACGCCGCTTTCTTGAAAATACATTCTACTAACAACTTTTAAAAAAATCTTTTCAATGATGTATGTTTCAATTTGGGGCAACTCATAGCACGTATTAATAAGTTGGGTCAATTGTATATGGCGCAATGGTCATTTTCATTTGACAGGAAGTTAGTTAAGGTACAGACAGGTAATCAAGGTACAAATTAAACTACTGTTGATCCTGGTCGAAGGCTACAAGGGGCTCAAAATTTATTAATTGGAAGTTTTACGGCAGCGGAACCGAAAACGTTTGCGACATATGTCCATGTGAGCGAAAGCTGATATATTAATATAATGAGTTCTGTTACTCTTCAGGCTGTGGGGTGAAGATCATGATTTTAATATGGAAGAGGTTCTGAAGGAATTGGCGTATTTTAAAGGAATTACTTATTATACGTCCCAATTCTGCGGCGTGGAAGATCCCTTGGAAGATTGTGTGACAGACAATCTTACGTATTACGCGAACTTTGTAAGATTTATAAATAATTTATAATAGAGCTAGTTGATGAATTTTACAGGAAAACGTATAAACTAAAAATGGATATTTGTCTGTCTAATTGACTTAATTACTCATTAAGTCTAGGTTGACACTCGTTGGAGACGCTTGTTCATTAAAATTCAATTTAAATATTAGGTAGCTAATACATAAAAAGAGAAAAAAATATGGAATGACTGTTTATAGAAATTTTGATTTCAGCGTGTTGTTTCATTATTTTGACTAACTTGATCTTTCATATGTTTTTAAGGATTTCTTATCTCTTTTTTTTTATATTTAAAAAAAATTATCACTGAAAATATTATTTATCTTATTTATCACAATTAAATAATAATATTAACCTCATTCCAGGTTCGCAGCAGTTGTGAATCGACGTTGATAAATTGTTCTTGGAACGATGAGCCTTTTAGTTGTTGCGATTACTTTAGACCTATGGATACAGAACTTGGAACGTGTTATGCAATAAATACTATACAGGGCCGGTAAATAATTTTTTTTGCCTTAATCTGTTTAAAAAATAAATTTAACCGTATCGAAAATTCTACAATATTAATTTTATTTTTGTGCGCAGCGAAAGGAACCCTCCCAAATTGCCGATGATAAGTAACAAAACGACGGGTCCGGGTTTCATTAAATTCACGGTTTTAGTGCCGGGTAATGTGAGTAACAATAACTAACATTAACATCAGAAAAATTAAAATTGTATACATAAAAAAAAATAATTATGACCATTCACAGGTGTACGTCCTGAACGAAGAAGAAGTACCTTCAGTAACGACACTCGGATCTGATGTGCTGTCGGTGGGGCCAGAGGTGGCTCACAGGTAACGGTATATATATTTTGTAAATAATTATCATAGAGTAAGAACTAAAGAAAATTTTTTTTGATTGAATCCTCAAGTCGATCACTTAAACTTTGCAAAGTAGACAGACAAAAATCTCACAAGTTGCTAGCACACTTATTCGAGTTTTGTTGAATGCACGTGTTGATCGATAAAATTCAGCAACTTGTGGGGTACCTATAGTAAAAAATGTTTTTATTAGATCAAA